>JAODKC010000064.1:3902450-3941145 GCA_026777985.1 Mormyrops attenuatus | reverse complement strand
AACAAGGGCACCCCCCCTCCCGCCCAGCACCCACCCTGGAGGACACCCTAAGCCTCCCTCCTCCACATCCAGCCCAGGATGATGATGAGTGCTCCCTTAACCCCTCGGCTGATGAATTCCTGGAGGAGTTTCCACCCTACCCCCCTCCTCCCTACCCCAGTGGTGGGGAGCAGGAGAGCCTTGGGGAAGACACCTTCAGTATGCAGCCCCCGGAGATTATGGGACAGGCCAGTCTGCCACCGGTACGCAGCCCCGGGTTTCAGCAGTGCAAGTGGGAAGATAGACAGACCTCCCTCCCCCCCCCCCGTATCCAGAGCCAGGGAAACATGGTCAAAAAGATCAAAAAACATCCATCATTACACCATTCACAGGCTGATGGTATTCTGCGTTAGTTAGTGTAGTATTTAGAATTTAGTGATAATTGTCACTGTTGTGCACTGTGTGCTGTGGTGTCTCAACAATGAAATGTGTCCTCTGCAATTAACCCATATGTGACAATGTGACAGAGCAGGGGGCAGCTAATTCAGTGCCCGAGGAGCAGTGCTTGGGGACGGTACCTTGCTCAGGGTACCTCAGTGGTGCCTTGTTGGGCGGGGATTCGAACCTGCAATCTCAGTTACAAGTGCACATCCCTAACCATTAAGCCACCACTGCACTGCACAGTATGAAGTGGAGGTAGAGTCTGAAGAGGTGAGTCACTCCTGCAGGAATGGGGGAGGTGACTCAGCAGTTTATGGGCACTCTGGGTGTGGGGGGGGAAAAAAATCTAGGCCTCATTTTAAAGGGAAGTGACGCTGTGCATCTGATTCATCCCCCCCCCCCCCCCCAAGCAGTTTAATGGTCCTAAGTAGCTGCTCCCTGGAGGCCGTTTGATTATGGAAAAACGACCACAGTTGTCTGTCCTCGTTTCATACACCTGCAATGCAGATGCAGAATGTCTGCCCCCCCCCTCGTGGCTCCTTCCCGGGACTAAATCATGTCTGACAGCGGGAAGCCAGACATTAAGTTTCAATAAAGGGAAAACGCACAGCTTGCTTCAGCGAGCCACATAGAAAATCTTTCCTGAAGTGTCTAGCAGAAAACACTGCAGCAGGCTAACTGGAGGATTATGGTGCGAGTGGTTCACCATCTTTCATTATGTGCAGTAATAATAGCAGTACTTTACAAAGTAGTACTTAATATGTCTAAGGAACTTGATAGAAAGAAGATGCCGCGATAAGGAGCAGTGTTTTGGAGGATTCTGAGTTTTTAGAGAGGGATCCGGTATATCGCAGTGTGAAGCCCAGAGTTCTGGCTTTTGTGTCTCAAATGGTCACCCTGGTTATTGGGACACATGCCACCTGTCAGCACTTAGCAAACCGATACCAGTATCACATGCGGCCGCCTTAGTCATTCTTACAGCCTTTCCGTGACAGCGCACTGCCCCACCCCTGCCCCAGATTTGTGGGTTTTATTTTTTTTTTTGCCACTGTGTGAAAGTAAACAATGTGCAGCATTCTGTCCCGGGCATTTCGGCATGAGTTCTGCCAAAGTCACATTACGGGATGGAGCTGGGCTTGGAGTGCGTGGTCACTGCAGATCAGCGAGCTGACCCACTTCAAAACCGCCTTTGTCTGTAACCCTCATCAGCACTTCCCCCTAAATCCTCAAAAAGGCTTTCTTATAGGGACTGGGGGAGGGGGGCCTTAATCAGATTATGTGACCCCCATTGAGACCAGCTTATATTGGTGGCAGTTTCTCCTAAAGAGTGTTTTAGTATTTGTGGAGGAGACTTCACACTATCCTCAGAGCCAAGACCAGTAATGACGGCAATGTAAGTTATGAATAACAATCCTGTAAATAGTAGTGATGAAGATTTCTGTTTGACAATGCTGTGAGTCATAAGTCATGGGAGTGGCGCAGCTGTGTGCTTGGTCTGGCTCTGAGTCCGAAAGCAGTAGTCTGACTGCCTCATTGGACCCTTGTCTCCCCTTGGGACCCAGGGAAAGAGGACCAATTTGCGCAAACAGGGCTCGGAGCGCATTGACCACAGCATGCGGGTCCGGTTCAACCCCCTAGCCCTGCTGTTGGACTCGTCGCTGGAGGGCGAGTTTGACCTGGTGCAAAGGATCATCTATGAGGTGAGTGAGGTTCCTTGTGCATGTTATTAAACCCTTGAGGTCAAGGACGTAAATTTGGTTATAGGAGGGTTGGGACTTGCCAATTTTGATGAGTACCTTGTGTGTAGGGGGTTCGGGGCTGATTTGGTCCCCACCAGTGTTGAAACCAAATTTAAGCCCTTGTTAAAGGTGCCATTAGGTTTCACCATCACTGCTGGCTACCAGGGCTGATGTGACAGATGTTCTCACCCATCCACATGTCAGGTGGAGGACCCCAGCCAACCCAACGACGAGGGCATCACTGCCCTGCACAATGCCGTCTGCGCCGGGCATACCGACATTGTCAAGTTCCTTGTGCAGTTTGGGGTCAACGTTAATGCTGCGGACAGTGATGGCTGGTAGGTCCCAGTGGTGCAGTGCCGGTGTACCTCAGGAGGTTCAGGATCAGTGTGTCCAGAATTTCATGGACTCAAATCCTGTGGCTGACAGTCTGAACTGTGTAAAGTGCTCCCTGATGCCAAGCTTTCCTCACTTGGGTGTTGTTTTCGACCAAAGGTTCCTGTAAATAAATAAATAAATGTACAGAATTCTGCCAAGGTTCGATATTACTACTGCCTTTGATTCTTAAATGCACTGATCAAATGATTTAATATCTTCCAGTTGTTAAAACCTGTTTACTGCAACTGGGATTGCTTTTAAACCATTTTCTTTAGAGCAGTGTTTCCCAATCCAGTCCTTGGGGACCTCCCAGCTTCTGGAAGGGAGCAAAAATATGGACTGTCTGGGGGTCCCCAAGGACTAGATTGGGAAACACTGCTTTAGAGAGGGGGTGCAGCAGTAGTCAGGTTAGGGGAACACAGGGCAAACAGGCACTTTCTGATTCCCCCCCCCCCCCCGTGGTTCCCAGGACACCCCTGCACTGTGCAGCATCCTGCAATAACGTGCAAGTCTGCAAGTTCCTGGTGGAGTCCGGGGCTGCCGTGTTCGCCATGACCTACAGCGACATGCAGACTGCAGCAGACAAGTGCGAGGAGATGGAGGAGGGGTACACCCAGTGCTCCCAGTTCCTGTATGGTCAGTATCCTATCTCAGAGGCATGAGGCTGCACAATCTTCAGTGAAGTCCTTTAACCCGCCGCCTCTTGAGAAATGAGCTCTACAAGAACGGGGTTGGGGTTGGGGCTGGGTGCTAAGTCTGGTGGCAGTATTTCTTTCATCTGCATGCAAATCAGCCCAGCAAGTGCTTGAGATTAGCAAAGCCATTCTGAAAGACAGCAATGGAGAGGAACATAGAGCTGATTCAGCCGGTCTCAATGCATAGTCTGTGTTGTGTGTGTGTGTGTGTGTGTGTGTGTGTGTGTGTGTGTGTGTGTGTGTGTGTGTGTGTGTGTGTGTGTGTGTGTGTAAAAGCTTTCAGTTGTGCCAGCATTACATGTGTGTTGGGAGTTTGAATGGCCCAGAATGCTCACGCTGGGCAGGGGACCCGGTGCGGTCTTGACATTTCTCTGGAGGCTTATGTGAACGTGCTGGCCCACGTCTGCCCACAGGTGTGCAGGAGAAGATGGGCATCATGAATCGGGGCGTGGTCTACGGCCTCTGGGACTATGAGAAGGGGAATGAGGACGAGCTGGCCTTCAAGGAGGGCGATGGCATGAGTGTGGTGCGCCGCGAGGATGACAACGAGGTGGAGTGGTGGTGGGTGCGGATGGGTGACCAGGAGGGCTACGTCCCCAGGAACTTGCTTGGGGTAAGTGACCTCAAAACTGTAAACCAGTGTTTCCTAATCCGGTCCTCGGGGAGGGAGCAAAAATATGTACTGTCTTAGGGACATGTGAGGGACTGAAACCTGGACCATCTGCAGGTCCAAGGACCGGATTGAGAAACACTGCTGAAAAGTGACTTTTTTAGTACACACCAAATATTTAGTTCCCATCCTTAATTGTCATGCTATCATCTGATTCATAAGAATTTATGACATAGAGAAAATTCAATCATTTAGATTTGGTTTGGAGTTCCTTAATAAATTTACCATCATGTCATTAGATTTCATTAAAAATCTTTTGGCCCACAGAGGAGATAGGATTGTTTGGAATATGACATTGTATATTCAGTTTATATGTGGTTCTTCTCAACAGCTGTACCCAAGGATCAAGCCACGGCAGAGGAGCCTGGCCTGAACACAGTGAAAGCAGACAGATTTCATCACTGCCATGGGCCGCACTGCAGATCGACGGCAGAACAGTGAAGGCAGGGCTGTGAAGGTTATCGAAGCTGTGACTTCCTAATCACAGTCGTGCGGACAATGAAATGAGAAGCTGGCCAAACACATGAAGGATTTTTGTTATTACTTTTGTTTATTTTTTTTTTACTAAATGGTGAACTGCGGATGTGTTCGACTCGTGGCAAGTGTCACAGGTTACCAGGAGAACTTCCGTTTTTTTTTTTTTTAAATCAGAGTATGAACTAGTTTATGTGAAAACTGAGTGTGACATGTCTGGATAAGGTTTTACTAGTCTTTGTAACGACAAAAAGAAACAAGAACAAACAGTGTTTTATGTAGCAAGTTATTTTTTCCCACTGACTGTTTCATGTACGGTTTTTCAAGACAGTTGTGCTGAAATACTTGGGCTGGGGGCTGACTTAAGTGCTTTTTACAAAGGAAGGGGGGCTTTTAAGGTGTCTTCAATGACAGTGATAAATGGTGTTTATGCGGCTGAAAGAAAAAGAGAATGGGCGCCCCCTTGGGGCGCCGTGCGGTATGTCCTTGATGCTGTTACGCCTCTGTTTTCCTTGTATAGTATAGTTTCAGACCATCTGTTAGGTCTGGGCTTGTTTACGCTAACGCCTGCATTTGTGCATGCAAGTCTGCACACTTTAGTGTTGACCTGCTTTTTCCCGCTTATTGCCGGGGGTGGGGGGCACCGTATAATAATCAGTGCTGTCCTTAAAACACTACCTTTAAAGTTCATTCAGTCTGACAGATTTGGATACCTACCGAACTTTTGTTAAGACGATCACGAAAGTGGTTTGGATGAAAGATTTTGGTCAAAAAGATTGACGATACAGTTTTGTACCAGTAACCAGTAGACCAAATGGAATTCTAAGTCATGATACATTTTTATGTTTTCTGCACATACAAGTCATGCATTGTGGAGATACCATAGAAGACAATCCTCCAGCAGCAATTGGATGGACCTCCAGTAGACACTTTGAACTGGTTACTATACACCAGTGGACTGATTTATCCCTAATCATTACAGTCTGATTCTGCTTGTTAATGGTCAGCTACAGTGACAAATTCTGCCATATGAAGGTGTACTAGCTGAGGAAATTAGGTTTAGACAAAGCCAGTCCTTAACTTGGATTCTATCACGTCATGCCCTCACACCAGTTCCACGAGTAACATCGAGGCTATTAACGAGTAACCACATGGTTATTAAATTGTAGACCTAGTCACTACAGGGTTACGACAGCTTAAGGCAGCTTAAGACACTTGGCATTTTTCTTGTTGCAGAAGTATTTATTTTGTGATTGTCCTTTAATTTTCTTTCTCTTATGTTGAAAATGTTACATCTGTAGAATAAAGATTTACAATAAAACACTTGAAATAAAATACCGCCTCTTGTTTTTCCTGAACTCTCGAACAGACGAGGGACCGTAATAAGAAAATCGATGCTCTGTGTGTGTGTGTGTGTGTGTGTGTGTGTGTGTGTAACAGACACAATACAATACAGACAGCTGCAGTACGTCAGCTTTCTCTACACCGGAGACGTCCTTCGGGTATTTCTTGTGATAAGGGTAACGATGTTCCGGTCTTAGGACATTTTTTTTTTCGTTTTCACAGCATAAGTAAAACTCAGTGAACGGCGTGGTGCAATGCTCTTTTCCCTTTACATTTAGGTTTTAATAGCATAACACCTGACAAGCACGTTAAAATCCGCTACCTCCAATATAACGTCACAAGATCTATAATCTTTGTTTATACTGTATGTATGAGAGCCACTGACAACCGAAGACAAATTCCCTGCGATTATGAATATACCGAGCCGATACACCGGAATTTGATTGCGTTACCGAAACCGCGACACACAGGTAATTCTTTTGACCTCACAAACATGGCGCCCAGAGGCCGAGGCCGGCTGACGCTTCGGTACGTTTTGATGACGTTTATATCGCCGTTTTCTTCCGCGAAGTCTGAAATGGGTTAGGTGCTTACTGTTGTGCAACGAAGCTGAAAATTGGCGCTCTCGACTTTGTAAGTTTTATTTCTGTGTTGTTTAATGTACACGTTATGTGCTGGTGATGAGATGTAATCCATAATATTGCTATCAATAAGTCGTATTTGAACGTCGCTACTTACTGATTCAGAGATAATTTTCAATGTTGTTAACCATGTATCGAATTATTTATACCAGATGATGTCTTACACAGTTTACAATCTAAATTCATAAATTTGCTAGCTGATAACATGGAAATGCATAATTAGTCTGACAAAATGTACCGCTTCCCCCAAGTATTTCAAAATTGAAGTATAGATATATGTAATATATATGCAAATCACCCTGAACTTCAGCTATAAAATGGTTTCGTTTAACTGAAGAAGTGAAAACTAGCCCCTTACTGATGTCTTACGGGTAGGAGCTGCGTTTGCCTTGTTAATAATCGAGCTGTTGTAGAGTAATGCTCCACTGAAAAGACCGATGTTATTTAAATATTCTGTCTACTTTGTGGCACGGTGATACTGACAGGTGGACGACCAGTTTTTATTTGTCTTAATCCAATATCAACGAACAGCCTTAGTAATTGTGCACTGAAATATATATTTTTTTTCCAAAATCCAAAAGTGCATCTTTGTTAAAAGGGGAAAAAATATCTAATTTCGCTCACTAGTATATGAAGTATTTAATTAACTGTGGTTAGATTTATCTAAATGACCCTTTCCTCCCTTTAGGCTCCAAAGATGAGTTATGGGAAGGAGAGAATCATCGCTTTGGTAGACATGGACTGTTTCTATGTTCAAGTTGAGCAGCGAATGAACCCTGAGCTGAAGAACAAACCATGTGTGGTGGCCCAGTATAAAACGTGGAAAGGTGGGGGGTGAGTTACTCAGGCAGCTGCTGGCGGTGAATAATGGTTGTGATGTAATATGTTGGGGCTGTGGTCAGTGGTGTCCCAACACCCAAGTTATGGCCCTTTAAGGCATTAGGTACAATGTTTGGGGCATCGTATTTCCAACGCTCGATTTACCAGACACTCTCAGTGAAGCCCTTGTGCTGCTCCATGCTGGTCCTTCTTGCAGCATCATTGCCGTGAGTTACGAGGCCAGAGCGCACGGCATCACCAGGAACATGTGGGCGGATGACGCCAAGAAGCTGTGCCCCGACCTGCAGGTGGCACGGGTGCGCGAGTCCCGCGGCAAGGCCGACCTCACCCAGTAAGTGAACGACCTAGTTTCCCAGTGTGGGCAATGACCCCCCCCAGCCACCTGGGGCTAGTTAGTGGGCTTCAGACCAAGTGTCCCCTGACTCCCGCCTAGTTACCGTGAGGCCAGCGTAGAGGTGATCGAAGTGATGTCCCGCTACGCCGTGATCGAGAGGGCCAGTATCGACGAGGCCTACGTGGACCTGACTGCTGCTGTGCAACAGAGACTGAGGGACACGCGGGACTGGCGGGTCGAGCCAGACCAACTGAAGACCACCTACGTGCAGGGGTTTCCACAAAGTACCATGGGGCACTCAGAAGCGAAGGAGTTAGACAAAGGTCGGCCATGTTGGTTCCTCTGTAAAGTGAAAATAATGAGACAGTGAAGTGTGTGATTGTGTCACAAACAAGTAAAGGTCAGGAGGTGTCACAGGGGCCTGCTGATTAGGTGCTGTGTCTTGCCTTGACTGCGATTGCCTCTTTGTGTCTGTGCAGAGGAACAGCGGTTGCTTGGCCTCCGTGAATGGCTGGCCTCCCTGTCCAGTTGTCCCGGCAATGCATCACCTGACCTGCAGCTGGCCATGGGGGCTCTGATAGTGGAGGAAATGCGAGCAGGCGTGGAGAAGCACACTGGCTTTCGCTGCTCTGCCGGGATATCGCATAACAAGGTGGGATGCAGTGAAAAGCCCAAACTGGAAAACCTTTATGCACCATTTGAGCTGAAATATGTCTCTGTCCCAGGTGCTGGCTAAACTCGCGTGTGGCTTTAACAAACCAAACCGGCAAACCATCCTCCCTTCAGGTTCTGTGCCTCAACTCTTTAGCTCTCTACCCATCAGCAAGATGTGAGTGCCTCCATCTATTCTATGCTTGTGGGAGTTTGTTACGCAGAATGAAAAACGATTGGTTCAGAGAGATAACCAATCAGATTGTAGAGGAGGTGGGCCCAAGCAACTAGAGGAGGCAGGACCACGATATCTGATTGGATCTTATTCGTTATCTCTCTGAACCAGTCATTTTTGGTTCCTCCTTCAGAACATTTTGGTGGAAGTAAAACTCCCATGAGCTTATTCTACACCTGCTGTGAGCCCTCTGGCACCTCCTTCTGTTTATATACTGGAAAAATATGCAGCCATTGGGTTTTTACTCCCGGCGGGTCACTGTGTGGATGTTCTGGTCCTCTCTCAAACTGCTGCCCTCGCGTGACCCTTTAACCGAGTGTCACCATGTCATCGCTACAGCCGGAACCTTGGTGGGAAGCTAGGTACATCCATTGTGGAGAGTCTGGAGGTGGAGAACATGGGGGAGATCACTAAGTTCACCCAGGCCCAGCTGGAGCAGCGCTTTGGGGAGAAGACAGGGTGAGTCCCAAAGCACATAGTATTTCCAAACACAAAAATGAACACAAGTAATTGATTTGGTAAAGGCACATATTTTTACAATTCTGGAATATGACACGTATGCATACGTAACATACTCTGTCCTACTTTCTGAAGGTCAGTGGAATTAAAGTACTCATAATCAAAGGTGTTTGAATAGTATCATCCAGATTAAAATATGGATACATTGGTGTACTGCATTTTTCTGGGGTAACCTTTAATGGACTTCCGTCGTAACGTGGTTCTGTCTCCAGTCAGTGGCTGTTTGACCTCAGCCGTGGGATTGACTTTGAACCAGTCAAACCGAGGCAGCTTCCCAAATCCATCGGCTGCAGTAAGAACTTCCCTGGGAAGGCTGCCCTGGCCACCAAAGACCAGGTCTGGTACCCATGATGAGACGATTGGTCAGATTGGTCAGCAAGCTTTTAAAGTACTGTGACATCAGTCTCCTCCACTCTCTCTGCACAGGTGCAGAACTGGCTTTATCAACTTGCCCTGGAGCTGGAGGAGCGACTGACTAAGGACAGAGAGATGGTGAGGAGACCATAAGGGTCCGAGTGACACTGACAAAGGCCGAATTATGATGGTTACTTGACTGGGTCAGAGCATCTCCAAAACGGCAGGTCTTGTGGGGTGTTCCTGGTATGCAGCGGTCAGTACCTACCAAAAGTGGTCCAAGGAAGGCCAACCGGTGAATCTGCAATGGGGCCATGGGTGCCCAAGCCTCACTGGTGCGTGTGGGGAGCGAAGGCTAGGCTAGCTGAAAAAGTTAATGCTGAGCATAATAGAAAGGTATCAGGACACACAGACCATCGCAGCTTGCTGGCTACGACAGAGCACACAGTGCAGCTTGCTGCATATAGGGCTGCATAGCCACAGGCTGGACAGAGTGCCCATGCTGACCCCTGTCCACCGCCAAAAGTGCCTACAGATGGGCATGTGAGCATCAGAATTGGACCATGGAGAAATGGAAGAAGGTGGCGTGGTCTGATGAATCATGTTCTTTGTTCCATCATGTGGATGGCCTGGTGCGTGTGTGTCATTTACCTGTGGAAGAGATGACACCAGGATGCACTATGGGAAGCAGAGGCAGTGTGATGCTCTGGACGATGTTCTGCTGGGAAACCTTGGGTCCTGGTCTTCATGTGGATGTTACTTTGACACGTACCACCTACCTAAACATTGCTGCAGACCCCTTCATGTACACCCCTTCATGGGAATGGTTTCCTCCATGGCAGTGGCCTCTTTCTGCAGGATAATGCGCCTGCCGCACTACAAAAATCGTTCAGGAATGGTTTGAGGAACATGAGATCTTTCCAGGCATTTACTTGGCCTCCAAGTCTCAGATCTCAATCCAATCAAGCATCTGTGGGATATGCTGGACAAACAAGTTCGATCCTTGGAAGGACCTACCTTGCAATTTACAGAGCATAGAAGATCTTCTGCTAATGCCTTGGCCCAGATACCACAGGACACCTTCATAGGTCTTGTGGAGTCCATGCCTTGACGGGTCAGAGATGTTTTGGCGGCACGTGGGGGACCAACACACTAATACGCAGGAGGTTTTAATATTATGGCTGATCCGTATAGTTACCACCCGAAACTACCTAGAACACACATAGTTGACCCTGAGATGTTTGACTTCGGGCTCCAATGCACTATCCCATCATGCTCGGTAGACGCATGCCAACGCAAGTGTGTCCCTGCAGAATGGCCGCATTGCCAAGCAGCTGACAGCTGGGGTGCGTCAGGCGGGGGACCGGAGGGCCTGCAGCTTCTCCCGTTGCTGCGCTTTGGCTCGCTATGAGGCCGGCAAGATCGCCGCTGACGCCTTTGCCATCATCAAGAGCCTCAATGCTGCTGGCAACCACCAATCAGCATGGTGAGTGACCCCTGCTCTGAGCCAATCTCTGGTTAATGTGGGTGGGATGTGGCCCACAATAGGGCTGCCCAATATCACATTGTGTTATAATTGTGCAGCAATCCCCAGGGCTTCAGAAGACAGGCAAAACATTTTTCCGGATGCCAGCTTTTTGGTAATATATGGACATTTACTTACGTCTACAATTTGGTAAGCAGATTAGTAATATGCCTAAAATATTAAGGAGAGGTGTATTGTGAAGTTAAGCTGTATAAATTTGGTGTATCCTTATGCTTATTAAATTGAGTTAGTGGAGAACGCCACATAACTTGGTAAATCATAGAGGCAATAAGCTCAAGTGGCTATGACGAAAGGGACAGCTCAACAGCCGCAACATTAAAGAGGGGATATTGTGGATGAACAAGGTCGAAAGACGGTGGTGAGATGGCACTTTTTGCAGTCCCCACGTTTATCAAACAAGGATAGATTACTAACTTTTGGGCATCACAATACCCCTCTCATCAATATTTTAGGCACACTACTAATTTTCTTACCAAACTGTGGGCACAAGTAATGTCCATATAGTACCGAAAAGCTGGCATCCGGACAAATGTTTACACCCATCGTCTAAAGCTCTGTAATCATTTGTAGGCACTGGTTTGTGTCTGTTGACATAATTCGCAGCAACATCACCAACTTTTTTGACACACTCTGTTAGTAGATAAGTTCTCTTTGGCTATATTTTATTTCTGGTAAATTTCATCTGCTTTTTGTTTTATAAATGGCACAATATTAAGTGCTCATATTTCAGACAATCGCAATGTGATATTGTGCAGCCTTCGCCCATGCCACCAGCCCAGGATCCAATGGGCTGGAGTTCTGGTAATGTTGGTCCAACATTGGGCTGTGCTGGGGGCCCTTCAAGGCTGAACCTGTTCAAGGTCAAGCTCTAGTACCCTCAAACGGAATTGTCACCTGAAATACTGAGCCCTTAATTTTCCACTGTACGCTGCTGAATCCTGTCTGTCTCTTTATGCTCGGTCCCTAAAATACTAGCGTGGTTCTATGCAGGTCACCCCCCCTCACCCTGCTCCACCTGTCTGCCAGTAAGTTCATCGAGGCTCCAGGTGGATCCACAGGCAGCATCACTAGCTTCCTGAGCAGCGACATTAGCACCACGCAGAAGGAATCTGCCGCTGGCTCCCCCGCCCCTGGCTCTCCCACCCTGTGCTCCCCCGCCCCTCACTCTCCCATTGCCGGCTCAAAGGGAGGTCTTGCCCCCAAGCGGCTCAGTACCATCCAGTCCTTCTTTCAGAGGGCTGCTGAAAAGCAGGAGAGGCGTGACACAGTGTCACAACCCTCCCCCAACAAAACCCTGCTGGCTCCCACCCCCCAGCGCTTGGCCTTCTCCCCCAAGGCCCTGGCCGAGTGCAAGCCTGACATCGCCTCCTTCTTTGAGAGGAAAAGCCTCATGAACAAACTGAAGATCTTAAAGGACCCAGCCTCCCCTGCAGATGCGGCCCCCAGGCCACCCGCCCTGCTGGCGGCACACAACGACCAGCCGAGCTGGGGAGGGAAGGGGGGCTCCGCTTGGAATGGAAGTGCAACTCAGGCTGGCAAAAATGGGTGGGGTCCTGCGGAAATGGGTTCCCAGCTTCTTGTGTCAGGGCCACTAAACAGCGACTCTGGCTGCAGCGACGTCGACACCGTGAAATGCGATCGCTGTGGCCAGCAGGTGTCAGTGTGGGACATGCCGGAGCATGCCGACTACCACTTCGCACTAGATCTGCAGAGCTCCTTCTCCTCCTCTTCCTCAGTTTCCCCCAGCCCTGCCCCTGCAGTCGCCCCTCTTCTGGCTGGTGAATCTCCCAAGTCGTCCCGCGGCAAGACAAAACTCAAGAGCCAATCAGGACCCCAAGCGAAAAAGTCCAAATCTCAGGGATCCCACCCAACACTGGACTCCTTCTTCAAGAGGACATGAAGCAAAACAAGACTGCTTTTATAGACCCATATAACGGTGTTTTTTTTTTTTTTTACACCTGCTTAGTAATGATTCGTTAAATAAAATATACAAGCCATTACAATTTTAACAGCCTGCACGTATGATGCCCCAACACAATATACAGAGTATTTCAGTGATGCTGAGCAGTTGCACTTTCCTGCCTGAAGGGGTCAGCATCTGACAGGTATCATGTCAGCATTTGCGTCATCAAGAACACATCAGCACTATTCTGCTGACTGGCCTTGGACTTTCATTTTTTTTAGTGGAATCGCAGCTTTGACCGAAATGTTCTCCCATCATTTTAAGGGCCTTTTGCTTGCATAGTAAATTGAAATGAGGTGTTTTTCGTCAGTTTGTGTCTTTTTATCTGAATGTTCTTGACTTATAAGTACAGTAAACTATGGTGAATAATGCTGCCTTATCGTCACAGCTTGGGGGATGTTTTGCGTAAAACGCAGGGATTTGCTTGCAGTGCTGGAATATATGTTGGCCTGTGTTAAATGGAGCTCGAGTGCCCGCTGTGCGATTCAAGCACAGATAAAACACAAAAGATTGTGGTGTTGTTCTGGCTGCTGGTACATAGTGACACAGGCATCTGCTAGCTCCCGTTCCTGCAGAGGAACAGCCTGTTAACGATGCTTGAAGGCTTTCTGACACTTTATTTTTTTTATTGGAGCGTCTAGCAGCTGAGGCCACACAGCTAATCTGGCAGAGATGGAGCCTGCAAGAGTTGAGGCCATGATAAACCCAGTGCTGTGATGTCACTTCCTGTTAGGGGTTCCAAAGAGCTCCAGCCAGTCATTCTGTATTCGGGCCCCTGCAAATAAGTAGCTCACCTTTCATCCTGTAAGCCTGGCACTATAAGCGCGCACGCACACACACACACACACACATACATATATAGGGACATATGCAATATTTTATAATTGTACGATACAGGGAAAGTTTCTAAGCCTGAATATCAGATGACAGTCCCATTTACCTGTGCACAAACTGAGTTTCCATGTCTTGCATCAGTCCAGCTAAGGAGGGGAACTTTGTTGAATCCAATTTAACCTCGTTCTTCCATCATAAATGCTTAATACATGTAGGTTCCCGTCAACACAGCAGTCAGAAAATGTCTGCATTCAAAGTAAGAACTGTTCTGAGTGTTAGAAGCGGGAAATGAGAGCAGCAGATCACTGAAGCTGCACTGTGCCCACAACCCTGTGGATAGGTCTGTAATAAAGCTTTATTTATATACACCATAATATACAAACTGGAACTGTACATAAGTCTCTTACAATTCAGTCAAAAGAAAGATTAAAATATTACTATGTTTTAAAAACATTCCTGCATTGATACCTGGTAAAAGAGACCATATTTGTTTGTAATAATTGGGTGTGCTCCTAACTAGTGGAAGAAAAATGAAAATGACATTTAAAAAATTTGCTAAAAGGTGACCGACAAAGTTACAAAAGAAAAAACACTTTGAAACTGTGAGAACAGTTCAAACAGCTGATACACTGTTCTCTGAAGAAGGTTTTGGTTTGTACATAAGTCCCCCCCCAAAAAAGAATTGCACAAGAACTATGAACAAAATCATCCAGATAGAAGCTGGGATCTGATACGACTAAATGTTTCCACTTTGGAGCATTTGCTGCATTTTACTGAGGAACTAGGTTGTCTTTCGTGAATGACGGAGAAACGGCCCAGAGCGTGTGGCGTCTGAAAAAACACGCCGTCCCGATTCGGTTCCAAAGAGTAGCACCAAACGAAGGTTTAAGAAAAATGTTCTGGAAACTCAGGGAAACATGACAGTTGTCCCTCTTGTAGGCACTAAGTTTAACCCCCACAACTTAAAGAAGTGATAACGGTAACAGGAGACGAATCCAGGAGACTGCTCTAAATGCGACCACTTGGTGGCGTCACGGTTGAAGTGAGCCGCTCAGAGAGGCTGGATTAGCGCATGCTCACTCAGCTCTGCCAATGACGGTGACCTCATCAGCTTTGGTCTCAGGTCCCCAAAGCTACCAGACTTGGCCAGGCATCCTCAGTGTGCCGCTCGAACTCGCCCTCGGGGCAAGTTAACAATCGATCGCTTACGAACAGAATGCAGTCGTTTAAAAATACTCTGTAGTGGAACTAAAGCACTTGTAAGAAACAGGCAGGATTCTGTTTACTGACTGTCAGCTTAGATTTTACAAAAAGGCAACGATTCCAGCTCGTGATTTACAGAAATCCCATCAAGATCCTGCTTGACTGGGCTGATGGACCATTTCTGTTTTTGAGTTCAGAGATTGGGCGATCCGCCCAGATATGCACGAGACAAGACGGTTCCGTAAAAACAGCAGTTCCCCCTGTGATTCCAGAACCTCTGCGGCTACTGTCAATATGAATGCCTCTTAATGCCATCGTGTTCCTACAGTTTCTGAGAGAAACTCCAAGTGATCAATCTTGCACTACCTGTCTCTAAGCTGCCCTTGGTGGCACTGCTGTTCTGGGGCCCAAAAATATCCCACCAGTCCCAGGGCTTGGGTCTGATAAGGAGGTACTGATAAACGGGTAGCGCAGGGGACCTTCTTAGCCTGGCTTGTCACTGAAGCCAGAGGACATCTAGTAGCTGCCATGAAGAGAGAGGACTCTTTTTTTTTTTGGTATTGTAAACGTCTCCAGCTGAGAAGACTCTTACCACGTTCAAATTTCACTCGAGACAAACCTACTTGGACCAAACGCTGAATATGTCTCCCTTTAAACGTTTTGAACCCAGAAGTTCAAATAACCGGAGTTATGCATGTGACTGACATCTCAAAATTCAGCAACTTTCAAGCATATTTTCTTTCTTAAAGCTGCCCAATTTCCTTCAATACTACGAAATAGAACTCTACTTGACCTAGATCTGCCTGGTTTAGTCCCATAGCTGCCTCAGTGTAATATTCGCATATTTCAAGAAGTAAAATATCTGATGTATTTTTCAGATTCCTAAAAACAGCAGAACTAGTGTGGCAGGCTATCGGCTTTGACACCTAGTCTTGCTGGTCAATAATCTGGAGAATGAGTCTCGGGAAGGACATATTAAAATCTGGCATGTAAAACTTAGTGTATGCTAACAGCACTTTTTGTTTTATAAAAAGTGGGGGCTGGCATGGTGAGGCAGCAAAAGTAATCCAGAGGCCAATCCAGACCAAAGAGGGACAAAATCAGGAAGGGGGGGTGGAGGGTGGCGGTGCTGAATCATCATCAGCGGAGAGCTGGTCTGGGTGTGCGGTGTTACAGGGAGACTGGCTGCAAACTGGTGACGTGTCCGATGCCCTTGGTCACGCCCTCCCGAAACAGCAGCTTGGCGCCCACCTTCAAGTACTCGGGATGCTTGATGAACCTGAAACGCACCACTGCCTTCTCCCCTGTGCGGAGTTCCTCCTGGAGAGAAAGAGCAGGGGCACGAGCTGACCAATCAGGGCCTAGTCTGTAGGCAGGACTTCCTGCTCTTTGACAAAGTTCTTTTCAGTAGTAATTACGAAATTGAGTACGGTCAATTTCTAGTGGGGAAAAAAATTCTAATGAAAGTGGGCATACCAAGTCAGCTCATTTTGTTTATTACTTTACAAATACTTTACACCTATACAAAACAGCAGCCATAAATCATGTGTTTCAAGAATGGTAAAGGATATACTACAATGCTCAGAATAAAAACATAAAAATACACTCACAAAAATGAGAAGCATTACTGCACATTAGTGCTTCCCAATCTGGTCCCCAGGGATCATAGGTTGTCTGTGTTTTTGCTCCTTCCCAGCTCCCAGCAGAACTAAAACGTGGACTGTCTGCAGGTCCCCAAGGACCGGATTGGGAAAGACTGCTGTAGATGGACAGGAGGATTTGAGGCTGGTGCCCAGAGGACGACCTACCTTCCCGTACAGACGCTCCACCATGGCCGTCTGCCTGATGTTTCCTATGTGCACAGTCACCTGGAAGCCTTTGTGGAAGGTCTTGGCGTGGAAGAGCAACACGATCTCAGCCTCGAACAGCCAGCAGATGGTGGGGTTCATCTGCGGACTCACCATCACCATGCCCTGTGGGGGTGGGGGTGGGGGGGTCATCATGCCTGAGGTCCTTAACTAATTGCTGAAGGATTCCACCAACATCCAAAAGGCAGAGGTGGAGATTTCAGGTCCAGAGAGTACAAATCCAGACCAAGTTGAGTACTCTGTGACTATGACTCTATACTCAACTGGTTGGTCGAAACAAAATCTTGGTCTGGATTTGTACTCTCTGGACCTGAAATCTCCACCTCTGCCAAAAGGTTACCGAGTGGCGAAGCATCCCCATTAACAATATGGGCTTGTAACCTGAAGACTGCAGATTCAAATCACACAACACGAGCGCTTCCAGGAAAATACTGTATTGTGCAGATTTCTTTGAACAGAAGCACCTGTCACAATAACCTACATTACAATGAGCACAATGGGCCCCCATGGGCGACCAGGCCGCGCCAAAGGCTGACCTTTCGAAGCAGTGAGCGGTCAAAGCTCCCCAGCGCCAGCGTGGCGGCCTGGCCCGCCCGGAGCACCCTGCAGGCCGAGCGGTTCCTCTGGATGCTGCACACCTTCAGACCCAGGAATTTGCCCTCGTCCGTGGGGCCCACCGCCAGCTGCTCGCCCTCACGGCAAATCCCACTGCAGGCAGAACCAGGGAATGATAAGCCGACCAGAACTCTAACGTCAGACATGCAGGAGGTGTGCCAGGCAGCACCAGAGTAACGGATTCCCAAAAACACGGGATCCGTGTCCCGCTGATGGTCAAGGCACATTCTGGAAGTTCCCGAGGACACGTGGGGGCTTGTTTATGCACTATTTTTTATTTAGTTTATTTATTTCACTAACCTGTAGAGAGTTCCTCCTACCACTGTGCCCACGTCTGGCACAGTGTAGATCTCATCCACCTGCAGGGGCACCATCTCTGTTAGGTTGGGCTTCATTTAGGAAATTATAAAAGTGGATATTTATATTTTATTCATTTAACACAAAAAAAAAAAGATGGAAATATCCATCTTTGAAGGACCTGGAATTCGGTGAGCTGCTGCATGAGCTCCTCCTGCTCCTTGCTGTTGCTGAGGGGGGGGAGGATGTTGAGAAACACCTTGAGCAGATCTAGGCTCTCCCCCGACACGCTGGACAGGGTGAAGATCGGTGTGATGCTAGGAGCAGACACACAAGACTCTCCATCAGACGCTGGGGGAGACCGTGCTGGCTGACGAGCTCCGGCTCACAAATTCACGGCCGTAAAGACAATGTGTGCATGTATGTAAGCTCAGCTGAAGACCCCACGGCGGACAAGCAGATGGCCGCGGGTATAAATAGCCCGTTCTGTTGTGAGCCGTAAAGACACCGTATATCCGGTGCGGTAGGAATGAAGCAACGGTATGCAAACGACTCACCTGGGTGACTGAGCAAACTGCTGGGCGGCAGTGACGGCGTCGTCCTCGTTGGCCACCACCATGGGTACTTTGTTGCAACCAGGCTGCTTCAGGATCCGCTCCAGCTGCCGCACGGTGCGCTCCACAGTGCCACACGGGCACAGGTCCACCTTGCTGACCACGATGAAGATGGGCACCTTCAGAGCCATGGCCAGCCCCAGGTGTTCCCTGGTAGTGCCCACTGAGAGCCAAACCAGAACCATCAGTGGTCTATTCACTAACCCACCGACAGGAGACTCTTTTCCATTTTCAACACTGGACACACTGGTGCCAAAGCAGAAAATACCTCAAGGTGTCAACGTGAAATAATTAGGAACATTCAGAGTCAGGCACTGAGAAGTACATTTTCTGGAGGAAACTGGCCCTTCTACTCCATGGCATAAGAAAAAAAAAACTGGTCACAGAATGAAACGCATCCGTGTTGACAGTATAAGGCAAATTAACCAAACTGGTTTATTATATCACTGATATAAATCCAATCAGATGAGAAAGGAAATGGGTTTGTTAGCTCTGAGTAGTGGCTTTGCTCAAGGGACTCGAGGCTCCTGTGAGAAGAACCGGCATGACTCATTACGATTTATCTAACTCATACTGGTCTCAAATACAGAACCTCCTCGACCCCTCCCTCCCAGATTTCCACTCCAACTCCATAAACTCAACCCTTCATTTTGCTGCCGGCTGCCCCAGTGAAAGCGGAGATCTGAGAATCAGATTTTCCACCTGACCACCCCAGTAGGGCCAGTGACACCAGAGATTGTCCCTCCTGTGCTGATCATGACGTCTCCTCTTTGAAATGTAACATCTTAAAGTTCTGGATAAGTAAATAGCTCTTTTTCATCTTATTCTTGCCCAGCTCACCTACTAGCACGCTGAAGGCTTTGTGGAAATGGTTACACAGAGGACGTAACAGAATTTCATCAACACACAAAATAGTGCTTCTTAACTAGCTCTCTGTTCTACACTGTACAGATAGGGGGCACTGTAGCAAAAAAAAACAGCAACACTGGGCTACTGCTAGGTGTCTCTTGTATTGTGTGTTCGTGATCCATTTTTGAATAAGCTGAATGTCTTTACAAATACTGAAATAATCCGTACTACAATGTATAATCAATGAATCTACAGCCCGTCTAGAAAAAGGCAAGATCCGTAAAGGCACTAGGCATCTGTTTGCCAGTATTTGTGAGTGTGCTGACAGCAAGGAGATAAGTCCTCCCTCCCGGTATACGAGGATCTGCATTTGATGCTTGTCTCACTCAGCACAGGTTGTCTTAAGTATTAAGTTCTTTATTTCCATCAGCAGTGAAAGCATGTCGTATGACACAAACATACACACCCCAACTAATGCCCTTAGGGTTCTTGTTACATATTATGAAGGACAATATGGATTAATTCTCAAAACAATGCTAGCATCAAGGCTAGCATCATGCTGCACAACTTCACCAATTCCGAATTACTGACACCAGATGTCATATTGCACTGTAACAGAGTTATGTTTTTTCAATCCCAAATGTTCAGGGACCCCAATCTGATGAGGGAACCTCAGCAGGCAAGGTGGAGGTGCTGCAACTGAAAGACGAGCAGGACCTGCTTGTAAACACATCATCGCCACTCCCAGTCACTCTGATGCCATAAAACAGCCTGGATAGCTCTGATCTTGGTGATCCCAAAGAATGTTAGTCACGCTAAGAGCGTACCACATATAGCACAAGGGCATCGACCCCATGGCAATATGACAGGCGTTCCACAAATGCCCGCCTGCATCAGCTGATCCGGGCATCAGTTTGCCAGCTTGTAAAAGCGATATACCTCTTCCGTGAGCTGGAGAGAGGTCGCCAGTGAGGTAAAAACATGCAGAGTCCAAAGTCTACTCTCACCCACTATTAATCATTCATTAAAATGCTTTCTATATGGAAAAGCAGTGTCTGCAGCAAATGATGCAGTTGTTATATGAGAATCCATTAAGCGCACTGGTCCTCAGAGCTTTCCATTATCTAGGTTTTACATATTTACTGGCAACACCAAAAAAAGGTAGAACGGCAGGGACATCTGCACACCCCTAATGGCCTCAAAGCCATTCCTCAATGCTGCAGCCCTGACTTCCTTGGCACTACAGCGGTAAGTCAACAGCACTTACAACACTGGCAGGGATCTCAGCCCCGCCCCGTCAGAGTCCGCCAGCAAGCCGCTATGTAGCAGAGATTCAGTTTACCGCCAGATAAGAAAGACCTTGGCTCTGGTTGCAGGAACAATACACCCTGGACAGGGCACATTCCCAACCCACTTTCGCGTGTGGCACTGACGCATTTCCGTCGTGCCGGCTATCCCCGTATCTGTGCAAGACCGAGCTGCTACCAGTGGTGCATTTGAGGTTCCGTTTTCCTGAACCTCTAGGGCTACATTTAACTTCCACCTTACAGCTAATCTAACAGCATGTGCGTTTTGGTCATCCCTCTGCCCTAGCAAGAATCATACCGCGCATTCATCTGCCATCCAACGTTTATACATAATATAGCTGCTTTCAGGCAATTGTGAAAACTTGATAGACTCACCGATGCCGGTGTTGGCGCCAACGACCAGCATGGCAAAGTCAGGGCAGTAACTGGTGAGACCAAAGATGGTGGTCTTCAAGTACTTGTGGTGCCCGGCCAGGTCTATGAATGTGATCATCTTGGAGGCGCTCTCGCAGATCTCTTCTGCTGTACGAGACTCGCTGTAGTTCACCACCTGTGGGAGAAGGAACGTAGAGGTCTGAGACATAATGCTAATTACCAGCTCGCATGTCCCCACAACAACCACAGCTACGTTAGCTTGAGGGAGCCTTAGTGTCATTGTGGCTTACCTCCCCTTTGCTGTTGAAGCCCAGGATCTCAAAGCTAATGCTGGACGTCCTCCCAGACTGAATCTCGTGGAGGTGTCTGAAGAGATTGAGACGTGCCCGCCCTCGGCCGTTGTCCAGCTCACCTTGTGTCAGCACGCCCAGGAGTGTGGACTTTCCGGAGTCCACATTTCCCAGCACTGCCACACGCAGGTCCAGAAACTGCATACGTACACAGCCCGTGACGTTAGCATCACGGTGGACCACACCTTCGCCATCTGACGCGAGAATGACCCACCTGCTGGTCGTCCGGCACCTTCCTGACCAGGACCTCCGCGATTTTTCGGGGGACGTCGGAATCGTAGTCTACCTCTCTTTCTCTGAGGATTGTGATGTCAGCGCCAACCCTAAAGATGAAGTAAGGCGTCACTTAACAGATGGTACAGAAGCCACATCCCAAACATGCCTCTGGCCCCCATGCAAGACATATCTGATGACTAGAAAAGATAAAGTTTTCACAATATAAATTCCCATAAAAAGTTCCTGTTTAATTAAAACTTTGCTCTAAAAAATGTTATTCATTTAAATATTCACTTCTCATCTAAGGTAAGGTAAGTGAGAAAATATTGTCACAGAAGATATTAAGGGGGTGGGGGGGTTCCAGATGTAAACGCACTTCTCTGCCATCCTGCGCAGAGTCCTGAGCGACGCCCTCATCTCCTCTTCCGACAGGCCCACCAGGAGCCCATTGTCCTCCACACCAATCTGGTAGACGGCCTCGCCGCGGCCCTCCTGCAGACGCCATTTCAGCTGCGTGGCCAGGTGCTCAAAGCGATACTGCGTGGGGTTCACTAGCTTCAGCTGCCAGGGAAAGTTGGCGGGGAGGGGGCAGGGTTAAGGTGTGAGGGCAGCATTGATTATTGGGCCAGCATCTCCATAGTGACCTGGCCAGGCCAATGGCACCGCCTGACACATGTGAGCCATGCAGTACTGTAACGTAGACTGTAACGTGACACAGTAGGTCATTAGGACTCCGTCACACAGGCCCATGAAGATGGGTGCTCAAGCCAGTCCAGCTCATAACAACATAACAACAATCATTATCATCATCAACATTACCTAACAGCTTCCATACACCTAAACCCAAAACTGAAACAGTACAATGCATTATTTCCTTCTACTGTCATTTAAGCAGATAAAATGAATAAACTGAAACAAGACTACAAAACTGAAAAAGTGGGAAACAAGACAACATATGAGAAATGTAAAGGCATTAACAAAAAATGGTAAGAATAAAAAGAGCCCATAATTAAAAAAAAAAAAAAAGTTTCAGACTTTTTTTTAGTCCAGCCAGACAGTTTTTTCCCAGAGCTAATAGAGTGCATGTGTATGGTTACTAAGCCTTGCCAGCTGTGTTCAGCTGTGTTCAGCTGTGTTCAGAGATGAGGCTGTGAACCACCCTGTCAGAACAGCCCACATTTACCTTGTATTCGATATTTCCTTCTTCAGCCTGAAATGGGGAAGAAAACGAGTTTTAGCATGATCAGCATAAAGGAAAAACCTAATTCTGCCCATTCGTATTTTACTCTAAAAGTATGCATAACTGCAAACTAAAATACCAAGTGCACTTAAAACCCCAAACGCTAAACATAGTTAAACAATTTCACAATTGTTTCAGGGCTGCATAAACCCAGTACGTAGATGTCAATGATCATTTTAGGTCCATATTCTTCTTACTGTATAAAAGTTCACGGGCGTAAATTCACAAGGTCATCAAACGGCACTGGATCATGCTGAGACTTGTCCTTTCACAATATGTAACAGGAAGCTGAAGTGCTTTATTTTTAGCGTGTATCTGTGAATGTATGTATGTATAGTACTGCGCGTTTTCACTGCTGATGAAAAATGCAGAGTCAAAAGCGTCACAACAAAGCCAAACGGGCGAGATCCGTTTACTGGGCGAAATGTTTTCAGTAACACACCCACTGTGCAGTTATAATAACCATGGGTGACATGTCCTGCCAGCGGGCCTCTAGCTTACTCTAAATGACAACATATATTTTAAGACACGCTTAATGTTTAACTACAACTTCTTTTACTGGGATTTACATGCTCGTGGGGTTAAATGCCGTTAAAAAATACCCCCATTTGACAGCAGGGGCAAAGGCAGACGTGGTGCAATACGACTGACACGCAAAGTACGGCTGCTAAGGAGCGATGGCGGTTCCAATTCGCCAAACTGTAGGTATCATGGAGGTTAGAACATGCATATGTTTCTTTATCGGTTTTCTAAAGTACAGCTCATCCACACCCCATAGCTCTGCAGATTTTCAGGGTCAAAGTGACGCGACTTCTCCGTGGGTGATGCATTCCCGCCCCCGTCGCAAGTGTCAGCTCCCTGTATTTACAAACACCGGCAAGCCCGCCCAGCTGCTCCGCGATTAGAGCTATTAGAACGGCAATCGGGCAGCACGGCACTGTACATGGGTGTCCTCCAAGGCTTTCTGCAAGCGGAGGGGACAAATGTGCAAAAAGCACAGCAAAGAGAAACGACCATGCAGCCATAATTAAGCATGCATTCCCAAAACACAGCAAATCCTTGTCATATATAAGCAATTTAGCTGTAACGCTTATAGCATAGCAAATAATGATACATTAGAAAATTTATATTTCAGCTGATATGTCAGCGAATGCTCAGCCTGGCTGTGATCATAAAGCACTGATATTAGCCACGTAGCTAAGTCAGCGTCGTCCAGAACGTCAGCGCAGGATAGCTTTGTCTGCCCGGCAGGACAGGACGCTTACCTCCGGAGGTAGGTATGGTGGATTGTTGCTGGGTTTCGTGCCTCTGCTGGATCTGCTCTTCGCCTTCTTCCCGTTTTTCGAACCGGGCTTTTTCAACCCTAGCCCAAACCCGTTGCCCGCACCTGAGCCCAGTCCCTGCGAGCCGGACTTCAACCCGGCGCCGGTACCGAAGAGCTCTGACACCCGCGGATCCATTCCTTCAGACCCCTATTTATAAAATCACATCCGAAGATATATTTTACTGATTCTGGTCATTGACACTGAATGGGGAAATACAGAAAAAAGGTAAAGATTTTTCAAAAAATAAAAAAAGAAGCAGACCACCTAAACCCCCCTACAGGGACTACAAAACAGATCCAACTCGTTTCCCCATATAAAATACGGATATACGTCATATATCTCATGAATATTAATATAACGCCAAAGTAGTCTACTCCTTGTCATTGGTCAATGTGTCTGTCAATTACCTGATCAGCGATCAGTACTTATTTATTATTCATGATATGCAGGTCGCGCAAACGTTGAAATCTCCTGCAATAGTTATTGCTCTGCTTTTGCGTCATCAAACGGAAAAATGAAACTGAAACCCTTTGTAATCTTTCATTATCTTTTGTATTCCTTAAAAGTTTTATTCAAAGTTTTTATTGTGTATTTTAAAAGGAAATCGTGGACACAATTCATTATAGTATGAACGGTCTATTAAAATATCACAGTTAACCTGTAATGTCGTGTATTGCCTGTCCTGAGTACTGACCCAATTGTATCATATTTTTGTTTATTAAGTAAGTTATTTTATCATCCCTATTCATATTAAACCTAGAGCTACTGATGGGTTGAAAGCCACCGAATTACCGAACTATCACATGTATTATTATTGTTGTTGTTATTATTATTGTTATTATTATTTTGCTAAGATGCGCTATTGACTAGGAGCATTGTCAGATATTCTTTTAGAATCATTAAAATATTTCAACAGTAAATTTAACTCAACCCGTGCATGATTATTTTAAATGACTTAAGTAACTACCATAAGCTTCAAGTAATGCATAATCTGTTTCAGTTTCTTTGTTTCAATTTCACACCCAGACATATAGCAGTGTTTGTTTGTATTGTTAGCTAATGCCGTTTTAGAAATTCTTGTGGGAAAAAGAGCACCCGCATCATACTGGGTTTTGGATAACATCAATTTAATTGAATAAATAATTTCAGACAACAATGTTAGGTTTGAATGTTTTTAAGACTTAATGTGTATATGATTATATTTACACGTAATGATAATTACGCACGACGCCTTCAACGTCTAAGAACATATCACGTAGCATAAGAACCAGATTCTTCGGCAAAATTAATAACGGCAAAAATTAATACTCGAAACTATTTTCCGTGTACAGTAGTCCCCCAGTATCCACAGTTTAAAAAAAAAGTGTAAAATGACCGGCGGATATTAAAATAAATTACTTTCTTGTTTATATTTTAAAATAACTGATTAATACACAGTATGTGAAATATCCCGAAGAATTTATTCAAGAGTGCTCAGATTTACGGGACGTTTTTAATATCCTGCGTAGTAATGTCTTAAAATTAATTTAACTGAGTGAATTTTGCAATTGAACATTGATTAAATGATAATGAGCACGCGAAATGGAACGACTGACTTACAGCCATTACAGCTACCGCCGTCTAGTGGTTAGGGATAGGTTGAGCCGTGACTCAGCGTATCAGATAGAAATCTAAATTCTATAATTATACAGAATTAGAAAACGTTTATTATTACGGGGGACACTTGAAAGATTGTAGTCTATACTGATTCTCGTTTTTAGGTCGTGTAAAGAAAAAGACAATTTTTCCCTGGTCAGTACTGTTGGTTAAAACTAAAAACATAATTTTTAACAAAACAAACTATAAAACGCCGTTTAAATGAAATCAGTTTTAAGCATTTAAAGTGTCACTTTTATTTGTGTATGTAACTAGTACGCAAAGGCAAAAGTTCAAAAAGTAAGTTTCTTTGCAGGTTCCGGTTCCGGTTTCCCATGATGCATCGCAACAGGGGGAGATTCAAACCTGTTCCACACTATCCGAGAGATGGCGGAGCAGTGTTTCGGGGAAGCAGTCGCTGGTGGGGTGGACCTGACACACAGATCTGACAGCGATATAATTCCCGACCTGGAATGTAGTGATGCGATGCCGACGGAGGGCTTACATGAAGACAACCGCAAAAAATCGTCTAATACGATGGATCAGGCTGATAAAGAAAACTACAATCTTCCGGCTCTGTCTGACTTAATGCTGGAGGATCGGTCCTCTGACGGTGGGTCCAGAACGTAGTGCAGTGCTTATCCGGTCTTAAGACGACGTTTATATCCCCGAATCGAGTGGTTCAGCACTTCAACGAAAGGGAAAATCAAGAAGCGTATTATCCCCGAAGAATTGCCTGTACTGCTGTACCAGACTGTAGCACAGATGTATAAATGTGTAAAGAGAGTGTGTCGCTCTTAGGTAAAAGCGTCGGCTCGTAATGGAGTATTTTGTGAGAATTGTAGAAACCGGTGGCGTTAAATGTCTGCTATAATTAGTTTTTCCTTAAAGTTAGTTTGTGGCTTTAAATTGTCCATGACGTTTTATGGTGCTCGAGCGTCGAAGGCATTGCGAGACGGACAGCAGACTCCGTTTAGCGAGAACTTTTGATTGTCCATCACATGGACGCAGCACAACCGACCAGCAAAATTAATGTTGCTACACTCAAACCGAAACTGGGAAATACGGGGGAGCTTTTAAAACATACTAGAGAGGTACTCCGACACGACGGACAGACGAGGAAATCGCAATAAACACCACACTTTTATATACTCGCTAGACGAAAGGGGAGTGGCACACAGAAAGGCATAGGGCTAACCCCGCGCCACCCAGAACACAGAGAACTATTACATATTTTACATTAGTCATATCGCTACAGTATTAATGTGTGAGCGCGCGCCCGTGCACTATAAGTTCATAGTGTGCAATTTTGATTATATTACAGATATATTCCTGTCATTTTTATTATATATATATACTGTATATACAGTGGTACCTAAGTACTCGAACTCATTGGAACTCGAATTTTTAAGTCGAACTAACCAGTTCGAAAAAAATGACCTACAACTCGATCTGAATCTGGGGATCATGGGGAAAATTCGATCAGAACTCGAACTTTTTAGGATTTGAACCCGAGTTCTGAACGGATTAAGTTCTGAGGTACCACTGTATATATATACGTACTTTTTTTCTTTTCCAGACAACTCTGAATCTCAGAAGACGACAGGCAGTTTGGCAAACTACACCTCGTCAGCAGACTTGAGGGCTCCCCCAAACATCCCCGCCAGGCGGCGTGCTTTGCTGGATGATGAGGAGGTGGTACGGGTGGCCAAGGAAGAGGGCCGGGTGGCTGTGGTGTTCCCGGGCAGAGTCACCCAGGACAGCTGCTACAAGTTTGTCTGCGAGATCCTGAAGTGTGTCCTGTACCAGCGACAGCAGCTCCCCATGATGTACGATCAGCTGGTGCATTACCAGAAGAAGCAGCAGCAGCAGGCGGCCGGCCGGGTATGACTGGGGTGTCGCCTACCATGTGGCCTTTTATCATGGGATAGGCCCCAGGTTCCGCACTACCCGGTACTGGGTAGTCAGTTATAGAAAATGGAGGATATGTCCCTTGGCCTTTGCGTGTTGTGATTGTACTGGGGCACAGTACAAAAGTGTGTTTTAATTGGTTAGAGATGTTTTTTGCTTCTGTGTGATGTGTGGATCATTACTTTATGTATTTAGGTACATAATTATATTGATGGTCTTGACTGTTTTGCATGACACCCCAAAATAAATTCCTTATATGTAAAAATACTTGCTAATAAATGAATGATTCGGGTCGAGAGACAGGCTGTTCCTTGCGTTTAAGGTGGAGGATGCCGTCAGCTGGCAGGCAGCACGGCCGGGTAGCTGGGATTGGAGGAAGTGCCAGCGTACGCTGCAGGATCTGGACGAGGTGATGCTGCACCTGCAGGACCTGTTTTCCCTGAGCCGGGTGCCGCGTGTCCTGCTGATGCTGGGGGGCAGCGTCGTGCTGCCTACAGAGCTCTATGAGGTCGACATGGAGGTGCTGGTGGCAGGCATTGGCGATGGCTTCCTCCGCACTGCCCCCTGCCTGCGACAGCTCTTCCGCGCCCTATTCGTGGCTGACATCCTGTCCGATGCCCGACCAGTCCGCCTCATGGCCACCACAGTCATGGCCTTGGCCCACCGGGACTGCGGGGTGGACTGGTTCCAGCCCAAGTTGGATTACCGGGTTCCGGCGCGTGTCAAACGGCAGGTCATCTCCTTGTCCAGCGACCCAGCCCTCTCACATCGTCCCACGACACAGGCCTGGGAAGACTATGTGTGGTTTCAGGCACCTGTATCCATCAAAGGCTTTTGCAAATGACCCACAGGAAGGCAGATTATAGTACCTTTTTAAAATTAAATTTTGACTTGGGGAATCAAATCACAGGGAGACAAAGGGACTGAAGGCAGGTCCCCATCATCCAGACTCTCAGGGTTTTATTCGGTTCAAGAGTTCAGTGGTGCTATTTTAATCAGTGATGAATGCAACTGACGAAGGCCTGGCCTTCCCTGTCTCACTCATGTTCGGTGCATTTTATTACATGTGCATAATTCTTTGATTTTTTTTTTTTACCCATGTTTGGTGCTGATTAGGATATTGCTTTGGAGGGGATACAGTGAAGTGGGAGATCCAGACTGACTGGATTCACTTTCCACCAACATGGACCTTCAGCATGATGTGAACCAGTGTCTGCATCTCCTTTTCATGACTGCTTCCTAACTTTTTAATTTTTTTTTCTCACCCAACTTTTAAAATATTTTTTTCTGTTTACTTTTAAAGTATTACCCCTTTTTTAAGTTATTTTACAGCCTCCCCTGTTTTCACTGGAGGAAGCAATGTTGCATTGCACTTTATTACACCTCGTATGTGGACGTCTTGTGTGATGTGATCCAATCCTTATCCGTACATCCCCAGTGTTTTCCAGGCATGAGTTGTGTGCATAGTGTACAAAAATATTAAAACTCCTGCAAGTATGTGGTCTTGACCTCATTACATATGCTTACAGATTTTAATGTCCTATGATAAGTATAACCGTAAACACAGTGAAGTGCTCCACATGGCAAAGGTTACTTTATACATGATGGTCAGAATTATTTCAGAAAGGAATCATGCTAAACTCAGGATGTACAAAAATCAGTCTATTTGAATCAATGTAAGTAGAACAAGTATGTTAAAAGTAGCTCAACTTCTAAGAATTTTTACTCTCTGCATTGTGGAATTTTAAAGAATCAAGTGCAAAAGCTTCTGTTTACTGAAACACCACAGAATTGGTCACCTCAGTGATTGATTGAAAGCAGCCTGACCTCGTCAGCTGCGATCTGCTCATCGTGGGACCTGTTAAAGCTTCTCCACTTTCTTCACAAACATTCTGATGTCACTGGCCAGTAGCTCAGGCTGTTCGAAAGCAGCAAAGTGGCCCCCCCGGGGCATGTAGGTGTAGGAGTGGATGTTCCTGTACCGTCGACGTGCCCAGGCCCGCGGACAGTGGCGCAGCTCATGTGGGAATGCTGCCAGTCCCGTGGGGACGTGCACATCCATCCTGAGGACAGACACCGGTCACATCACTCTCCCATGTCCAGGCAACATCTGTGATATTTCCAAACACCGGGAATGGCTGATTACGGTCCCAGAAACCTGCGATCTGTCCTGGTGTTGCGTGCATATAATTTTTTTGTGGGTTAATAATTTAACAATGTTTTCAAAGGTAGTATTATTTAAGTAATTTAACTTGAGCCCAGCTATAAGATTAATTGGGTTAAATGTCCAGTAACCATATTTACAACTTCAACCATTATGCGAATTAGCATCAGAAGTTTAAGATAAATACATGCTAATGTTTTGGTCTTACTTGAAGTCCACTCTGTTCTCAATGTTATTCTTCATGTTCTCTTTGTAGAAGCGCATGGAGGGCACTATTGTCCCCGTTGTCCAATATATCATCACGTTAATCAGGAGACCATCAAGGGTAAAATGACTGGGACATAAAAGTTGTTTTATGTGAAAGACCATTTATAACATCCAAAGGGAGGAAGAAATGTTTCCACATAAATAAATTTCCTATTGGCATAATGAATGAAAGATATCAGCATACATTACAAATGTACATTTTTATAACAATCTAAGTCTCAGCCATTCTGTGATGTGATTCTAGCTTGTGGTTACCTTTCCAGGCCTCCATCCTCTAGATTCCTGTTGTTAAAGTCAGTCCAAGTAGAAAACTTCTCCAGGATATAAGAGGCCAGACCCACGGGGGAGTCATTTACTCCACAGCCAGCAGGGGGAGACACAGTCAAGGTTAAAAATATGTTCAGGCTTTAGTAACAACTTCCCAGTGGTTTATAGAAAGGGTTTTCAATCTTTCTTAAATTAGGGAACCCCAAATGAACACAGACCAGAATAGAGTTAGAGACCCTCTTTTTTCACTTCACGTAAAACTGGACGTAAATATCATTTAAATTTAGAATATGTCTCTGCAGACCTCCAGCTGAGAAATCCTATTTTATAGCAAGCTGGAAACTAGCCAGTGTAAAATGAATGCATACTCTTAAGTCAGGAAGATCGAGCTGCTCTCACCTGCAGTGTCGGGCTTTGTGGCCTGGATATGCAGGTAGCCACTCTCCCTCAGTGTCTCGTACACATTCTTCTCCATGAAGGGGAAGAGCCGCTTGACATCCTCCTGGGTAAAGCCCACCAAGAAAGGCAGGTAGGGCCCAATGATCAGTGAGAGCAGGATGCCGAGCCCTTTGCTACTCACAGGGAAGAAGTTCAGATGTAGCCCCCTCACGCACCTGCAACGTCACCAGAAAAATGAGGGCTGTTCAATTATACCAGGAACAGCATGGCTGATGTGATTTTGTGGACCACTCTACTCACTCTGGTTTCATCTGAGCCATATTGCTGGTAATGAGGTACCCCCAGTCACCGCCCTGCAGGTAAAATTCTGTAAAGCCCAAGCGCTCCATCAACTTGAGGAAGATGCGTGCAGCATCCAGGGAGTTAAATCCTGAGAAATACAAGATTTTACAAGTTTCTCTCACCCCTTTCAATCCTCTGGCTAAAAAAATTAGTCTGCAAAGGACATTGATTCTTTTCTGTTTCTTACCCTGCCTGTTGGGGGCCTCAGAGAAGCCATACCCTGGGATTGAGGGACAAATGACCTCAAACGCCAGGCTGTCTTCCTGCTCAGTCAGCAGGGGCAAGATCTTGTAGAACTCAAAGAAGGACCCTGGCCAACCGTGAACCATCATCAGGGCTCTGACTCTGCAACCCTCAGGGAGGCTGGGAGAACGCACCCGAATGAAGTGTACATCCAGCCCTGTGATTGGCAGGTGTGGTGGACACATGAAAAAAAAAACACACACACAGCAATACTGAACAGCCAATCAGAATCCACAAGGTAATAATGATAAACCAGTTTTGGATGCAACTTTATTACATATATATGATGACGGCACACAGTCATCTACCATGCTGTTGACCTTGTGTGATTGATTTATTGCCGTTGAATCTCACCTTCAATTTTGGTTTTGAAATGCGGATACATATTGAGAATATCGACCTGTTTCTTCCAGTCAAACTCATTCCTCCAATAAGAGACCACCTTTTTGAGGTAGGTGGTGTTGAAGCCATAGTGAAAGCGTGCGTCCTCTAGGGGTTCTGTGAACCTGGCCTGGTCGATGCGTCTGTGGAGATCCTGGCAGGAGGGAGTTGGAAAGTCAGTTGTTGCAAATTCAAGCACATACAGCTGGGTCAACAGAATGTACTGAGACACTTAATGATTCCTCGCGTAATATCAGTTGTCGGTGTGATAAAACTGACATTTGCCTCATTTCCACTAACGCGGAAACAGTACTGGTGCTGGTGCCGATACTGGGCTGGTTCTCACTCGGTGCTTGTCCCCCTTTCGCTGACCTTAAGGGTCCCTTTTCTGTGGGGCCCTGCTGGAGCCGTTTTCACTGGCCCAGGGTCAATTTTTTCGCACCACAAACGTGCGGAACTAGTTCTGGATTGGGAAAAAGTCTGGCACTGGCACCGCCTTGGTGGTGGTGATGATGCGTCACCACATTGAGTACCCACTGTCACACCATGTCTTGACGGGAGGAGTTAAAAGTCTATGGCCTACTTTGACTAAAGACCGCAGATTTGCATCCCTCAAGAGCAAATAGGACGTCACAGAAAACTCAAAGACAATCCCTAATGCATCCCTTACCTGAATTTCTCCTTCTGACACTTTTACCAGAAAAGGGTGAATACTTTTGTCCTCTGACAGTGGCTTTGGACCAACACCCCACCAGCCGTCACCCATCGGGAGGGTCTTTGCCTTCCTCTGAGTAGCACAGTAACATGCCGCTAATCCACCTACAGCCAGGGCAGCTCCAGATGCTGCCAGGAGGTGCAGCCTAGGTGTGTCCAGGCTGAAAAGTGTCTGTCTGCAAAACAAGCAGAACACAGTAGGCCCAAGTAACACCTAACCCACGGGTATTCACCGACAGGTACCTACATGTCACAGATGGATTGGCAGCATTCCTTTTTCATTACCATGGGCAGAACTCCAATTTACAACTTTCTTACAGCAGCACTGAAGCCAAATCACTAAAAAATGCAGGTGGTCTCTATGTATGTACATAACCATGTAGAATTACTTGATTTCTCTCTGATACATAGTTATTCATCAATTATAAACTTTTTTCTATACATTTATAAAGCATCTTCATTAATATGAGTACTTTTAAGTATTGAAGAACAACTATACAGTACATAATAGTTAACATCACGAATTAGGGAATGTAGCTATCTTCTGATATCTCTTTTTCTCTTTTACTAATCAAAATTTTAATACACATTTACAAATTTACTTATCGGTTTTGCGTTAGTAATGCATAACCACTTTACCCTGCTGAGAAAACCAGCTTGACCAGCTTAATTCGGTGAATTTGCTTAGACCAGCTAAATCCAACTACTAGCATAAACTGGTTTTTAGCTGTTTTTCCAGCAGGGTGCATATACATATTATATCAGTAATGTGGAAAAAACATCTATATGGTATGGTTTAAGTAAAGGAGCATAGGTAGTAGCCTACCTAAAAGGTGTAGCTTATCCAAATTAAACATCGTCATGACTCTGGATTCATTTTATAACATAATTAGACCCAAATGGGAATTCGAAAATGTTCCTTATAGGGAGATTACAGAAATCTCAAGATCTGTCAAAGCGTGCATATCTAAGCTTGCGATCAGTAGCATGGGCGTCAACACCGCGTCCTCGATTTCTAAACGACCTTGCTGAAGACAGTTACATACGTAACTACTACTTTCATTCAAAACGAGCTTCCTGTTGATTCTTGTGCATTTTGTTGTACAATATGTAAAAGATAGAACTGACATAGTCCAGACCAGTCCAGGTATAAAAATATTTAAAATTATGAGCTAACTCGGAATCTTTTTTGACGCAGGCATTTGCCATAAATGATTCGTTTAATTTGTTCTTCCCTTTTCGTTGACGACATTAATGAATTTTGCGGTAATCGCATTTACTCACCTAATACTCTCCAGAGTCTGCATATTTGTTTATAAAGATATATGTATGTAATATATGCTGGTTTTTGCGAGCAAAGTTCGATGCTAACTTCAAGGTTAATCTCTTAGCTGCAGCCCCACCAACTGGCTGAAACGGTGCGCGAGAAAAATTAACTTTAACCGGTCTTGTGGGAGATTATATTAATACGTACACTGGCCACCGACATCGGTGGATAAGCTTGGATAAACACGTGTGTCTTTCATAGCGACCTCCACAGGAAAAATGCACTACGAAAGTTCACCGTATAACTGTTAAGTTTACAGTTAAACCTTAATTATTATTATCAAAGTTCTGCTATAAAGTTTACAGTTCGACCATGAACGTTTCATAGTAGAACTGTGAACTCTTGCTTTTCTTTGAAGTTGATGGATACCTCTTCTGGTGTTAAATCATTCTGACAGTGAAGTTTTCAGTTCCGCTATGAACATAATATAGTTGAACTGTGAAGTTAGTTTGGTAAGTCGCGCAGTATACAGTCAACTATGAATATTTCTATGTTCTATGAACCAAGGACGTAGCCATGAAGTCATCATGGGGGGGCAAGGCTCTAATTATAATATATAAGATACTTATAAATATATGTAAGACTGTGGAGATGGTTGTGTACTTTAGCAGACAACCCAGCTAGCCACTTCCCCTCGTCATGAGTGGCACAGAGGTAATCCAAGTAGAATCATTCAAATTCCGTGGGACCACATTCTCAACCTGAAATGGGAGGTCAGCACTGTCTCCATCACCAAAAGGGCCCAACAGGGGATGTTCTTTCTCTGACACAGTGACCATAGACTCTGTCCTTACATCCACTATGACTGTCTGTTTTGGATCATGCACCGCAAGGGAAAAGGCAAACTTCACTGCATCATCTGCTCAGCAGAAAAGACCATTGGATGCAGCCTCCCTCCTCTGGAAGAGCTTTACAACAAGAGGTGCAGGAAAACAGCAAATAAGATCGTCGCTGACCCGACACATCCGGCCAACTCCATCTTTCAGCTGCTACCTTCAGGGGTGAGATATCGGACTGTTAAAACTTTTCTTTACAAGGGTTGTGGTCCTGCTCAACCGCAGGTCACATGGATCTCCATCCCAGTAGCATAACATGCTGCATTGGCGGATTGAAGATTAATTAATGCCCAATCCCCTAAAACAGGATAAGAATACTGATATTGTTCATTGTGTTTCGTAATTAGTACTGTGTATATTGCTAATCTTGACACACAATGTACTCTGCATAACATTCAGAGATCTCTTTCGGTAATGCACTAACTTTAATGTAAAAAGGCTGCATGAGCCACACTGTGAAATTGTACTTTATAGCATAGTATGTCATACTGTATCCCAGTTTTTGTTAAATGCTGAACGTTGCACAACCACTTAGAGACCTCATTATTTAACGCACTGTCTCACTCTGGTTACTGGTTTGTATAGCCATCTCGGGTATATACATATATTTACTCTTTGCAGTATCGCAATTGGATTTTTATTATTACCTCATTCATGTATTTTTTTCTTTTATATTTTCTTTATTTAATTATTTGATGTGTATTGTCTTGTTTGTATTGGAGCAAAATGTCAAGACAAACTCCTTGTAAGTATCACCTTACTTGGCTAATAAGACAAATTCTGATTCTGATATATTGGGGAGGACATGCCCCCACCAATATATATTATAATTACGGCCATGCTATGACCTTTGATGGAAGAGTTTATGGTACTATTTTGCAGTCAGTTTCAAATCACAGTCCTTAACGATATTTCCTGTACAAATGGCATGTTCTGCAGCTCTTCACTACAGTAGGTGCACTTAGCTTGATGTTACTCAAATGGAGGACCGTAAAACAAAGTCTTTATTTCCTAGAAGACATTCTGTTTCACTGAGTTGTTATTTTTGCACCCGTGACCTTCTTATTAGCTTTAACAAGTCAGGCCATTCTCCTTTGAATTCTTTCATTAGCAAGGTGTTTTGGCCACAGAAATGTCCCTGACTGGATGTTTTTGTTATTTTTTATTATTATTACTACACAATTCTCTGTAATCTCTAGACACTGTACTATGTGACAATCATAGGAGGGTGGCTGTTTCTGAAATGCTGAAAATACCACATCTGGCACCAAGTCACACCATGTTTGAAACCACTTGGATCATGTATCTTAGCTGTCCTGCTATTTAGTCGAGAAGTAAATGATCTGAATTGCAGCTACATGATTTTCTGCCTCCATTAACAAGGAGGTGTACCGAAGAAACATGCCACTGAGTGTATATTCATCAGACACAGAAGTGATTTGGCCCAAGATAATCAGTCAGCAAGTACACTGTCTGGCCAAAAGTTTGTGGACACTCCTATTAATGAGAGGAATTGCCTAATTTAAGGCACACCCATTGTTGACACAGGCGTATACGTAAGCACACACTTACGCAATTTCCTACAACAAACATTAGTAGCAGGCTGGGTGATTATTCAAAATAAGTTAGTGATTGGGCACTTGGCACCGTCGTCATTAAAACAAGTCAGTTCGCCACTGCTAACGCTGCCCTGGTCAACTGCAAGTAAAATGTTTGTGTAGAACATCTGGAAGCAAGTTCAGTTGTGAAGCGGTAGGCCACATAAGCTCATAGAAATGGACCTGATCACCCGACATCAATGTCCAACCTGAATGCCAGCAAATACCACCAATAATGTTCCAATATCTAATTCAAAGCCTTCTCAGAATATTAGAGACTATTATAGCAACAAAGAGTGTCAATTTCATATTTATACCCTTGGTTTCAGAATAACCCCTCCATGAATGGCCACCTTGCTGTGGTGGAAGGGTTTGTGTGTCCCAGTGATGCGAGGAGCTGTGTGGTTGGGCCTTCACCCATGGGGCCTGGCTGAGCATTGCCTGCAGGGGGAGCCATAAGGGTCCGGTGCATTGTAGATCGGATGGGAGTTGAAGGCAGAGGCCTTGGCAGACTGGACCCCTGGCTACTGAAACTGGCTTTAGGGACATGGAATGTCCCTCTGTCATGGGAAAGGAGCCTGAATTGGTGTGGGAGGTTGAGAGATACCATCTGGACATGGTCAGGCTCACCTCAATGTGCAGCATGAGCTCTGCAACCAAATTCCTATGTGTTGTCTGGCATGGGAGTGCCTAGGTATCTCTTTGGAGGAGCTGGAGGTGGTGGCTGGGGAGAAGCAGGTCTGGCAACTCTGCTAAGATTGCTACCCCCGTGACCCAGACACAGATAAGTGCTGGACAGAGGATGGACTGATGGATGGATGGATGGTTTCCAAGGGCGTAGGTTTGGATATGGATGGCCGAAATCTGTGCCTACCAATATTGTGGGAGTAGAGAGTACCGTAGAGAGGGAGGCTGGTTCGGGCCAGATTTCATCCCTACCAGTGGTGAAACCAAACCTATGCCCTTGATGGTTTCCTAATCAGATGTTGCTCAAGCTATTGTCCACATACTTTTGGCCATATAGTGTATACCAATGTAGAAAATAGTAGGGAGGTCACTGACAGCTTTCTGACTGTGTCAGACATCCCACCTTTCCTGTTAGTTCCGTGAGCCTCCCACATGGCGCTTCCCTGACGCCCACTCTCCTTCTCCAAAAGTTCTATAAGCTCTGCGGTCATTGCTCTCTCTCACATGCACGTTCACTTTAAAAAACAAATATCCAGGATATTGTATATAATTTGCGGGCATCCGGGGGCTGCTTTCAACATGTAGGAGACTCTTGGAACTTCCAGGAGAGGTGGGATGTCTGCTATGTGAATGTGCCTCTGTTAGACAAGGTTAAAATTCCATTACTCAAAAAAGAAGGACAAGGATCTACTTGTTCAGCATGCCTACGCTCTGAAATATCCGTACAAGCCACACCCTCAGCGAAAACAAAAGTCACATGACTTTGGTGTTTATATAACTCCAGCAGTGAACTGTGTTTCTGTTAATGCTTCCAGATTAAAACGGTGTAAATGGGGAAAATGGCCTTTTCTTGGAAAGCAGTTGGGCTTTTTCTTGTTGCATTTTTAATGGTGGCAAATGCCAGTCTTGTTGGTGGACCGGCTGATGCCAGCTTGAAAGACCCAGAAGTGAAAAATGCCCTTCGGTGGGCTGTCTCGGAGTACAACAAGCAGAGCAACGACGCGTATCTCAGAGGGTTGTCAAAAGTAGTGAAGGCACAGACACAGGTTTGTAGTCATTAAGATGTGTGTCTATTTGTCTTTTATAAAAAAAAGGATTAATGACATCCATCATCAGTAATGAGATTTAACAATAATTAAAACTGTAACAGGATTTGTTTAATCTTTCATTTCCTGTTTCCTTTGGGATTTTATTAAGTTACCAAATACTGTACTTAAATAACCAAAAACGTTTTGTCAGTTGCATGGTGTGTGAGGTTGTTACATGTGTCATATCCCAGTAATCCGTACTAAGGCAGTCACTGTTAGATTGAAGAAAACAAAACCAAAAGAGAATTGCAGCCATTTAAATATGAAAATAAAAGCAACATGTATTCATTTAAAGCAGAACCTTTATTTGAGAGAGAGTTCATGTTTGGTGCCTGGTTATAAATTGTGAATGTGCTATATGTAACTCAGTCTTACTGTTTTTGTGAAGGTCTAATGCGTTTTGTTATTAATATTGGGCACAGTTGTAAGGTTTCAGAGCTTTTTTGTTTACTCTGTGAGCCAATTATCAGGCCACTAAACTGATACACCTGTCTTGGTAAAAGCGAAAAAGTTTTATTGTATTTTACGTACCCCCAATAAAAATCTATGCAATGTAGCGTGGTCAGCTAATTTCCCATACTTGATTAACCATTTGATCACTACAACTCTATGCTGACTTTTCAGAATGTATGTAGTGATGTACGATGTTTAATAAAGAGATGTGTAGTTCATGGAGACATTTACTATGGTTAAGCCTTTTTGAACCTGAATCAACATGAATCATTAAATGCTCAGCCAGTATTTTTTTGCATTCCTGTACAAGTACAACATTTTTTGCATTATTAATATTTATCACATGACTTCCTCATGTTTGGGAATTGTTGCTAACATACAGTATTGCCTCCTGTCACGCCCAACCCCGATCACCCTCCTGTGGACCACACCTCCTCGTTAACCCCGTGTGGAATCCTCCCGTTTACCAGCTGTTGTCCGTTTCCTG
>JAODKC010000064.1:3864339-3883076 GCA_026777985.1 Mormyrops attenuatus | reverse complement strand
ACCATGCAGCAGTCTGTACCTCCTCTCTGCACCATGCAGCAGTCTGTACCTCCTCTCTGCACCATGCAGCAGTCTGTACCTCCTCTCTGCACCATGCAGCAGTCTGTGCCTCCTCTCTGCACCATGCAGCAGTCTGTGCCTCCTCTCTGCACCATACAGCAGTCTGTGCCTTCTCTTAGGACCACAACTATGTTACACTGGTCATCTTTGGTGCTGCTGGTGGTTGGCCCATGGAGTCCCAGGCTCAGAAGTGTATAAAGGCCATTTGTAGGGTTGATTGTTGTGACTCCTGATATGAATTTTGTGTTGTTACTGTTTTTGTGCATGTATGTGTGTGTTTAACAAAAGTGTACATTTGCCTGGCTTCCATTTACAAAAAAGTATAATTTTCTCTTAGAAGACTAACAAAAGCAAAACAAGGAAAGGAGAGAAATGTTTGAGGTCCTTGTCTAGAACCAGCTATAGGACCCTGTTTTTCCATACAGTAATATAAATAAATATTATTTAAACTCATGCAGCAATCTTGAAGCAGAAGGGACTGTAGATAAGTGAACGCTTTGTCTTCTCAGGTCCGATCGGTGTCTGTGGACCTGAACAATGATGCCTCTCTGCTCATCGACATCCCCGATGCTTTATGTGAGCGGGACAAGGTGAAATTCACAGTCCACACCAAGGTAAGGGGGTGCCCTTGAGCTCAGTGAGAGGTGCCACTGAGAAGTCTGCCTTTCTCCTTCTGGTTCTCTACCTCCCAATTGGTGGGGGCCTCTGTGTTTACACATCCGTGTTTGACTTCATTACCCTAACAGTAAAAGACAAGACGGTGCCTGCTTTGCATGTTATGAATTTGTAACCCCCCTCCCCCCATAGAAAAAAAATGCTTATTTGGACAGATTATCTTTCATCACAGTGCTCACATGCATACCAAGATTTTAGCACAGATGTTGACATTATATTTGTTTTCTTTTTTTATAACACTGGATACCTGTGGTCTACTGGCTTATATCATTTATTATGTGATAGCCAAGAATGGTTCAGACTTTTGAACTGTGAGTCTATGGGACGGATCAGTGTCGTGTTTTTCAATGTCACGCTAAGCTGCAATCCAACTTGTGTGAGAATGAAGACCTACAGCCACATCCTAGCTTTGTGAAATGCAAAACGTGCATTTAGCGTGACTGTGTTTAGCTACGTGTTGGTGACCAGGCCCGTCCCCTGGGTAATGTTAGCTGCTTGGTGAAGCAGGCTAATGGTACAAAACCCTATATTTCCTTAGACGACGCTCAGAAACTTCCAGAAGCCCGAGTTCTCAGTGCCGCGGCAGCATGAGGACTTCATCTGGCTCCACGACACTCTGGTGGAAACGGAGGAGTACGCCGGGCTTATTGTGAGTCACCTGGAGGGGGCCGGTAGCTTGGGGTTGGGGAGTCGGGCACCAGACAGAGATAGGTCTCCAACGAGGGTGGCGTCCAGCTGCACGCAGTGAACCTCGTTGTTGACAATGAGTAAGTCGTGTGATGCAGGCTGTGTAACTTAGCCTCCTCCCTGGGCTGGGCTCACATTCTTGGTATAAGTAACTGTCAGAGTTTGGCTGTGTCTCTTATCTGAGACACATGGCTGCTTCTGTAATATGTTAGATAGATGCCCCCAGTCTAACAGAACCTTTCAAAAAGGCAAACATAAAGTAAGTGCTGTTAGCGTTTTCGACACGCAGCCTGCACTTTGGGTTTCCTGTGGCTCACTTTGCGTGTTGCACAATTACCGGTCAGACATGCTTACGTGACAGACGCGCCTACTCTTCCGACCATCACAGATGTGGCTCACTGTCTTTCCATGAACCCACTAGATCCCACCGGCCCCTCCCAAGCCTGACTTTGAGAGCCCCCGGGAAAAGATGCACAAGCTGGGGGAGGGAGAGGCATCCATGACCAAGGAGGAATATGCCAAGATGAAGCAGGAGCTGGAAGCGTAAGTGCAGTGCGGCCATTGGCCACCAGAGACATTGTAATTAGTAACTTAACAGCAGGACTGTTTAAGGAGTTCAACATCAATGTAATCACGTGTGTGGTACCTTCGGGAGATCCCTCTTCCCCTGAGTTAAGCCCCACGTCTGTATGTTTCCTGGCAGTGAGTACCTGGCAGTATTCAAGAAGACTGTGCAGGTCCATGAGGTCTTTCTCCAGCGCCTCTCCTCCCACCCCGTCTTCAGCAGGGACCGTAACTTCCAGATCTTTCTGGAGTATGACCAAGACGTACGTGGCTCCCAGTCCCCAGGGCAGGGGGTGTGCCCGGGCCCTGTCCTTCCAGCACTGGCTTCCTGTAGAGTTGCTGGCCTTGCATTTGCAGGAGGATGACAAACGTTTTCGCCTAACGTCAGCACTACAGCTGTGTTTGTTACATGTGTATATTTTTAAGAACAGTGCTTGCATGATTCCTGTTTTGTAATATGGCAGCTATATAGCATTTTGTGCTTCGTTGATGATGTGTTTGGGTTTCGTGGGGCCTGTCCATTGTTAGTGTTTCACGTACCTCATCTGAGAGAGTTGAGGTTCACTGTGGTTCTGCGGTTCCTCCTACAGCTGAGTGTGAGGAGGAAGAACGCCAAAGAGGTGTTCGGAGGGTTCTTCAAGAACATGGTGAAGTCTGCGGACGAGGTTCTGATCTCGGGGATCAAGGTCCGTTGGGCGTCCTGTTGAAAGTCAACACCTTGCCATTCTCAGTGCTGTTGCCATTCGGAAGGCATCGGCCACGTGTAGGTCCCATGAATCGTGACAGATTATACTCTGTCCTGCAGGAGGTTGATGACTTCTTCGACCAGGAGAAGACCTTCCTGCTAGACTACTTCGGCAAGATCAAGGACTCCACTGCCAAAGCCGAGAAGATGACTCGCTCCCATAAGAGTGAGGGCACCTTTCCCCAGCATGCTTATTCCTTGTTTCTGTGAGCACCCCTCAGTGCTCACCTCCCCTCACTTTGCAGGTGTGGCTGAAGATTACATCCACATCTCCGCCACCCTGAGCAGCCTCTCTGCGGAAGACACCACAGCGCTGAAACAGTGAGTACCTCTGGGACACGGTGCCTAAAAACCTCTCTGCTCTTGGTCTCTGGGTGCTCTGTTTCCATCTGGCTTTTGCATGTAGCTTTCTAGTAAAAAGGATGTTCTATAACATGACAGAACCTGTGGTGGTTGTCCTGTTGTCCAAGACCATGACACCGTGGCCCCATATGTTGTGCAGTGACACTTTATCTACAGGAGTTGTGATCCACCTGGACCTGTAGCTCAGGGTACATGGGCAGTCCAAAAAATGTTGTATAAAACAGATTTGTTCAAGGAATACAAAACTGTGGCAACTGTCCTGAATTTATCACTTTCTCTTCCTCATATTTAAATTCAAGCTTTTAAATTAAATTAAAAATCATTTTTAATTTAAAGCGAAAGAAAAGCTTTTTTTCACTCTACTAAAGCAGTCAACACACTATGACTGGAATATATATTTAAATGGACATCAATAAACGACATATTTGGAGAAGATATCAATTGCTCTTTCTCTCTCTTTCCATCGCTTCCTCTTTCCGAATCCACAAGGCACTTGGAGAAGCTGGCGGACCTCTTTGAGAAGCTGCGGGTAAGTCTTGCCCTTGAGTCCGTGGCGGTGCTGTTAGTTTGTATGGTGCTGTTTCTCACCTGCCGGCTGCCTGTCTGCTCGTTTCTGCCAGAAAGTGGAAGCCCGGGTGGCATCAGATCAGGAGCTGAAGCTGACGGAGCTGCTCAGGTACTACATGAGGGACATCCAGGCTGCCAAGGTGAGGGCCGTCTTCGTGTCAGGAGGGTGTGTTTCCGCTTAGTGGACCAGTGCTGAGTCGGAGCACAGTGCGTCTCTGATTTTTCTTATTGACATATAAGGAGCTGGATTGTCGAGGACCGTCGATTTGTAGTCATAGCTGTGGCCAGCAAGCACTGAAATTTATGGTATTACACTCCCTTTCCATGATTCCCATCTACCCACGTCCCCTAGGACCTCTTGTATAGACGGGCCCGGGCGCTGGCCGACTACGAGAACTCCAACAAGGCCCTGGACAAGGCTCGGCTCAAGAGCAAAGATGTGGCCCAGGCGCAGGAGCACCAGGAGCAGTGTTTGCAGAAGTTCAACAAGCTCTCAGAGTCTGGCAAGAAGGGTGAGTGCGGTACTGGGCCGTCATGGGTTGGTGCTTCGGTGTTCCAGTGGCCCAATCATTAATCATAGACAATAGTGAAATGTCAAAATCACATGTGTGGATATCCTCCTGAAAATGAGATTGTTCTGACCTTGGCAATGAGGGGAAGAATCCCGGAGAAAAGAATCACAAGAGGAGATTATTGAAGGAATAAAATTGGCTTATTCACAAGTCTTAGAGTTGGAAATCCATTGGTTTCCTCCAGTAAGAGATGCAGTGACCTGGAGTCTGTTCAGGCACGGAACCAGATGCACTTTGGATGTCAGTCTATTGCAGGGCATATACAGATATTTTAAGAGCAATTATGTCAATTTAGTGATTCACCTAAAGCTTTGGGAGTGAACCACCAGAGCACAGGGAGGTCAGACGCAAACCCGCAGCCCTGTATATGTGTGATGGTGACACGAAGCATAGACCCACCGTGTTACCCAGAGCCGAAGATGATGCAGATCATTTTTCTGAGGTTTTATTACTGAATTCAGGGTCATCAACATGATGTTTTTCTTCTGCAGAGCTGACCAGCTTCAAAGGAAGGAGGGTGGTAGCTTTCAGGAAGAACCTGATCGAGATGGCAGAGCTGGAGATCAAGCACGCTAAGGTGCGTGGTGGACCGACCAGCTGTTGGCATCCCCAGCGGCTCCCAACCTTGTGTTGAACCCGCCCCCCTGCCCATCTGTCTGTTTTCGCAGAATAACATGTCGCTGCTGCAGAGCTGCATCGAGCTGCTGAAGAGTAACTGAGAGCCAGTCTTTGGACGGCCAGACTGAAGGGAATCCCCTCAGTTCACCTCCAGGGTCAACTGCACCACCCACACCTTCCCTGAAGCCACCAGCGTAGCTGTCCTTCAGCACACTTAAAGTTTACAAATATTCCACCCCCCCTGTTGCTCCCATCTCCTACTAACCTACATCTGTTTGTCCTTCCTCATGCTCGGTGTCCACTTTTGCGTTTCCTGAACGCTTTGGGTGTTGTGTTAAGTCCCTCGCCACTGGAGTCCCCACGAAAGCATGGCATTTTGAATTTAAGTACACATACCTTCACCTGTGCGCCCCACATTCGTTTATTGAGTGTACTGCCTAGCTTTAGCCCTTGGTTGACATGCACCACCTTTTGGGTGCTAGCAATGATCAAGAATCCCCTGTTCTGTCCTCTGGTCTTTGCAGTGAATTTAGTGGCCCTTAGTTTGTTGATTGCCTACGGTCTTCTCCCTCTCTCTCTCTCTCTCTCTCCTTCTCCCTCTCTCATTTCGTCACACAGTGACTATTTCCTTTTTTTGCCTGGTTTGATTCAGGCTTTTGAAACGCTGACAGTCGGCCTTGCTCTGCACTGATGTGGGATGAGTATGACTGTCGGTACCAGATGTTTGGACACTTGGATGAACACGTTAGAAAAACAGAAGAACAGGAATCATTGCGTTCCTTCTTCCCCATGGTCCTGTGTAGTTCCCTGTATGTGTGTCTACCATCTGGTGGCACTGTGATTGTTTCTTTTACCACTCGAGGGATACATGGAGCCACCGTGCAGCACTATACTGGTAAAAGCACGGCAGGGATGATTCTTAAGACTCTGGTCATGTTTCTCTCTCTCTCAAAGGACACCGTTATGCTTAAAAATACAAATAATCCCCCGAATGAAGCAGGTTAAATGTGAGGATCCTTTTCAGTGTGACCAGAGGGGATATACACGTAGCCCTTTGTGGAGGGAAAATGAACAACAACAACAAAAACTGACCAGTTTTTTTACTTGGGGATTTTTATATGTTTTGAACAGTGCCCTGTGTGTTGGTGAGGCATAGTATCAGTCTGAATCACCCCATTAACCTTGCATTAGGCCCGAGTCAGAGGCCCCGTTGGCAGACGGTCCTGGCTCATGCTGGTGCAGCCAAACCCACTTCCTGCTGCGTGTGGTTTCTCCATCTCAACTCCACACCTTCCACCAGCTTCCTGGCCATTCACACCTCTGTGCCAGCTGTCCTGTTCTCTATCTTTCCCTCCATCCCTCTAGCATCTATAGATCACACTCTGTCTCTTTCGTTCTTCTGTTCAAAAAGATGTTTACTTTTTATTTTCATCGTTACAGTCATAGGCTCTTCTGTATTTTTTTTTTTTCCCCCGACAGACCCATGAAAATTGCATGCTAAAGCAGTGGAATAAATGTGCATTTCTGTGTAACACCCGAATTCCATCAACCCAGAAAAAATGCCATTTTTAAAAGCAATAAGAGAGCGTGATGGCACTACAGTTTAGAAATCAGTTGTGAGCTTGATTATTTCCTAAATCGTTATTGTTTTTTTTTTGATAATTGAATGTATTTCTAATTGATACAGATTTTGAACAATGTCTTGTAGATTGTTTTTCTTATGGAGTTTTGTTAGTTTTTTGCTCTTTTTTAAGATTCTTGTAAAAATGACAATAAATGTCTTAATTTCCCAGCTCAAGGTAGTGGAATCAGTATTTTTTTTTCCTTGGGATTCATGGAAAATAAAGAAGGACATTAGTAGTTACCTTATTCTGCCAGTAGGGGGTGGTGTCTGCCCATGTGCCAACAATGTTTTGACCTGTTGTCTGAAGTCTTATCAGTTTTCTTACTGGACATTTTTTTTAGGAGCTGAGAAACTGTCACTGAAACCATGCAAGTTTTATGATGCAGGTTTTTTTTTTGTCGGTTTTTCCTGTCATGAAAATTTTCAAGAGCATAAAAAATTCACAGGACCCACGAGAGACGGCGAGTCTGCAGCCGTTTCGCTGTAGCTGTTACCTCGGCGCGTCTGAGTGATGGCAGTACTGTTTTGCCGTGCTTTTTGTTTGGCTTGTTTCTCTCTTCCTCAGATTTGCCTTGCCCAGCTGGGACTGAGCCTCTTCCTGGGGGGTTTGGATTCTGTTACACTGCCGTATGATTATGTTACAAAAATCTTCGCACAGCCTATACAACGAACCGCGGCTTGGACCGAAAGTAACGGTGACCAGTGCGAGCCCTGAAACGTTATAGGCCTGGGATTTTGAGTAATGACTGCTGTTAATCTGCAAATGGAGTAAAGGTCAAGGCGCGGGGGGGCCGGGTAGACGGGCCGGCGAATACCATCATGGCTGCGAGACCGCCCGGAATATTCACAGAGCTGGGCTCATGGTAACGATGTGATTAATAGCCCTTAGCAAGTCTGATATCCTTGTTTATCCTTGGGTTCGCAACATAGTTACTCTAAAGGGGTTAATTTAGGACAGTAACAAAGAGAACTGAAGCTAATTTTGAAAGTTTCAAACTCACTTACTGGCAGGAAAGCAGTTGACATGCGACAGACACACAGGGGCCACATCGCTGCAGCTCCTTTGGTCTCCAGAACCACTTGAAGAGTAGGCGAGTCATGCATTCAGAGAAACCTCCTGCGCACCACTGATGAACTGCGCTGTTATTTTTGCACTTGTGGTTTTCCTGTTAGCATTAACGAGTCTCTCCCACTAGCAAAGCATTCTCAGCAACAGAAAATGTCATTTAACTGGATGTTTTTGGTGATCGCATAATTCTCTGTGATTTCTGGAGATTGTAGTATGTGAAGATCCCAGGACAGGGACTGTTTCTAAGAGACTAGATCCGCCACATCTGGTACCGACAGTCATACCATGATTAGCTCAGGAGTGTTAATGCTTAGTCAAACAGAGCCTGAACTTCTTGACCCTGTCTACACATTATGTATTCAGTATTCAGAGGAGCAGCCTGTTTGCATTAACAAGCAGGTGATGCTAATAAATTGTCCACAGAGTGTAATATAATGTGGAAAAAAGGTGACACATGAGTCAAAATAAACTCCTAAGGTGTATCGAAGAAACAGGTTTTCCAAATTATTGCCCAACCTGGCTTGATGTTAAGTCCATGAAAGTAAAAGTAAGCATTTTCTGAACAGGAATTAGGGACCATGTAATGAACTATGGTCAAATTTGTTTTTTTTGTTTGCGATGTCGTGTTCCGTGTGACCTCCTGAACTTCAGCATGGGCCTGGATCGATGCAGTCACATGTCTGAGGTCTGAGATATTCCAGTTTTGGTAACAGCTGGGAAGTCATGCATGTATAAACGTTCCAAGAGCAGTGGCGTGCTGCTGTGGAGAGCAGGATGTCTGTGCCTCACTGTAGATCAGGAAAGCGCCCACTTCTGGGCTGACCGCAGACTGACTGTGTTCTGGAGATCTCAGTGAAAGATCTTTACCCTGGAACGTTTCTCAACCTCAGCAAACAAATTAATGTGAGCAGCTATAGCCTTCAACACTGACAACATCCTTCCCTCACACAAGGTGAGATAAGAGAGCCAGGGCCACACGATTATGTAACCCTTTTCAGCAAGACGACGTGCTGTAGATGCGGAGTAACTGTGGCTCATTGCTTGACTTGGGAGCAGATTCAAACTCAGCCAAAAGACATACTCACCAGTGTTCAATCTGTGCGTGGTCCTTTTTCCAGCCCCTGGAAGCTCACAAACTCTACTCTTTACAATTGAGTGTGACTTACATCAACGGTCATAACATTAACTGTCATCTTCCTGACTGTTATGGTGCTTAGCATAGTCTCCACCCATGAAGTTACATTTTGGTGTTTAACGGTAAACCGGTAAAAATGTCGCAACTGCAATATTTATCACAAATTCTTTAGATCACCAGCAATAATAATAATAACATGGTAGCCAACACATAAAATGCCTGAATAATTCTGGTTCTATTGTAGTCTGGCAGCACCTTGTGCTCAGTAGCCGTCACACAGTTGACTTTTGGCACCCACTTCTTCTGGTGTATTAACTTTCAAAGTATAGGTCCATTCATAAAGCAGAGGCAGTCACATGACTCAGCCCTGCTTGGGCCCTCTTGCACGTCTGGAAAAAGCATTGCAAGTCAGAGCCACAGCTCCAGCCCGCTGTGGCCCACAGGTGAGCTACTTGCGAGTCATTCACTCAGCAGGAAATGCCAGTGAGCCCCCGGCAGGAATCACCGCCACCAAAACACACACTGCGTTTCCTGTGCAGGCCACATTGCCCGGCAACTGGCCGCAAACAAACATTCCATCCACGGAAGGCTGGCAGTCCGGCCAGAATCTGAATCTGTTAGGCTTTCCGAAGTCGATTTGGTAGCTCCCTAAAACCTACACTGGAGCGCTTCACGTGGCATTTATGCTGCATACTTTCTGACCTTGCTCCATTGGGATTGCGGATCTTCCTTGCTGATTGGCTGCTTTTCTGGCTTTTTGAGTCCCTCCCCCACAGTGACTCAGCACTTACTGCCACTGGAATTTGCTGACTTGGTACTTTGCTATATCTCCTTAATGACTAGTTGTGTCTTTATTGGCCTCTCTGTCACCCATCAAACTCAATATCTAGCATCTTGTCACATTCCTCAACGTGCTTTTGACAGCAGCATGACTGAGCTAAAATTTTTAGAGACAGGGAGAAGCGCTATGTTGTACACCCTCCGACTGTGCAAATAGGATCTGCAAACTGTTCATATTGCATCTGCAGCCAGCCATTTGTTTCCAATCAGTTGGAGACCAGGATCAGAGGCTGAGCTGAAGTCCTGTGAGGTGATGGTGCCAGTTTGTGCTGATCTAATACTCCTGTTTATGAGAGATCATTTTTGTGTTACATTTTGAATGAAACTTTAGTACATGATTTTGCTGAGTTCTTTCTGGGGTGTGAATTCATTATTTCATTGACATGGTTTGTTTGTGCACAGATTTGAATGACATTGCATTTTTTCTTTCTTTTTCAGCAGGCCATCTGAGATACTTTTCATGGAAGCATCTGCAGAGCTACTCAAGGGCAGCACTAAGTGAGGAGGAATTTGCATGAGACAGCTGGCTGAAGACTGATTTTGGGGGGCTGATCCGACCTGGTGATTTCCCCCGACTCCGTGGGCCAAGCGTGCAAGTTCTCCCATGAAAGGCGTGTGCAGGTTGGTCAACACAGAGAAACCCAACATTGCCTGTGCCATTTACTGCCCAGTTTTCGTCACTGTCTGAATATGTGGCCCGGAACTTTGGCTTGGGAGTGACGGCCATTGGAACTGGGGAAGCTCCCTAACACCCAGCACCCCCCCCACCCCCCCATCATGGAATCCTCAATTTCTCCAGACCGCCATCAGCAGATGCTGCACTTCCCATCATTCCTCAAGGCTTTGATCTTTGCAGATGACAGAGGCCTTTCCATCCAGAACTTTCCAGATGCACTTTGAAGATCCAAGATGGCATGATCTTGGAAGACTTTGATGGCACATCACCTGTCTATGATTATCAGTAAATGCTAAGTCAGGAGATCTGTGGTACCTTGCTGAAGCCTCAGTCATCCCAAGACAACCTTCTTGTCTCCAAGCCAGCACAGCCTACCATGCTGTTTCATACAAGGTTTTCTCACAGTTTTCTCCTTTGGTGAGGCAGACGTGATGTAAGAAACCACATGTCTGCATCTCTGTGTACTTTTGAGCCCGCTCTGTGTGTTTACGTGAGCAATACTGACGCCCAAGGTTTGGACTTCCAGAGCAAACATTGACCTGAAGTAAGCAGAGCAAACAAGCCAACACTTGCTGTTTTTCATGTGGGGCCTTAAATGCAAGTCTGCCAGCTTCCATCTGCGTCCAGGACCTTTCCTTTCCAGTCCTTTTTTTGAAACCCAGTATCCTTCATGCCTGCTTCTGCGGGGCTCAAGGTAATGTGTGGTACTTCTGTCAGTCCTGTCAAATGGCCCGGCGCAGCCTAGATGTGGCTCTGGTGATAAAGGGACTAAAGTCCTCAGCTGTGAACAATAGCCTGGTAATGAGGGTCACAGTGCCCAGGAGGACACGGCCACAGGACACTCGAGTGCATCTCTGTCGGTGTTGCATCAAGACTGACTCCCCAGGACCCAGGGGTTAATTTCTGGAGTCATTCCCAAGAGTCAGTCTGACACCAGTGATATGCAAAAGGGCAAGACTGCGCTACCCACGTGGGGTGAGTTTCTCGAAGACTTCTTAACGCTACGTCGTTCGTTAGTTCTGTCTTTTAACACAGAACTTACGAACGACGTAACGTTAAGAAGGCTTAGCCACTCTAAAGTAGATAACAAAATTACTGTGAGGATCCCAGTGGCGATTCTAGGACTTTTTAAGGTGGCGGCATATGACGGGCCATAATTCATACAGAAGTGTTTTGAATTGGTGAGTGACAGGGGAGTGGCATCCAGGAGCCTATCAGCTTTCAGCCCCTGTGGACCCCCCCATGTATGTACCCCTGGGGAACTCAACCTGCTCTTCCCCCCACCACATTCTTCTCAATTCAAAAACATATGTACACACTCCTGAGCTCTTGCTGGGGGGCCTGTCAGGTAGGGGATGATCCTTTAGGGCCACACAAAGGCCGGTCTATGCTCCCGATGGCCTGGAACCCACTCATATGTTGAGTAGATGCTTGTTGACCCCCCCCCCTTCACAATGCACAGAGGGTGCAAGGAGAGAGGATGGGCACAAGGCTAGAAGTGCAATAAAAATCCAGAAACCTCAGTGCAAGCATAACAAACACCTGTGTCAGGAATATGTCAGTGTTTGGCACATTACTGAGAGTTTTGTTGTAGAAACATGCCATGTAAATAACTAGGATTTTTGTTTTAGCTGTTACCGGCGTTGCCGTCATTGAGGTTTGTCTGGATTCGTTTGCGACGTCTGTTGGTTTGTTATTACACACCAGCTCTGGCACATTATGTCAGTTGTTATATCAGTTTAATGGTGTCTCTCTTTAATATGGTCAGTCTGCTTCAGTCAAGTTTATGGGGTTTTGCTGTAACAGGCGCTACAGCAAAGGCTGAGGAGTTCACCCAAGGCCAGGGTTCAGTCTTGGGTCACGCAGTACACTTGTGAAATGAAGTAGGTCACCTTCTGAGATGTTTTCAAGTTCAAGACCTCATTGGCGCTTCCTGGCCAGACCCTTGAGTTTGCCATACAGAAGTTCTGCAACTTCTTTTATGATTCACTCTGGCATTCCGTCTTCAGTCCCCAAGGCTGTGACTTCACAACTCGAAGGTCATTTGTCTATATCCACTCAAGGTCAAATGTCGGCCAGGAACCGGACAAGTGAAGTCAATCTTATTAGTACTGTCTTTAATAATCACCCGAGAAGCCTTCCTGTTTGAGATCCCTGTGATAAACTTTTCTGAAAGTTTGTCTGGACAATCTCACAGGAGATATTGCACTTGTAACAATGGATTGCCTCAGTGCATAATTGATCATAGCCTTAGCAAATACAGACGCTCCTCTACTTAGGAACATTCAACTTATGAACTTTCAGGCATACGAACGAAGAGGATCTTTAAGTCCAAATTGTGTTCACTGGGCTCCCGTTTCCTGTCCGCAACATCACTTTTTTTTCTGCGCTCCAGTTCCACCTAGTACAACTTCTGCCCGCTACTCTCGCCATGCAGCAGTGTAACGTGCGTACTCCCGGCATCCTAGTGCTTAGTACTTGAGTATACCCTTAAAATGATGGTGAATAACAACTTACGAACATTTCCAGTTGCAAACAGCTGTTCAGAACGTATCTCGTTCGTCGGTAGAGGAGTGTCTGTACTCACATGGCGTAGCTACTACCGGTCATTGTGAATCAATTAATGCTGCGTGATATAGTAAAGAGGAACTGAAATTTTATAATGTCATAAATTAAGTATCATCTTTCCCACAGTGGGAAACTTTTAAACTGTAATTTAATTTGTGCAAGTATTAAAATTGGTGTTTTCATCTTTTGTTTCTTGGAGTTTGAATTGGCAGTTTCATAAAATGCCTAATAAATGTTTTACCCAGACTATTCATAACTGTTCATGACACCAAATGCTCATGGGAAAGAGATTATAAACTTTATTAGTATGCGTCAGGGTTTTTTTTTAGTTAAAAAATACATGTAGTATTTAGCAACTAGCTAGAGCTTTTGTATGATTTCATCTACATGGATTCTGAAGGGCACTTCTGTCCATATGCATTATGGTTTCAGACTTTAAATTGGGTAGTTTCGGGTGAAGTACCATGTGAAATCGGTGGGTTTTTAGAAGATAACCTGCCATGTCTCCCTTTGTGGATGTGTGGCGTCAGCTGAAAAAGAACACACCAGGAGTGACCAGGGAAATTTTCCTGTCAAGCGAAAACAAGTAACTTTCTTTTTCTTTTTTTTCACCACTGATCAGGGGTTACTCTGTGTACATCACACCCTGCAGCTCTTAAGGGAACATGGTAGTAGCTTTTATTCATTAGTGATTGCCATAAGAAAGAGCTATTCACATTTACAGGTACTTTCAATCATCAGACACCTTTGTCCAAAGCAAAGTACAAGTCAGGCAAGTACATGCTGCTGAAGAGCCAACTTGGTCATGAGAGCACCGGTGTCCCTCTGGACACCATCGTTTCACGCCCATACATCTCTCATGGCCATGTATCTCACGGCCATGTATCTCATGTTGCAAATTAAAGATCCAGTGAATTCCACAAGACAAAGGAGAAATGAATCAGAAATTGTAATCATTTCCCCAAAAATGCTCTGAGTTATAATTTATTTCTAATAATTCATCCCTAGCAGTCACAGTGGACATCAAGCATCATTAGTAAGGGCACACCTATCTTTTACTAATTATGAAACTGTACACTAATCATGTTATTTCTTTTAGGGCATAACTTTTCAGGGTTGCTTCCTGCCTTATTTTCAGTTTCTGGTGAAACGTTGCCAAGTTACAGCCTGATTCACTCAATCATAGAGCTCCAGCTTATATGGACCAGCAGCTGAGAATAGCGAAACTCTCCCCTGGTCCTCTTCCTGTTCCACCATCCTGTTGCATGAAGCTGGACAGATGGACACTTGTGACTGCAACCGTACGAAAATCACAGTGACTTACATGAAAGACAGAACTCATGACGAGAGCAGTGAGGCAGCACGTCTATCTGACATCAGCCTGGCGACGCCGCTCCCGCAGCTAGCAGAGGGACAGCATGTGTGATGAGACACGTAAGCTGGCTTTTGTCCTGGCACAGGAAGCGGCACAGGCAACTCTCAGACCTGGTTTACAGAGGCCTGGTAATGATTTCCAGGCCCTGGGTTGGGTCATCTATGAGCGTGGGACTCCGCTGTTCAGCACTAACAGCGGAGATGTGGCTGAATCGCTGGCAGCTCTACCAAGCCACTCAAGTTGTGCGTGTGCCTCTTCAGAAATGCTCCTCTGCTATTGGTTGCACGATCTCTTTTCTGGTGACATCACCAGGTAGTTTGAGCTTCTTCCACCATTTCCCCCAATTCCTCTAGAGGAAACTGCAATGCATTTCTCACCCATTTTAAGAACAAACATATCAAACAGGAAAGCTTAGCACTGCAGCATATTTGGTAAACCAATCAATTTTGAAATGCATGAAAGAACAGAAAATACTAAATAGTGTATATCGATGGGTTGGCACCCCACCCTGGGTTGTTCCCTGCCTTGCGCTCGTAGTCTCTGACATAGGCTCTGGACCCCCCGCAACCCTGTATAGGAATTCTGTACCTGAAGTGGGTACAGAAGATGGATGGATGGATGGATAGTATATATCTGGAAAATCTCGAATAATGGTAACATTGGAGATACGTGTATCTTTTATCTGGTGATTGTAAAACATTATGCTTAATGATATGTTTGTTCCACACTCTTACGGGGCTGTGTTTCCTGATTGTCCCTCCCCCTCCGTAATACGGAAAGTGGGCCACATCCTCTGCTTCAAAGAGGGCATCAATTGCAGCTTGTCATTCGTCTGGGGGAGGGAGGGGGAGCGGGGGGCCCATCAGATCTGTGATTCACACCCCCACAGATGTGCAGGAGGGCTTCAAAGGGCTGTCAGCGGAGTGTGGCCGCTATCGTGCCACAGGTATACACACAAGAATCTGGAGGGAGGTTTGTTGCCTTTAATGGGGTTTTGAATGCTTGTTGCTGGTATGTTTTTTTGGTAACACTTACTGCCATGTTTATAGTAATTTATAAACACATTTATAACAAATAACTGTGCATTCATAAAGCATTATAAACATGGCTATAAATATATATGAAAAGGCATAACACATTATAGCTATATTTCTAATGCGTTATGAATGCATTATTATTTGCATTATTATTGTGAGTGAGGGGTGTTGTGTGGCTCTGTGGGTAGGGGACTCTGTGCCTATGATCAAGAGGTTACTGGTTCAACATCCAAGGCTGAAAGGGTGATTTCAATGTTGGGGCCTTGAGCAAGACCCTTAACCCCAAATGAGTGCTGAGCGCTGAGGCACATAGTGCATAAAAGTCGGCAACGTTCTGTTGACTCAAAAACCGTGTGCTGGGAGCTTCATGGAATGGACATCCATGGCTGAGCAGCTGCATGCAAGCCTCACATCACCAAGCGCAATGCCAAGTGTTGGATGGAGTGGAGTAAAGCACGCTGCCACTGCACTCTGGAGCCGTGGAAATGAGTTCTGTGGTGTGATGAATCACGCTTCTCTGTCTGGCAGTCTGATGGCCTAGTCTGGGTTTGGTGGATGCTAGGAGAATGTTACCTGCCTGACTGCATTGTGCCAGCTATAAAGTTTGGTGGAGGAGGGAAAATGGAATGGGATTGTTATTCAGGGGTTTAGACATTTTAAACAATTCTATGTTTCCAACTTTGTGGAAACAGTTTGGAGAAGCCCCTTTTCTGTTCCAGCAAGACTGTTCCCTAGTGCATAAACCAAGGTCCTTAAAGACATGCTTGGGTGAGTTGGGTGCGGAAGAACTTGACTGGCCCACACAGAGCCCTGACCTCAACCCCATGAAACACCTTTGGGATGAACTAGAACAGAGATTGTGAGCCAGGCCTTCACATCCAACATCATTGTCTGACCTTACAAATGCTCTTCTGGATGAATTGGCAAAAATTCCCACAGACACACTCCAAAATCTTGTGGAAAGAGTGGCAGCTGTTATAGCTGCAAGGGGGAGACCAACTCTTGATGCCAATGGACTTGGACTGGGATGTCAAAAACATTTCTGTGGGTGTAATGGCCAGGTGTCCCAATGCTTTTCTCTATATAGTGTATGTCATAACCCACCTTTTGAGTATTTGTACAGGCCTGATGAAATGATTGCACGAAGAACACAAGACCTGTCTTTTCCTGTGACTTATAACCACAAGAAGCTGTTTCCTGATGTTCTGTTTTGCAAATTGCTACGAGCTATTAGTGCATTTCGGTTTGCGATGTTGCATTTTCGCTTCTTAAACCAAATATGGGACGATATGTGTTTATTCAGGTCAGCTGATGTACAGGTTCAAAGCGGGGACATGTCCGGCATGTACTGAGGCCAGAAGCTTTTTCCACATGCTGTCTATAGCCCCCCCCATACTCTGTACTATCTTAGCATCCCCTTTCCTTTGCAGCCTCATTGAGAAGAGAAAAGCAGTCCATGTACTTCCTAAATATTCAACATTAGTACAAGATTTCATCTACAAAGCTACAAAGACGCTATTATCACATAGAGCTGGCAATGACAATGACTCCACTGGTCATACAGCCTTCTTGGTTTACTTCTAGCACATGTTTTATCAAAGACATATTCAAATCAGTTCGTTCAAACCCTTCTGATTGAACATGCTTAAAATGCTCTCCAGTTTCCTGCTGGATCGCACCCTCAGTTCCTGCTCCAGCACTACAAGAAGCAGCAAAACAGCTTCTGATGTCCGACAACAACTAGGTAGCCTAAATAAGCCAGAACTTCAGTGAATACACAAAACAACAAATGTAGCCAGGAAATAAATGTATGCTTTATTTTTTAATGATACAAATCATTGGATTTTACTGGGCAGAAAACTTGGCTCGAACATTAGCCAGCTAAAGTAGATAGCAGTAGGCTAATCTGCCTGATAGCAAATGATGGTGACCTCAAACTTTGTATAGATACACAGTGTGGTTGAATAACACGGCACTTAGGTGAACCAAGTTAACTATAACATCAACAATTTTACTTCTCATGTCCTAATAAGCCAGATGCCAGGGTAAGGATGCGTGTGTTTATTTGGAGAGAACGAAAATTAGACAGTTGAACGGCTGCTTTGCAGAGGTAAGGAGAATGGCGGGGGGGCAAAGGATTGCTGAGGATTGGATTGGAACATCCAAATGGTCAAACTGGTCAAAAGTATGTGATAGAAATGTCAACCTGTCCTAAGGTCCCACCATTCAAAAGGGAATGTTACCTTCGGATGGCAGGACCCCTGGTTCAAACCAAAGCACAACGTGTCACTTTTTTCCCACAACTGTATGGGACATATGCTGTCATTAGCGGGAATTAGAGGGCCCTTACAAGCTTTGACGGAAGGATTGAAAGGGTTGAAACACATGGAGGCAATGGATAAAAATGACAGATAGAAACTTCTGGAAACCATTCAAGCAAGGTGAGGTCACTGGTCAGTTTTTAGTTGACCCTTCTCTGGAGTCGGCGTGCCCTGCCCTAAGGACCGATATTCCACGTCAGCGGTCAAAAATGTTTCCACGTACTGAATCAGTGATATGGGCATTATGTTTACACATGAAAAAAAAAGTCAGACATTTCTGGTTTCTCTAACCACTGGCTACAGGACATTGCTTGGCAGGTTCTGGGGCCTCCACCTTTGAGCAGCCTGATGCAGGTATGGTATGGAATGGGGTACGGGCTGTCGCTCTGCATTTCTAGCTGTCCTGCATAATAAAGTTTCCTGTAACCCTTCTGAGGTGCCGTAAACCTGAACTTAAGAACTTGTTCTAAAAATGCTCTCAGGTGTCACCTGCTAGACATTTCATCTCCAGTTTTTAGCCTTTTCTTCCTGATTCTCTGTAGTTCTCGAAAATTGGTTTTGCCATTTTCCATGGAAAGAATGGCAATTCTTATGAGAAAGTTTCATGTCTGTATCTGGTTTCTACTTCCTTGAAAAAACAGGAGGGTTCACTGTTAACTCTTCCTTGCTGAGATGGGGTCAGATCAGCTACTCGGCATTCCAGCTTTCATCCCGGTGCTTTTCGATTGCCTGAGACTACACGATGCTCCCCCTGTACAGGCTGAATAATCTCCTGTGATTCGTGTGTTTGATGTTGGCTCTCAGACAGGACACTAATGATTTACTCCGGGTAGACGCTTTCCCGGATCAAGGCTACTTCTTGCCAAATCCTGTTTACTCAGCTATAGGAGGGTCGGGAGTCATGGGTGCGTATGGGGTGGCTGGCCAAGCACAGGCAGCTGGGGCAAACTGTTTGACCTGGAGCCACATCAAAAGCCAACGATGCCGCTCTTCTCAACTAGGAGGAGTAGCTCAACTGCTGCGCCCTAGACAATGAGTCTGGTGTTAATACCAGTATAGTAGTTACTACTCAACAGTGGAGGGGATTGCATTTCAGTCACCATTCCTGAACACCACCCTCGCTGTCACAACTGCAAGCGGCGAGCAAGCAAGCAGGCGAGCAAACCGGGAATGCAGGTCAAAACGGGGTTTATTGTCGGAGATAACAAGCAGACGGGGGAATCTACGATACTGACGTCCAC
>JAODKC010000064.1:3755075-3832663 GCA_026777985.1 Mormyrops attenuatus | reverse complement strand
CCACTCTGCCTTATGTTGACAGATTATCCCACCCCCCCTCCCCCCCAGTTCAGTGTTAAAAGGGAAGTCATGTGTACGTTAAACGTACATCAACTAGTGCAATTTTACTTTTTTGTTCCAAAAAGTAGAAATGTTATGGTACACGGATGCAAAACATGTATCGCCTTCTACTTGGTGTAGCTGGTTGCCAACAGAAATGTGTGAATTTGATAAAGAATAAACTACAATGTAGCTACAGCTGCTCTGTGTTTTCCGGATGTCTAGTGTGTGTCATAAAGCTAGACTTGTAACTCTACAAGGTGGTTAACTCAATGTCGGATATTGTTTCTGCTGGAGCTGAACCAAATCGGTTTGCGCTACACATGTAGGGGTTTACTTGTTTAATTGCTTGACTTTGTATATAGACGCTCCTCTACTCACGAACGAGATGACCCCTCGTCAAGAAAAAGGTGACGGAATTAAACCGAAGAGAGGAGATCTTAACCGAGGAAACGGAGGGAGCATTTGTTTGTCCCCCCCCCCGCCCCCCCACTTTTATTTTTTGCCCGAAGGTATATGGGTTTAGTGCTCTAAACTGACCCCAGCCACGGATCGCATCCCCTGACGTTATCGCTCCTTTTAAAGTCTATGTCGTGGCAGACGGGACCGCTCACTGCAACTTATTTTTTCTTGCCTTAAGTAGACTAAGAAAAACTCACATTGCTTGTTTATCATGGTATGTTACAGTCAAACCTTAAGTCAAGATAAATAGCCTCCTGTAAAATGTTACAAATGTGACCCTCACTACATTTTAATTCAAACGCGACAGCACGCTTTTCTCGTCGACGACGCTCGTTGTGCAAGTAGATGCCTTCAGTCACAAGAAGCGATACATTTACTTGAATAATGTACCTGGCTGCTATGAAACTTTATTTCCATCCGGGGATTATTGTAGTTGATCTAACAGTAAGTAATACATCGCTGTCACAACAAGGCGCGATCTTTAATTTTGAAACGTGGCGTTTTTTTGGATGCCGGTGACAGCGCACAGGTAAGCAGCACCAAAGGTGAGTGAGCACTTAACGTAACGCCCTTGTGTAAAAGGTACAATAAGCGCAAGGCGCAACGTAAGAAGACTACGTCACCTGCGGTTGTGAAAATCATGACGTATATTAAGATTGTAGTCACTACTATTCTCACACTAGGTAAGCGGATTACGTATTACATCAGGAGTGTCAAATTCCAGTCCTGGAGGGCAGCTCCTTGTGATAATTGCCACACAGCTCTTGAGCTGAATCTTTTGTGGTGAAACGCAGAAAGAAATAAGCTACACAGGGCTCCGGCCCTCTAGGGCTGGAGTTTGACCCCCGTGTATTACTTACTGTTTACATACACTTTGCACAATGTATATGAACGCTTCTGTCCAGCCTCCCTGTTCTGCACAGTCTTGTTTTGCACTTAAGGCATTGTGAACCTGACCCCTTGTCACTGCTGTATTGTGGTCCTGGGGAGTACCATTTTACACTACAGTACCCTTGTATATGGATGGTATGACCATAAAGCGGACTTGTTTTGACTTGAGTTTAGCTAAGAGCTGAATATTAATGATTTAACAGATGATAGTGTACGCAATGCTTTCTAATAGTTCAGTTCTTTTTAATCATACTCATGAGATAAAGTAGGCCTGATCACAGTGAATGTGCCTTCCTCTGAGGTTAGGGGAGAGACACTCCTTGGCTCTTCAGCAGAGGCCTCGTAATTCACCAGGATCTCTGCTACTTACCTGGGGAGAGCGGTCCGTCATGCCAACCTGGGCATGCAGCAACAGGTCACATGACAGTGGAGGTTTGCAGGCTGGAGTGGGGAGGGAGTGGACACGGCCTATTGCAGAACTGCCGAGGGGGGTGCCTCATCCTTGGAGAGGGGCGTTTTCAGACATGGTATTGTCCAGGCACGGGGTCGGGAGATCTGCTGTCAACAAGATTACCGTTGGCCAACATATTTAGGATCGCATTTCCACGACCCCCTGATTTGGATGGGCAGGGATCAGTGCCGGCCAAAGCATGCATTTAATCTAATGTGGAGCCCTAAGCAAGCTTTAATGCCCCGGCAACCTTCAACGGGTGCAAGGAGCATCCAGGGGCAGGCGACACCCCACCCGCGACAAAGTGAAATCAGCTGGCTAAGTTAGCACCCTGGATGGCTGCCTATGTCACCTGATGGGTTGACTGGCACTGGTTGTCACCTATTGCATCGTGGGTAATAAATGACAGATAAGCTGAACTGGCTGTGCTATTGGTGGAATATGCCAGGACTGTTGAGGGAGGGGGCACGTGTGTGATGGGTTTACCAGAGAGGTGTTACACTTTGAGGTTTTAACTTCACATGACACTGCTCATTATCTTTTATGGAAACCAACCAGGTTCTTTGCAGAAATCTGACAACACTGAACTATTATTACCCTGACAGTCTCTGATTCATGTACTGACTCATTAGTCAACATATAATGTAAAATACCGTTGGCTGCTCTGGGAACAGCCTGTGTGAGCCTCCAAGGATGGTTTTGGTCAAATGTGTTCACTCTTCTGGTCACATGGATAGCACTGTCACCTTGCACCTGCAGGCTGGGGTTCTGGTTTCCTGAACTCCGTGTCACTTGGCTTTCCTCTCCCAGTCCAAAGACATGCAGTTAGGCTAATTGGCCATAGTCTGTGTGCCCTGCAAGTGCACTGGCATCCCATCCAGGGCATCCAGCCTTGCATTATGTGCTGCATGGGAAGTTCTAGGCCTGGACCCTGCACAGGACATGGTTAGAAGTCTTATTATTCTTTATTTTTCTTATTTTTTTGCATTGTGGTCTTTTGTATGTCTAAGGTACTGGATGCCTAAATTTTTCTCCGGATCAATAAAGTATCTACATCTATCTGTCAGTCTAATCTAAAAGACTAAACTGCACACAACAGAAAACCACCAAGATGCAAACATAACAAAAGCATTATTTCTTGGACATTTCTTCCTGCTTGGGTTTTTTTTGGATCTTATGACTCTTAAGTGCTGAGGTGTTCTTTGCAGAGAAGAAGAAGTTGCTGCTTGAGTGTCTCTCTGTCAACCTGAGGAGTGGAGGTCATGTGGGCATGAACTAGGAAGAATTGCTGTTTTTGGAAACGTAGGCCCAACACTGGCTGACCGTAACAGCAGGCAGGCCCCCAAAGCTGCCTTAGTTTAACAGGCCTGCCACAGATGATTCTGAAGCATCTTCAGGTATAGAGTTAATGGTATTGGGATGGCAGAGAGTAAGAAAAGTGCTGCCATCTTCTGGTCAAAATTCATAATAACAAGCTCAGCTCTATACTGGTGTAAGTTCTCCAAATGCTTCTAGGAGCTCTGGCAATGCAAAGTCTACATTCTGGTGCTGAGAAGAAATGTTCCTGGTTATTATGGATCATCCAATAATCTGCTCAGGTAACAGTATACTAGCGCTCAGCCCTGCTGAGACACACGCCCCCCTAAGCTGATCTTTGTCACGTGTTTGCATTCCTGCCTAGACTAGCCCACTGAATTCATCCATCCATTGATTTTCTGTATCTGCTTGTTCTGTACAGGATCAAAGGGCTCCAGAGTCTATCCTGGAGTCTATGGGCACCAGGCAGGGAACAACCCAGGATGGGGTGCCAGAGGGGCGCAGATCTCACCGAATGTTACTTTCTTAACGTTCTAACCCTTTGCAGTCATTTGTCTTTGTCTCTCTGACGGGGGATTACATGCTCTTTATGATTTGTTTGACATTTTAATCGTATACTTTACCGATTTGTCCCAATATAATTGTGACTTTCCAATTCTGGTGTGGGTGGAAGATGACAGAACCTATCTGACTGCCCATTGTGAATTTATACAGTATTGAAAAGTGGATTTTCCACATAGCCCAAGTTTAATGGTCCCTTTGAGGATCAGAAGTCGTGTATGTAGGCAGTAATTTTTTGGTGAATTTTATTGTTTGACTGCACCTTGTTCAGAATACTGCAAGCAAACAATAGCTTGTAGTAGAAATATAAATGCCAACAATCAGTGGCGCTTGTACACCATTTCAACTCAGGAGGTGCAGATGGGGCCAGTCGTACTCTTAGGGGGTCCAGATGCATTTGACATTCATGTCCTCCAAGATTTATTTACATTTCATTGCGTGCATTAAGAAGCAGAAGACAATTTTGAACAGCAAAGTTCTTTATGCAATGCTTTGCAGACACATTTTACAATTTTCACAAATATGTAACTCACTCCGATTTCTTGTTTAGACTCTTGCTTCCACAAGCTTGATTATTTTGTTTCTGTTTGCTTTTTACAAACTGAAGCGACTCGACCACCCGGCGCACCCGCGTTAAGTGTCCATCAAGAACATGTGCTTACGTTTGTGTTTCGCCTCTTACCAGCACACTAAATTTTAACCCACGTATATAAATGTAAATAATACCAACCAGTTCAGCATAAAGAATCACAGTCACAGAGTACTCAACTGGTTGGTTGAAACAAAATCCCGGTCTGGTCTTTCACTCTCTGGACCTGAATTACCCAACTCTGAATAATAGTAATTATAATAATACATTTATTTCAAACCCAGATAGCATACGTATTTAAGGGGGGCATGGGGGGGCATGCATGTTGTCATGGGGGGTACTGCCCCTCTCGCCCCAGAACTGCCCCTGGCAACGATCTGAAAAATCTTTGATGCACTGAAATAATTAAAAATAGTATTTATCTTTGTGTAAGTCTCCACTCTATATGCATGTGGTTCTCAAATGTCTCCATTTGAGCTTCAAAGCCAGAAGCCAGACATAATTACACACCCTGTGTCTCAAACCAGGCACTTGACATTTTCAGTCTTACCTGCATTATTTGCAGACAAAACAGCTTTAGATCTTTAGAAAGGATATATTTTTTTTGCATAAAACCGGCACTATCTAGTGCTGCTCGTTAAAGGGGGAGACAGGCACGACAGTTAGTACTGTGCATATACAGTACAGAGCACCCACTTAACCATGGGTGTCATGTGTTGTTCCAGTTGCAGATCATATTTTATTATTAAGAACGTGAGCCGCAACATTTTGAATGTCATTTTATTATTAAGAACGGCCATTCCACATGCAGCGCACGATATATGTCACACTATTTTCTTTAATAGACCATATATAGGATCAGTTAAGCTGTACAAAATGGTGGCTTAACTGTTATAAAAGAGTTATGACAAGGAAAAGCAAAATAAAAGCTATAGGATATATACTCTGCCAAACACCCTACTGACGTGATAAAGATACAATAAAAGTTACTGTCCTACACATAAAACTAGAATAAGTCATTTTGTGAAAGGAAAACCCCATTTCCAGTACAGTAAACATGAACAAACTACTTGTTAAAAAAATTATAACCTGACTTTCGTTGTATCTTATCTGTTCTCAAACTTTGAACTCAACTTGCACCATTTTCCCAGTTGCATCTCCTGGCGATTGCAGATTTGACACCTTCCTCTGATCTGGAGTTTAATTCATAGCCACACAAAACCACTGCAAATAGAAGGGAACACAAAATTTGAATTGTAATTTTGCGGTCACTTATTACAACTTATATATGCAAAGGGCAGCTTAAAATTTAACTCACCTGTGACATGTCCAGCTCAATTTTCCCAGATTTATTCACATCAAGCTTTTCGAACATTCCTGAATAGGGTGACATGCGAACCGAATGAATATAGGACATTAACTAGGTCTCATTGGAACATTATCGTATTTGTTAAAAAAAAAACAAAAAAAAAAACATTGCGCCTAAGAAGTGACAAAAACTCACTGAAGAGCATCTCGACTCGAATCAAGGCACTCAGGAAGCTGTCAAAGTCGACTGAAGACTCTGAATTGGCATAGCGGCTCACAATGACCTGAAGCACCGTGTTGTTCACCTGGAAACCTGCAAATCCACAGCACATTATATCCTGCAGTTTCACTACAGCATCACATACCACGGTCACAGTGAATCTAAGAGAGATTCCTGCTTGTCAAGCAAACATACCTTCTTAAAGCATGCACCAAAGATGAAGCGGCAATGCAATAATAATTGCAAGGTATCGCAAATACATTTGTTGAGAATGAACTGAATATTTCAAAGGAAGTTGATTTAGTTTAGCTGCCTTAACGTTTTATGCAAAGAAAGATCATATATTTTGTGTGCTGCAGATATTCTTTGGTAACCATGCGGTGCTGTCTGACAGCATTGTCTCGCTAAATATCTGGTATTACTGTGAATGCACTTCAGATGAGCAGATGGCTTTTGGGGTCTGGCTCATTGTACCTGCTTGGGAGAGAGCCTCTCTCATCTCGTGGCTGTTAATGGCACCAGAGTTGTCAACATCAGCACTCCGGAAGATTTTCTGGAGGATCGACACATGACAAACGTGACAGTGAGGAAACATGAGAGCTCAGCCAGGGTGCTTTGAGTGCAGAACTGTGGTGAGGAACATCGCTCCATCCATTATACCGGACCTGATACTGCTGAATCTTCATCCAGAGAACATGAAACTCGGTTAGGCTCAGCTTCCCATTTCCATCTTTCTGGTTATAGAAGGTCAAGGTTGTACCTCCAGCTTGGAACTAATGCAATGCGGATAAATGCAGCTTTTATTTCAGTACAAACAGAGATGCATGATTCTTGTTTTCAGCTGACTAGCAAGTTATCTGTCTATCTATCTGTCTATATATCTATATGTCTGTCTGTCTATCTGTCTGTCTGTCTGTCTATCTATCAATCCAACACAGACAGGACTGTTGTGGGATGTTCATTTGGGCAAATGTTAACATACTCTGTAGATGATGATGATTCTGGTGAACAAAAGGATACATCCAGGAGATTGATAACGCTGCGACAGGTCTCCAGTGTGATGCCTTCTGACTGGATGCTTGTTTCTGAAAGAGTCACAAGTTCTGCTGGGACGATGGTCTATCCAGGGGGTGACCAGGAAATTCAAACAGAAGTGTGGTACTGATTGAGGCATGTACTGTGTTCATATTGTGACATCGCTAGTAACCTCTAATAGCTCATAACTCACTTTTTGACAAAAGGTGGTTCAGAATCTGCATCAGCTCAGGTGCTGACAGCTCTGAATCCTGTTTGGGTGGATTGCAGTGATTCTTACGTCAGTAAAAAGACTGTAAAACCATTTCAAAATATGTTTTAAATGATTGACAAATGTCATTCTAGACAACTGTCATGGCAACAAATTATAGTTTTTGCAGAAACCAAATTTAATGGCTTTGTTAGCAGCTCTAGTAAGATGTTTTTAGCAACAATAAACATTTTTTATCTAAATAATAAGCAAACCAGAGATACTTTGCATGAGCCAGTTACCAAGAGACAGCAAATTCTTTACCAGGACGCATGATGAAAAACTTACATTTCCTAAAATTTCCTTGAACAGCTGCTTGAACTGGGGATCCATGTCATCTTTTGAAATTTTATTCTGTAAAGCATTTAAGAAGACTTGCATATTTAATAGTGTTTGGCGTCTTTGTGTATTATGGAATATGTATCGATGTATACTTCAATATGTTTATTTCAAACTACTCAAAGTGACTGATCTAGCACATTTTTCAGAGGTATATCTGAATTTGCGCTGATATGGAAACAAAATATAATGCATTTTAATCTTTATATGCTAACTCTACTTCATTTGTGGTATACAGGTTAAAATGCAAGCTATTTTCCTGTCATAGCAGCACAAATGCACATAAAATAAGTACGCATTTGCGCTTTTACAAACAATTGATTGTCACACGTATCATTTTTAAAGGTGAACACGTACTTGTGTACCAGTTATGTGCATCCCAGTTTATATATTCATTTATTTGTCTTCTTCAAGTATTAGAGTATGAACATCCAGGAGAAACTAATACTTTGATTTACCTGGACTACATTCATACTCAGACCTGCTGCCATTGGTCTGCAACAAAAAAAAAATCATAATATCATTGGCTAAAACGGCAGATGCAGAGACCTTAAAGACTTCATCATGAGGGTCTGACATGTTAAAGGAGTGTTTCCCAGTCTGGTCCTTGCCGAAATTCGCTACATGTTCAACATGACAGTTATAGCACAGTTTGTTTGGACAAATACACCTAGGTACAATACTCCTACGAAATCCATATATTTAGGCCCAGCACGAACATGACCAAGATAAGCGGTTGAAAGTTGGATGGATTTATATAATAAATGCCCCGTCTCATGGGTGTCAAATTTGTGATGTGTTTAAGATACGTAATGGCAGTATTTGAAAAGACTCTTTATGCCCACCTGGCGCTCGCTTGCTTCTCAGTGAAGACTCGCAACAGGAAGCTCCCGCGCTTGTGAGGCTCAAAGGTGGAGGGGATGATGACGTACTCGCCTGGCGGAAGGTGAAAGCGGTCACAGATCTCACGAGAATTGATGAAGGTGCTGCTGTTGGCCACGGGCCGGTGCTGCAGGAGCACCTTGGGGCCCAGGTGGACTTCAGCGCAGCCCTGAAACTGCAGGACGGGAAGAGCAAGGAGAGCAGAAAGCTCCAGTTAATGTCGCCAAGATGCTACCTGGACTGTGAATCATGAAAGAAACCCTCAAACAGAGAGGCATTGGAGCTTGCACATACCTCTGGAGGAACCTGAAAAGAAGAGAGATCTTTGTTTTAGACAGACTTGCACAGACTACGTTTGTCACTCAAGGCGCATTGGATTTGGGCAGGCAAAGTCTGCACCTCATATATGCAGAAGCCGATCGTGTTGAGATCCTGGCCAAGTCTGCCACTCTTACGGACATCTTTCTGCATGAGGCCGACCAGGAAGGAGCAGCCGTGCTTCCCGTCAAAGGGCTCGTCGTCCACTTCCTCCAGCTTGATGGTGAACTGGGGGTTGGATGCAAAGGTGGCTGCAGGGGCAGCAGAGAGCTCAGTACTCACCAGCTTCCATTTTCAGCTTCAAATATCACTGCTCTCAATCAATGCTACCCTCTGGAGTCTGGACTATGTGACAACCAATTGGATTAAGGTATTAACCGCAGTATAACCATTCATAAGACAGGAAATGGAACAAGACTTGGGTCACATCGAAGGTTGATCAGCACCTACCTCGATTATTCAGGCAGCCCCCAGCAGTGGAGCCAACCCTCCACTGGCCGTTGAACTCATAGTAGTTCCATGAGCCCAACTTGTTAGTGGTCAGAGTGTCTGGCGTGAGGTTACATATGTCTAGGTCTGTGAATTGCTGGATAAAGTCAGTGTAGGCCATCCTGAGAGGAAGAGCAGACAAAGCCCATAGCCAAACACTGACATTAAGACATTTGAATTGTTCTTCAATTCAAAGATCATTGCACCATGATTGTATATAAATACGATCTGTGTTGGCATTATTCGTGTTGGGACGAAATTGTCCAGGTGACCTCACCATGCTGAAACTACCTCCAACATGACATTGCACCATTCTACAATTCTCTCCAGCCCAAGATCAATCTCTGTTCAGACGAAAGCTCACCAAAATTCCCCGTCTTCAGCAGCATTCCTCAGTCTGGCTCTTTCGCTCGGATCGATTTTGTCCCATTCCCCCGAACTGGCAATTGAAACATATGTCTTTGATTTGCTTACTACCTTTTGATTACAAATGTGGCCCATTGGGACACTGGTCTCCGTGGTCTCACCTGTCACTCCAAGGGCCAGTCCATTCTACCTCACCCCAGGGGTTCCGGAGCCGCAACAGCTGGATACTGCTGCGTTGCATGTGCACCTGATGTTTAGATTGGACTTTTTATAATCTTAAATCTTGACATAAATATTCTTTTCCATCAGATTTGATGCACCACATTAATCATCCGCCTTTGCAAATAAAATTCCCAAACTCATGTGAACTTTAAAAAAATGCATGGAAAGAGTTGTACTGGAGTGATTTTTGGAAAACATTGCCCTCTTGACAAAGCTTTGAACTCTACATCTATGGCTCAGTTCACAGGTGATGCTGATTTTACCCAGGTGTCCTGAAAGCTGCCTTACCTCCTCAGCACCTGTGATAGAATACGCGTGTCCTTTTACCAGCTGGAGGGCCGTCTTAGATTCTAGCTCATAGGTGTTGGTGATCTGTGCGGAAACACAGCCTCACGTGAGAGCATAAAGGCAAGAATGGGGTCTGGGGTGCTGAGCTAAACAAAAGCAGTTTGCCTCATTTTCATATTGCCCAGAATGCACTTGTCTCATTCTCCATCCACCCATTCTCCAGCACTGCTTATCCTGTTCATGGGAGCCTAGAGCCAACCACAGGTAACGGCACATTCATTCACTCAGTAAACCATCTTATTTGGTACAGGGTCATTCAGATGCTGGGGATGATCTCAAAAATCATAGGAGACGATGCAGAAGGATACCCTGGATAGGATGCCAGTCAAAAAATATAAATAAATGAATGCTTTGCAATTACCTCGATAGAGGCACCCAAGAGTGATTCAAGCTTTAGAGCTCTCTGGATGATACTGAAGAGTTGAGGAGGAGCTTTCTTCAACTTGTAGGATTCTGCTATCCCTCCGGTGAAGTCCTCAAAGCCTTCAGTAGTGTTTCCCCCAGACAGAGCCTCATAGCATCCATTCAGCCTGTGAAGAAAAAAAAAACTGAAAAATACCTCATCTTCAGCTTTCAGTATGTCCTGACTAGCAAACCCTGCAAAGAGACATTTAGCTCTAGGAACATGTTTGGACAAATCAAATGCACTGAACACAACTGTGAATATGTCTGGACATTATGGAATTGAAGCCAGAGCAGGGGATTATTTTTTTACCTCAACAAAGCTTCTGTCATACAATGTCTTAGCTTATTTCCATATGCAAAGCCGGAATCAACTGACTGTGGGCCTTGTGTGTGGTTCAGACCTATCTTCCTGAGGGTGCGTCACCACCTCCATGTTGCCAGGTTGTCTAACGTCAGCATGAAGCCCAGATTTCATGAAGCCCATCTCTCCAGTGTCATGATCTTAACTCTGCCTTCCATTGTGTTTGTTCATTGGTGTCAGTGCTGGTAATTTGGGTTTTCCACCATGAAATTCCTGCTTGAGGTTCCTACTCACTTGGCGTAGGCCTTCTCCAGCAGGGCGCCCCAGAACTCCGTGCTATCGGGCGAGTGGACAAACACCAGCTGTCCATTTTTAGTGGGTAGCCGGTCGTCGATCACCACGTCCACCCACACCCCATACTGCCAGAACTGGTGATCAGAACAGCAGAAAGACCTGTGAACCTGATTGCTTGACAGAAGCAGGTCAATGAGACAATGTAGCTGCAGAGATGATGCAAAGTAGTTTGGTCAGCAGTCAAAATACTCAGCCTAAGTTTTCCATAAAGCCCTGATGCTAACCTGGAAGTGAAAGATCCCAGCATAATTCTCCTTAAAGTTTTGCCCTTGGGGGACCACACGGGCCAGGATATCCTCGTCCAGTGTCAGAGAAGCAATGGCCGCCAGCAACCAGCAGTCACCTAAAGGAGGTCGTCAAGACATTGGTATTTGGTGCTAAGGTAAATGTGGGAGTGTCTTTGAGTTTAACAGTGGGCAGATTTCCTGTACAAAGAATGTCATACCAAAGGATGATGAATGAATGCAAAGTGAAGGTACATATATAATTCCAACTTGCACATTAACCATTCCCTTCTGACTACTGTCTCATTTAAAATGTCCAGTAGGGGGCGCCTATTTCCACATTAAAAATACTGCTGTTTTAAATAATAACCACCAGATGTTATCAAACAACTGGGGATTCCAGGTCAGCCAACAAAAAGAAGAACAGGAAATAGAAAAATACTCCAGCACAGAAAAAAGTATTTTTACCCTTTTCTGTCACTCTAACACAAATGCACAGGTGTGTGCCTGTAACCTAGTCTGTATTTCTGCTAAACACATATGACAAAAAAGCCTAGCAACCGTCACCACGTCGCAAAGGCCTTTTCAAATTACAGCTTTGCATTGTTTGTGTACATTATAGAGTGAACTACATACAGGACAATGCTGGTGAAGCAAGAGGGTGCATTCTGGAGATCCTTAAATTGTTCTGTTTCGTAATATGCTGTCCTCCAAAAATGTTTTTGTAGTTTAGTATAATCTTTGCTGCAGACTGACACAGGCCGCCACCCTTCAAGGCTGAGAAGCGGACCCCTTGCTTCCTCGTGTGGTCAGCTGATCTGTGGCTCCACAGCAATTGGTTGGTCTGCATTACAGTCTTTTTGGTTTTCGTGCAGCCCAGACCCGCCACTCTGCTCATTAATCCCACTCAGCCACAGGAGGTTTGTTCCTGTTGTTAGCCCTTCATCATTTCAGATCCTGTTTTGTCTTTTGAGGAAGCTGCCTGGGAGAATGCTAAGCTATTTATACATCTTTGGGCAAATGCATCAGTATTAAATTAGTGAATAATAGAAATACAACAGTAGGGAAATATCCTATAGAATAATTTTCTTTGTACTAAGTGTGCTTTATTTTATAAGTAATAAACCCTGTCAAATATGCCGTATAGGAGACAGGTGGCAGCCATACCACCATTTTCACTGTGTCCCTGTTAAACAGGGTTTTGTTTGTATAGCAAAAAAACCTGATGAAATATTAATGTTCAACACACAATTATCCATTCATACACGCTACACAGTGGTTTAGATGTTCCTGTTTGGTGCCTGTAGCGAGCATTAGGAGTAAAGCTGCAACTAAGATTTGTAACTAAATTTAAGTTTAAAAAAATGTAACCTCTCTTCCAATCTCCACTGCTTCAACAATATGGGCAAAAAATGTCAAAATATTTTTTAGCTATTACACTCATTTCATATCTAATAGGCCTAACTCTCTAAACCTTGTTAAGTTATCGAATTTCCCTACAATGTTTTTTTAACCATTAACCAAAGAGGGATAAATTGTTAATAGTAACCAGGAAGAAGGTTGTTTAACATCCAGTGGAGCAAAGTACATTAATGTTAATGAGAGGTAAATTACTCTCAGTCACCGAACCTACTGGTCCCTCAGTGTGCTTTAGATTAACCAAACTTGTATGAAAATATCACAGCAGATGTAGATATGTATTTCAATTAACGGGAACCGAACAGAAACTGTGATATTGATTTTCTGCTGAAACAGTCAGGCTGCTGGATGTTCTGATCTTCTCACCCCATCCTTGATGCCATGCTTTGACAATCCTGAGAACTCACCCAGGATTCCCTGACAGATATCTGTTCTCGTTGCTCCATCAATGATGAAGCGTGGATTTGGGCACAACTCCTGCATAGATCAAACACCAGGAGAGCAAGAATCAGAGACACTGACACACGGTGCTGAATAAGGTGTTTGGCCCTGTATAGTGAGAGCTCAAGAATTCTGAAGTCACCCATCAAACCTATGGACCAGACGTGTTCCCAGAGGAGAATAAACAGTCACAATGGGAGTGGAAGATTATGGTGGTGCAGTGTGGACTGATAAGACCCAGGAGCGATTTATCATCTCCACTGGAAAGGTTAACAATAACAAAGAGGATCCTGGAAACTTCCCTTCTGAAATGTATTAGGCGTTAGCTTTGTACATTAGATTGTAAGTCATTCATAGATGTATATGCGATTTCTGCCAAACAAAGGTGCAGGTTCTTTACATTCAGGATTCATTTTGGCCATTTTGGATAGAGTTTCGGCCAGCAGAGAGGGCTTTGTGAAAGACAAAACAGGATCCCAGGGTGCAACCACTGCTCCGTAAAAAGTAATGACTGTACTTTTACGCTGTTTTGGTTTCACACTGGGTGATGAGACGGTCACATGAGTGTGACCAGGTTGGCCTGGCCGGTCCTGTTTTGCAAACAGTATCAGGTATCAGATTTGCTGTCCGCACAGAATCACTGAAAGTACTGCATGGCACAATTGCTGATGGGGAAAAGCACATGACATAACTATAAACTACGCTATGTGGAGAGCACACATCTCCATCTATATATATATATATATATATATATATACACACACAGTTAGCCGTCGTTTATTCGCGCTTCGTAGTAATTTATAAGTTCATTTTTAAGTGTAAAATTGGTAAGAAAAATTGAGAGAATAATTAAAAGTTCAAGACATACAATATGAATAAGTTTAAAAAATCCCTTTCTTATGGGAACGTTCCTTTTTACGTAGGCTACATATATACTGTACTGTACTTTTACAAGATGCGAATCCCATTCGCAAAGTTTATTCCCTTTGGAACGCTAATGGTTACATAAATATTAGAAAATAGTTAAAAGCGTAAATTCAACACACAAAAATGATAAATTTCTTGAAAGGTTCGAATGTTTACGTACATAGCAAAAGCGTCCCGCGTTTCCCTCTCGAGACGCATTTGCCATAAACACTGAAAGGGTTCGTTTACCCATTTTACCTTACTGTGGATGCAAAAGAAAACGGCATCCAATGCCGTGTTCTACAGTATGAATTAGTGGGGGTAACATTAGTATACTGTACTGTGAATGTGCTAGTGTGACAAATATCCGTTAGGCCATACTGTACTCTATTTTTACATCAAACTTTTTTTTTAAAGGTAATGTATTAAGCTAACTTTAAAATGAAATGAAAGCATTTTGGGAGCATGACTGGGGTCATATTTAAGGTTTATTATGTGTGTACACACGCATACTTACTTACATAGACACTTACTTTGATGTTGAGTTGGTAACACAGAATTCAAAGTGAATTATTTTGTAGCCTTAAGGCACGACAGCGCCAGCTGTAGGAATCTGACAGACTCACCCAGCAAACACAGCCACAAGGAACGTGGAAAGGCACCATTCATCCGGCATGAATGTTTGAGGCTGGGGGTGCATCATAAGCCATTTTAGCTGTAATTCATTTATAAAGAATATCAAATCTTCAGTTCTAACTTTTTATAATGTGTATATCTGATATCAGAAATACACATTCAATTGTAACTAGTTATAATTCAATTGTAACTAGTTGTAATTCAATCAACCAACAATTGAATTCCTGATATCAGAAATTGAGATTCCAACACCCATTGAAATGAATGAGAAAAATGTTTTGAATCTCACCAGCTAAAACAGAATTTCCGATATTTCTGATACAGAACTGCCATTACAACTGAATTTCTTATATCAAGAATTTGCATTCTAATTTAGAATTGAATTTGTGATATCCTCTAGAAATTAATCAAAGCTAAAACAGCCTGCCATATGGTTGGAGCACTGAGTCATTATCCCTGAGACAGATAGGGTAGGGAGATAATGGACGACCACACCCTTGTTTGGGGAAGAGAGAAGTCAATTTCTCATCAATACCCAAAGGCTATGATTCTTAAGAAGATATATGGAGAAAAACAAATCCCGGGCTTTTCGTTTGCCGAACACTGGAGAAACACTGAACAAACTAAGAAAGTAGAAAATTAGATTCTGCAGCTGTTCTCCATACAGTCACAGCAAATGCTACTGTTCAAAGCGAAGTGCAAGTGAGGCAGATGGTAAATCACAGGTTCTGAGAGAACCCCGCTTCTCCTTACCTTTGGCCTCTTCCACACCACATTCTGGGTCTTAGGGGATAGTGGCCCCAGCTCTTGGTAGCCCAGAGCCCGAGACCCAACTGGGAAGAGATCATCCTCGAACAGCTTGCCCTGCTGCAGACAGCAGCTCCTCAGTGTCTCATAGTCCTGGTCACCGAACTTCATGGCCATGTCACTGGTGCCGACACCGCTGGCGCGGGCCTGCTGCTGCGCCACTTTGCCAGCTATGGACGTCATTGTTGGGCTGTAGCAGTGGCTTTCGGTGGTCTCCTAGTAGAGTGTGTCGCTCTGCTGCTTCTCTTCCTCCTTTATGTCCCCTGCATCGTACAGTGGGCGGAGCCACCGGTAAGAACGTATAAGTACCCCCAAGCAGCCCCGCCCACTCAGACTTCCCATTGATGCGTTGGAACCTGACCCTCCTCCACTTTGTCGGAAACCTGTTGGGTAAAACACAGCGGAGATCCCTACTAGAGAGCACCAGAGGGCTGAAGGCCGCATTGTTGGGCTCTGTGCCAGCAACACTGCTTGCAGTGCCAGGTGTCAGGTCTCACGTCATGCTAGAACAGCTTTGCATGCTGGGCGAGTGCTGCAGGTGCACATAATGCGACGATCGGCTGAAGGTGCGCTGGGTTCCCAGTGGACACCTGGTGATGTGCTGGTGCTGAAGAGACTCTCAGTGTACCCTTTTCTGTTTCCTGAGTCTCCACACCATTTCAGTAATGGAAGTCTTGCAACAGCCCTAATCTTCTTCTTTGCCAAACTGTTGCACCAGCAGCTCAGATATCCTTTCTGTTAATGTCTCCCACCTCCCCCCTGAGGTGAAACCAGCCGCAAGCTTAGCAGCAGAGCCCAGACAAGCCCATCATTTGCCAGCAGTTGCTTAACGGGTTTACACTGTTATTAAATGGATATAATGAATGCAAATAGTATTCAAAGACACATTTCGAAAAACATACATGTCACAGCGGCTAGTGGTTTGAATCTCGCCCTTGTGTATGTTTGAGTATTGTACAGTCTCCCTGTGTCTGTCTGCATTTCCTTCCACTGTCGTAAACATGCAACTATACTTATGTTTATTGCCCATTGTATGCGTGTGTTTGTGTGTGCCCTGTGACAAAATGGCATCCTGTTCAGTATGGCCCCATGCATTGTGGCTTGTGCTGCCCGAGACATTATAGAAGATGGATGGATGGAATATGACCAAATATTTGTGCGCTTAAGGAATCTAATTGCGACTGACATGGAAATTTTAGTCAAGTAACTTTAGTTTAATCATACTGCTTGCAGGTAAAACAGCAGAGTCCATCACAGGAATGGAATAGGTCCCCCAGAGATGACTCATCCACATCCTTGACCACCATGGTCCATGCTAGCTAGGCTTGATCCCATATACTAAAAAAGATGCCGAGATGTTTAATGTATGTTTCCATTTGCTTTGCTCAGGTTATCTTATGCTGTTCTGTTGTCTTACAGAATACCGACCGAAGTAGGTCGTCTTACTGACGTCTCGTTTCTCTTGTGTTTCTGTGCACTTTTGACATCGAGACAATCCAGCAGTAACTGAAGGTAATCAGGTTACGTCACTTAAATACTGTGATTCTTGGATTAGGTTACCTTTTACATTATAACAGGTATTTTTTAATAACTGTACCAGAATATATTTCTAAAGTAACCCTCCAAACCCTTCCGGGCAAACAGCGTCCAGAATAATGACTTTGGAAATGTATTTTAAAATATAGCTATCAAGAGGCAGATTTCGCATCATAAAAAATATGATCTACATGCATTTAGAGGTTATCTGACAGATATTGCGGCGAACGGTCGCTGGTTCAAACTAGAGATGATACAGTGTCATTTTTTTCTGCTCCAATCCCAATAACAAAATTTTGAGTATCTGCTGATACTCTGATTTCTTTTGCCCTTTATCAGCTACAGTACTAAGCATTAAATTAGATATTTGTATAAATAAATTTCAGTTAACATTACAAACTGTCTGCAGTTAGTGCCGTGGCAGCATTGTTTGAGTTTGCTAAGAATAGGAAAATATAATGGCCATGTTGCTCTAACAAAAGCCATGCCAGTACACTACAAGAAGAAACCCACGGCCAACATGATTTACACAAGTCTGCTTCTTAGTCTTATTCAGTAACAGCTTTCACAAAAATGAACAAATATTTCTTAAAGTGCAAGAAGTGCAATCTGTCGCCAAATCAAATATAGTAAAGAAATCAGTCATAAAAATAATTGTATACCTCCACTAACCATTTCTAGTCAAAAAGGACACTTACGGCTCCAGTACAAAATATATAATTGAGCACAGATAAAACTTTTAAGTAGTATTTACCAAGCTTTAGAAAGAATACAATTCTGAAGATGTCTCGTTGGTATAAAGTTTACTGTGTTCAGACTGAAAAATCAGTACTAGCCTTACATGCATTGCACTCTGCAGTTTTGTTTTTTTCTTCCTTCAGCGTAAAGTGCTTACTGCATTTCCACACAGTCAACATGACAACTCACCCTTGAGTATGCTGAAACATTAGGAGTTTCCTTCACTGGAACTAATGGGCCTAGCCCAGCAGCTGAGAAACAACTCCATAACACTCTCCCTCCTTCACCAGACTTTACAGTTTACCCAATGCAGTCAGGCAGGTAACGTTCTCCTGGCATCTGCCAAACCCAGACTCATCCATCAGACTGTCAGACAGAGAAGTGTGATTTGTCACTTCACAGAACATGTTTCCACTGCTCTAGAGTCCAGTGACGGCGTGCTTTAAACCACTCCATCCGACACTTGTGCTTGGTGATGTGAGACTTGCATGCAGCTTCTCAGCCATGGAAGCCCATTCCATGAAGCTCCTGAAGCACAGTTTTTGTACTGGGGTTAATGTCAGAGGAAGTTTGGAACTGTGCAGTTATTGAGACAATAGAGTGTTGGCAACTTTTACGCACTATGAGGCTCAGCACTCAGCCGCTCTGTTACTTTACATGGTCTGTCACTTTGTGGCTGAGTTTCTGTTGTTCCGAAACACTTTGACTTTGTGATAATACTACTTACAGTTGACCCTGGAATCTCTAGCAGTGAAGAAATGTCATGAACTGACTTATTGCAAAGGTGGCATCCTATGACAGTACCACACTTGAATTCACTGAATTCACGACCCATTCTTTCACAAATGTTTGTAAACCTGACTGCAAGGCTTGGTGCTTTATTTTATATACCTGTGGCAATAGGTCTGAATGAAACACCTGAATTCAGTGGTTAGGAGGTGAGTCCTAATACTTTTGTCCATCACATATAATAGATAATGACTTGTTAAAAGTAATTAAATGGCATCTGTAATACTGTTTTACCAGTCACAATGGAGGACGCCACGATTGTAGATTATAGTTATGACATGAAGTCAGGTAAATCGAGGCACTGAGTTTCCGAGCAGAAAATCCAACTTGAGTTTCTTACTCCCCATCCATCAATATCCAAGCCAGCATTTTTTTGTCGGTATCGGCCTAATTCTGTGCCATTTCTAGTTCAAATCCTGTAGATAGCAGACTGATTTTACCACTGGGCTCTTACAGATAATGCAAAATAAATAAATGGCATTAAATTTATTTTGACTCCCAATAAATATAACCCCTGTTAAAAGTTTATTCTGTGGTCCCCATATTTGTGCTGAGAGGATAAGATTTCCAGGTGCAATAGTTACTGAAGCATCCTGAAGCCACAGTATTGTAGATCTGTCTGGGGGTCGTCACACTGGCACAAGAGTCACGGTGGCTTCTCGACAGATCGTGCATGTTGACAATGAATAGCAGACATGTTTTGCAATAAAGAAAAAGCAGGACATACCTACAGCCAAAAGTCACATAATTATGGATGCTCTGTATCAGGTGTTAAGTGACATCAACACCCAGCCCATGTGGCTTCTTTTGAAGCCCTGTAATTTTCAAACAGCCATTCCTGCTCTGTTCCACAAAGCCAGTCAAACCGGTTGCCATCCACCTGCAGCTCTACGGTGGCGTTTCATACTGACATCAGGATACTCACAGGTTTCCTGGTATTTAAGCCACAGTGCAAAGTGAAAGACATCTGAGAAAAGTGCCCAGATGACACAACCATGTTCCCTTTATAGTGTTTTCATAATATGACCACCATCCTGTGATAACAATGACGTCCATTCATTGAAAGATTTCAGTGGATTGTTTGCTGTTAATGTGTTGCAAATTCTCTGAATATCCTGGTTGCCAATGGGCAGCATGTTACTCTCAATTTGTTAAACCCATTACTGATCTGTAACGCTTTGTGGTACTTTATGGCATGACACAATCAAACACAATGACACAATCAAAAACAAAATAGACCATGATTGGTTTAAACAAAAGGGGCAAGTCATTCTAGAATTTACAAAGACTTAAAACAAACACAACATACAATGAACCACTAAGGGACTGAACTCAGGCAGGGACTTAAATACTAAGGGGTAACAAGACTAACACAGGGCAGGTGAGACTAATTAAGCATCTGGAGTCTGAGGCCTTTCAGCCACTTTTGGGGTAGTCTGACATGCCTTGACATTTTAAAATATTTCACCCATCTAAAAAACATTTATCCCAAAGTGTTTCATGTGCTTTTATTCAGCACCAACAATCTGAGACCACTTAGAATGTTATTATTCTATTTCATGTTAAAATCAACTTCAAACATATACTTCTCAAAAAGCTGAATCTCTGTCATATCCCGCCGGTGGGATAGCCATAGATGAAACTAACAATTAAATCAAGGGACTGGGAGGGGAAAACTAAGACACTGACAGAAACAAGAAAACAGAATCTAACACGGGGGAATAAGAAAGACAGGTAAAACACAACCAAAGCACAAAGCAAGAACCAAAACAGAAAACATAACCACAAAATCACAGTAACTAGAAAATCTGATGAAACCAATGAAGCACTAGGGAACAAAATACAGAAACAGAGGGCGTAGGATTCAAACACACAAACAGGGATTTGCAGGTAGCCACATGCTTAACATGATGAGCCATGCAGCTAACAGAGAGCAGGGAAAAACACAAAGACAGACAGGAGGGACAGGATGGTCAGCGACTCCTGCTGACCAAATGGGGAAGGGACACAAAAGACTGGGACAATAGGTTCTGACCCTGACACATACATGCACATACACAGGTTTATAATTATATATTTGTGGGGACTCTCCATTAATTTCTGTGGGGAAAACTCTAATCCCAACATGACGACCTTAACCGCTACCCAGCCCTATCCCAAAGCATAAGTTACCAAACTATGAAATGTGAGACTTTTGACACTTTCACTTTTGTGATTGCATTCACAGATCTTTGTGGGGACCTGAAAAATGATCCCCACAATGTCAAAATAATGTCAAAATACCAGATTGTGAGGGACATTTGGTCCCTCACAATGAAATATAAAACTAATCCACACACACACACACAAATAATGAGTCCTACACAGGGGACAGGTGTGGGCCATTAACAATTACCCAAAAACTAGGGAATAAGAGACCAGGAGATACAAAGAACACAGGATGCAGATATAACTAGGCACAGGGGTAAATATTCAGCTAAAGCACAGATGAAGTTAACCAAGAACAAAGTCATTAAGGGCAAGGCCTTAACCAGAGTGCACAAACACAAGGAACATGATTTAAACATAAGGGTAACCAAAGCCAGGGGCAAAAATGAACAGAAGCCCAATGTTGTTCATCTCCAGATGGTCTGGGCTAAATGGTCATCAGCTACAACCTCAGCCCATTCAGTTACACGGCGGCCCAGAAACAGGGAGAACTGTGGGGACTGTGACTGGCGATACACCTAACAGAACATAAAGGCCTAAATGGGATGACCAGTGACACCCGTTGGCCAAACAAGGAACTACAACACAGGACTTTGACATTGGGAGAAAACCAAGAAATGAGCTAGAGTAGGGACACTAGGTAAGAACAACAGCATGTGCTGGTCTTGACGCACTTCATTACTCAGATGAAGAAAGCACAGGGCTTTTCCATGGGACTGCGTTCCTGAACACTTTGAACAACCCAAAACACAAAACTGCATAGCTCAAAATAGTTTAATATGTTTTAATCTGAAGACAGATTATGCAGCAGTAGTTGATATGGAAATCAATTACCAGACATTATTCTCTTAACATTAGATAAACACATTTTCGAAGTTGCCAAAAAAGATTTAAAACATAAAGTTGCTTGGTTCCTCCGTCATAATATCAATTTACTACTTTCGTAAAATAAAAAATGTACTTATATTATATTATGTGCTTATATTATTTTCAACGACCAGTTCTCATCAATTTTGATAACTCAAGAAAAGTGATAGGTTGTTTTTCAACGTCAACGTCGTACATATTTAGCAATGGTTTTGTACGTCCCCCTAGTGGCATAATGTATTACTACAGTTCCAATCTATGACGCAAACTTCTTGCCAGGGTGGCACATGTGCGGCACACAAACTTCCTTTAAACCGTCCATCAGACATCACACGTATTAAAATTAATCTTGCCTAGTGATGTAATAATCAGTTTTTAATACATCTCTGATTTTTTTATTTTTGTGCGGCGTTCCTAGGCGTTAGAGAAAACAACGGTAGCAAACAGGAGAAAACTGGTCTCCTCAGTTCCCAAACGTTTACAGCGTGTTGTTAAAAGATGCAACACAGTGGGAAACATACCCCTATCTCAACTTTTTTGAAACATGTTTCTGGTATCAAAATCAAATAGAGCATATATTTGCAATAAAACAATAAAATTTCTCAATTTCAAACATTTGATATGTTGTCTTCGTTCTGTTCTCAATTAAATATGAGTTTGTATGATTCGTATGTCATTGCATTCTGTTTTATTTCCATTTTACATAGCGTCCTAACTTTTTGGAAACGGGGTTGGACATTTCATTTTATCTGGACAAAAACTCTTAAAACATTTCATATAATGGCCGTTCATCTAACTAGAGGAACATGGAAGAAACGCATTTCCTATTCGCATGCAGTGACGACTTATCTAGGCTATAAAATCTTTTTTTTTTGCCGTGACACATTAGTGGGACGTTTAACAAAACTATAAAAGTCATGTTTTCAGTTTCAGTCAAATTACGGTTTCAGTCAAATTACGTTTGATAAACTGCTCTTTTGAGTAGATGTTTTTAACTGTACTTCTTTGCGAGGATGTGTGACCACGCCTAAAAGAAAAGTCGAGGGCGGGGAAAGAATGTAACTTTTGCTGGGGGAAAAAACCCGACGCTGCTTATTGAGCTGCAGAGCTGATCGCAGAACCGTCATGTCTGGGGTGGCATCTAATCTGGCCAAGAAGAGGGCACTGGCCGCCGGCTTTGGCTCCAACGCTAATGCCATCAAGTACATCGGCCAAGACTTCGAGGGGCTGCGGGCCGAGAGCCTCAGGAGGGGGGCACTTTTTTGCGATCCGACCTTCCCGGCCGCACCAGAATCGCTGGGCTTCGGGGAACTTGGGCCATCCTCGTCGAAAACCAGGGGAGTGCAATGGAAGAGACCAGGAGTGAGTTACTGCGTCTTCTTTTACTTTATAGATGATGCGCAACAGTCACTATATCTTGTAATTAATCCAAGAATTTTATGAAAGCGCACAGATATGTGGAATGTTAATTAACTTATTAGAAAAGCAAAATTGTCATTATAATTACAATCTTCAGCTTGAATCCGAGCGCTTTTGCGTGTAAAAAGTTTACAAGACGAAACCTTAGGGTCTTGTGGTTGCTAGGCTTGAACATCAATCACAGATTTATGACGGGCCGGACACATGACTCACAGAAGTATGTATTTTTAATTTCGTTTGCTCTTGATTCACCGTAATGTTATCCACAGTGATGGTCTGCGACAAATAAAATATTTACAATGGTTGCCATAGTTCAGATTGGAGCGCTTTTTGCATTGCACTTGAATCCTTCCGTACGGTCTGGTCTCCAGTTTACACGAAAAACTTGGCATGAATTTGCACCTCTATGTTTTTGTACGATAATATAAATAAAAGAAAATAACAAACACGAGTTGTGCAAAAAAATATATAAAGACAATGAAAAACAGGAAGTCTGAGTAAGGCCTTAAATCGGGTGTTAGTGTTTGGAGGGGTGTGATCTGTTACCACTAACATAAAAAACTGATGTAGACTACCCGAGGGAGGCGTTATTATTCAACTGTAAAATAAACAGATAGATCGATAGATACATACGCACGCGCACACACACACACACACACACACACACATATTTATTTATTTTCATTTGCTCTGCAGCTTCACTGTTACTAGAAGCACTGGCGTTGTGCCAGTCAATTTAGTTACACGTGCCTATCCAGTATTGTGCAAAAATATAATGTCTAAATTAATTATTCTGTCAAACTAATAATGTGCCTACACTGACTGTGATAACACGTCGTTTAACTTGCAGTAAACGTGCATTCAGGGTAATTTGGCCACTGAGCGAGCTGCCTGCGCCCGATCGCGTCTCCTGATTCCCCTCCCTATCACTCATCATTACCGATAATCCTACAAATCATTAACGAGCTGTCACGCCTTGACATTCAGGACCTACTTCTCAGCTACGTAGCTAAACAAGGTTAGGTGGACATGTTTGAATGTATAATTGTTACATAAAGTTTCAAGGACCTTAATATCTTAGTATGTGCATTTTTATGTCTTATTTGCGGTTTTGAAATTCGACTTGTACAACGCCGCCGAGTACAAGTACTTACATGGTACTTGCAGGCATAAGAAAGAATTTCAGTCGATTCTGGCAATAAAACTTGCGGCCTTTGATGATTTTTTCTACTATGTGTTGCTCTAAAAAAAAAATAGCTGTTGAGTGACGGCATTATACATTGCATTGGTGTCAACAGCGCGTCAAAAACTTATGGTTTTAAGCCCAATTTAACAGCTCAATTTTTTGTTGACTCACTGTTCTCACCGGTTTTTAATCACTTGTCTCACTGTTTTCACTGCAGTTATTATTATTTTTTTGCAGGAACTATGCAGAAATCCACAGTTTATCGTCGGTGGAGCTACCAGAACCGATATTTGCCAAGGAGCCCTCGGTAAGTTGGTACAAAACACAAGTGCTAACCCGCCCCCTGCAGTTTGAAGACCCAGGTGACACGGCTAGATCAGTGCACACCCTGAAAAAGAGGTTTTTCTGTACTGCTTAAACCAGGAAACGTGGCTCATGTTTCTGTACACTAAGACTATGCAAACATGGCTGATGATACTGCAAGTTGTGTTCTTAAAAGTAAACACACACAATCACTTTTTAACAGAAAAATGCAGGCAGTACCATTCAACTTTAAAATTACTCGAGATTCCCAACATGTCTCATAGAAATAAAAGTCATGTGCGTGTGGAAACAGATCAGACAGGTTCCTAACGAATAAGTGACACTAGACAAGAATGCTTAGTTATAGTGTGGACAGGCAGGAAAGGTTAATTGTGGAGTGTGTTTGTAATGACGTTAGGCCAGTATGGAGCTGGTGCATATTTCATAGTAGGGTGTTTCAAATTAAAGGTATGCTGTGCAAACAGATTTGTGACAAAGCCCCCTTCTGGAATGATTATTTGGTATTTCAGAAGTACCAGCTTACTCTGTTTTGGTTCAACACAATTACACTGGTTACACAATTACACTATGGTCCAACTGACACCAACGGTTTGACTCCTAAGTTGAAAAACCAGTGGTACTTAGCGCTACAAAGTAGACAATGAACAGAGGCATCCTGATGTCACATGGGACCCATATTTCCGTGATGAAAAGCCCTCCTGTAGTAGGTGTGGGCCTGACTATTTACTGTCTATAGCAGGCTGGGTGTGCAGCGGGCATGAAGGTTTTGGTGATGAATTAAACAGATTCAAGGTGAAAACTGTGGATTCATATCAGGAGTGTCTGTTTTGTACACTTCAGTGAATGCTGAGTATGTATGGTGCATGAAATCAAGCTTTAATTGCACAAGTTTGTTACAATGTATTTTTTTGCGCATATTCCATATTCCTGAGTGGTCCCCTTTTTAATACATAAGCACACACATATACAGTGGTACCTCAGTACTCAAACTCATTAGAACTCAAATTTACGAAACAAAGGGTAACAAATGTTACAACCTAAAAGTTTGTGATTTACGAACAAATTAACGAATAGAGTAATAATAAAAATAAACAATGGAACGCATGGCATAGTCTAGTGTTGGCGCAATGTTGAGGCATGGCTTGGGGTAGAATTGGGATGCATTCTTTATCGTTTTGGAAGCTATTAAGAAAAAATTTTACGCACGGTGTACATGTCACACCGCGTCAGATGAGCAGGGAGACGGGGAAGCAGAATTAGCCACGGAGATTCAGGAACACAGGGTTTATTGGGCAAAACGGGCAAAACGGGCAAAACACGGCACACAACGTCAATGATAGAACTGGGGATGCAACCTCTGACGTGGACTTAAATGCACAAGACTGAATGAAACAACAAGTAACAGCTGGTAACACTAGGATTTCACATGAGGTTAGCGAGGTAGGCGTGGCACACGAAGGGATCAAACGATGAGGTGTGACAGTACAGTGTTGACACAGTGTTTGTGAAAATTAAGACTGCTAATTTTTTTTTCAGGTTAATCTTTTATTGGTAGCCATGGCTCCAAAAAAAGCAGCACAAAAAGTGGTAAAGCGCAAGACTGTGCGAACCACAGTTGAATTAAAAAAGAAATTATTGAAAAATTATTTTTTAACTTTACACATTGTTTGGATTTATTTTCTTACTTTACAAATTACTGTTTTGATAATTGTCCTTAGATGTGTTTAGTAGATGCTCTTCTTGTTTTATCTTGTTCATTTTGTTTTCAAATGCTAAAAAAAAACATATTTAGGTGTCATTTTTTGGGGCCGGGAACCAATTAATTGGTTTTCCATTATTTCTTATGGGGAAAATTCAATCAGAACTCGAACTTTTTAGGATTCGAACCCGAGTTCGGAACAGATTAAGTTCGAGTTCTGAGGTACCACTGTATATAGGGGTGATGATGAGGCCTGGGGTCTGAGCACAGGGACAGCTGTCATCCAGCACCCCAGGAGCATTTTATTTTTTTGGGGGGGGGTGGTTAATCTTCTGATCAGAGACACAGAGGCCCAACCTACTGAGCCACACCCCCCCATGTGTTCCATATATCCCCCTAACATTATACTGGATAAGAGGAGTGGGTGGGTGGACATTCCTTCTGTGTAATTATGTTGTGTTCATACCAACAGCCAGGACACAGTTTAGGTGAGACATTGATTGGTTCAGAACTGAGCTTTAGGATGAAATAACAAAAGACTTTTGCGCCACTGAGCATTGTTGAAGCACTGTAACCAACTGTACTGTGTGCTCCGTCTGCTACATAAGCGGCATAGACAGTGCTAACGGCTTGTTTAACTGCAGGGTATTGTTATGTTAGCTTCCTGGTTGCTGATATAGCGTGGTGTTGAAAAACCATGGTCATGGCTACACAGTATTAGGCAAGACTCAACTAGCCCTGTCTTATATGACACATTAAACTACTTGCTATTTTGTTATTTCTGAAAATTATACTAGTGGTTTCTAAGTTTTTATTTGCTCAGCGTTGGAATAGGGCTCCACTCATTGCAGCTTGTTGAGTTTGAGGTTTGGATATTGAAGGTTTTGTAGTTTTGGAGAAGCGAGCTTCAGCAGTGGTAGTAGGGCGGCGCTGTTCGTCTGACGTTCCTTCCATGCCCCTCAGGTGACTGCTGGCTTTTGGCCGCCATCGCTTCCTTGACCCTCAACGAAGACGTGTTGGCCAGAGTGGTCCCCAGTGGGCAGGACTTCACAGACAGATATGCCGGCATCTTCCACTTCCAGGTGAACACTGCAAGCTGGGCTTTCCTGGAGCTTACCGCAGCAACCCACAGGAAGACCCTCTGTTTTTCACAAAGGCCCACAGCTCATGTCCTACTTCCTCGGTTGCCGTGCCTCTTGTGTTGCTATGTGCCTGTTGCTAAGTACTGGCTTATCTGACAGGTTAAGACTGAATATATAGGCTATATATTAATAGTTTGCAGATTCAGTTTGAAAGGTAATTGCAATGATAATAATAATAATAATAATAGTAATGATGGTGATCAGTATTTTTACATTTATGTTCTCAAATTCTGAAGCAAAATGGTTTGCAAGAGTGAGAGGAAATACTTAAGAGGAAACAGACAGAGGAGTGTCATGTTAAAATGACTCATGTGTGCCTGAGTTTTTCCAGATTTATAGCTGAGCCGATTGTCTGGCTTTCAATCCTTGCATAATTTGAGTCAATGGACAATAGGTGGGCGTGTTAACTAGGGGGAATGCCCACTCTCTCCTGAGGCAAAATACCTTTGGAATTACTGGAATTCTTAACTATCATTATTAGTGTGATTAATGATGTTATTCTGTTATTGTTGCATTGTTTATTTACTTGGAATTCTTGACTATTATTATTAGTGTGATTATTGATGTTATTCTGTTATTGTTACATTGTTTATTGTTTGGAGTCACATGTGTGTTAATAACTGGTGCAGTAGGCGTAAGTGAAACTAAGTTTCTTTGTATTGTTTTATTAAGGATATATGTGCTTGACCTAGAAACACAATGGGCTAGAGCAGCTACCACCCTGTGATCCAGTTTAGTCTGGTTCAGGGAGGTAGTTGCACCAGTCTTACATGCCGGTATGGCAAGATGCCGCAACATAAGCATATTTGCCCTCCCCCCCACTCCACCTCAGTCATGCTGTATTGTTTGACTGGGTGTGGTGGAAGGAAATCATTTTAAGTAGGAATTCCACTTTAATCCAAATTTCAATAAGCAAATCACAGAGTGATAAGACTGATCAGCCGGGGCTGGTTCCGGCCTGCAGGGTGAAGCGTCTCCGTGTGACAGGGTTTGCCTGCGGCTTTCCTGCACATTCAGCGATGGTGGTTAAGCATCTACCTCCGTTCACGAGTGTTTTCAGTTTCATTCTGTCTTCCTGATCGTAGTCTGGGCAGAGCTATTTTTACTGATTCTCATTGTTATGTTATTTTGGACAAAAGCATCGGCTAAATAAGTGTAAAAGAAACATACCAGGTTATCTTCCACCCTCCTTGGCCAAAGCAGACCATCAACGAAGGTTTTCATGCTGTAAGTGCGTGTTTTTAGCACTTTGGCGTTATTCCGAAACCCCGCCTTGCCGGGGGAGCATGACGCTGCCTGAGGCAGTGGCTCCGTGACACCCCATGGTTTTATTTGGTCTTCAGCTCCTTTGTGTCTGACTGCCCGCAGTTCTGGCAGTTTGGCGAGTGGGTGGACGTGGTGATCGACGACCGGCTGCCCAGCAGGGACGGAGAGCTGCTGTTCGTGCACTCGGCCGAGGGCTCCGAGTTCTGGAGCGCCCTGCTGGAGAAGGCCTACGCCAAGTGAGTCAGGCCGTTTACTCGCTGATTTGGAAAACCTTTGAAATCAGACTTACATTTCCAATCACTGCTGCCACCTCTCTTGTAACTTTAGGTTTTTGTCATAGCGATGTATCATTTGCACATGTCTGTTTATTTCTTGTAAAATGATTTTTAATTTTATCACAGATTTACAGAGGTGTCAATTTCAGGTCCAGAAAGTAAAAATTCAGACCAGGATTTTGTTTCAACCAACCACTTGAGTACTATTTGACTGTGACTCTTTATGGTCAGCTGGTTGGTTGAAACAAAATTCTGGTCTGGATTTTTACTTTCTGGACCTAAAATTGACGCCTCTGCAGATTTATATATATATATCATGTTTTTTTTGTCTAATTTTACATGCATCATCCTTTGTTGTACCTATTTATACCTAAATTATTATTTGTTATATTAATCCTCTTCTGTGCTACTGGACAAAGGAATATCCCTTCATGAGGATCAGTGAAGTTCTATCTTATCTATCTTCTAAGCTTCAGATTCATCCTGGTCTTTCCTCTGTGCTTCTGCTTCACAGAGTGAATGGAAGCTATGAGGCTCTGTCTGGCGGCTCCACCACCGAAGGCTTTGAGGACTTCACTGGGGGCATCGCAGAGAGTTATGAGCTGAAGAAGGCTCCATCCAACATGTTCCAGATCATCCGGAAGGCCCTGGATGCTGGCTCGCTGCTGGGCTGCTCCATCGACGTACGCTTCCGCCATCGCGGTGTTGCGAATTCCCCATAAAATTAGCCGCACTGGGAGCAGATTAAACCCATAGATGCTAAACACGTCTTTGCATGTTCAGACCAGCAGAACACTCACAAAAGGATCTTGGATAGCAGTAGCGGCGAATCAGAATCCTGCCAGCAATAATAAAATGTCTGTTTTTAATTAGCGTGGTATATTAAAGAGATTTTTTTGAAGTGGAAGATTTCAGCAAAATATACAGACACAACCGACATGGTACAATATCAGCGAAATAAACAGAGATAAATGCTGGAACCCCTGCGAAGTGTTCAGAATGATTGGGCGGTGACTTCTGTTCTTCCAGATTACCAGCGCTGCTGACTCGGAAGCTATCACCTACCAGAAGCTGGTTAAGGGCCATGCCTACTCCCTGACAGGGGCCATCGAGGTGAAAAGCACTTGCTTTCTCTAATTCCATATGACACGGGTTATGTGAGGTATACCAGCACGAACTGGAAGCTTACCTGCACTATGTCATAGTACTAATCCAGGCGACTAAGTTGATTCTCCTGGGTATCGTGCCAGATGTTAACTGGAGGTGGTGAATTCCTCTCGCAGGTGAACTTCCGTGGACGTCTGGAGAAGCTGGTCCGCATAAGGAACCCCTGGGGGCAGGTGGAGTGGACGGGGGCTTGGAGCGACAAGTGAGTGGGCAGCATGGGTGGGAGCAGCACAGAGGAGCCAGATTTCACCTTTGACCCCAAAACCTTAAGGGTTTAATAGAGGGACAGGCTAGCCCAGTCTGCAGTCAAATCCAGCTGCCCCTCGCAACCTGCACTTAGGCAGTCCGAAGCTGTGTGACTGCACTCACCTGAGTGGGCGGCTTTACAAGAATGAAAAAATCCTGCGCCTTACCCCATTAGAATCCCACTCCTGAGTGTCACTCTAATCCGATGTTTGCGGACAAAGATATGAAGACCTGCTGTGAAAATGTCCAGTTATGGCTGGTACGATCTCTGTTTATAGGCTTTGTCTTTCATTCTTTCTCCATCTCCAGCTCCGCTGAGTGGAATTCCGTGAATTCCTCGGAGCGTCAGAACGTAAAAGCTGATGACGGAGAGTTTTGGTATGAAAACCGGCCTTGTCATGCTTCATTCAGAGATTATGTTGCACATTAGCATTCTGGTAAACATGGCCGCCTGTTCTCTTATTGTCGCTAGGATGTCCTTTACTGACTTCCTGCGGCATTACTCTCGACTGGAGATCTGCACCCTGACCCCGGACACATTGACGAGTGACAACTTCAAGTACTGGAGCATGACCAAGTTTGATGGTGCCTGGAGGAGAGGCTCCACGGCAGGAGGGTGTCGGAACAACCCCTGTGAGTCCGCAGTAAACACTCTGCCCAGTCCCAGTAAGCCTTGCCCAGTCCCAGCAAGCCCCGCCCAATCCTAGCAAGCCCTGCCCAGTCACAGCAAGCTCCACCCAGTCCCAACAAACCCTACCCAGTCACAGAAAGCCCCACCCAATCCCAGCAAGCCCCACCCAGGCACAGCAGGCTCTGCCCTGCCCATACCCCTCACTCCACAATGTAGGACAAACTCATTCAGCATAATGCTGTACCGCACATCATGCGCTAACACAAACATGCCCCACACATTTCACTCCCTCTAGTCCAGCACTTGGGCTGCTCTGAAGCTTGTTCCCTCAAACAATTTGCAGCTCATCCGTACCGGAAACTTTTACTCTATAAATAACAGCCACACTGGGGTACCATTTTTCCATATTAATGAATAAGTGGTATCAGTGATGGCTGAGATATACTTAGCATATTAATACCTATGGAAAGGTGTTTTATTGATATATTTCAAAGAGAAAGTGTCTTCTCAGTGTCCTCACAACTTAAGCTGCAGCTTTACCAGAAGCTAAACGTGGGGAGCTTTTTGTATGTTGTCAGTTTGTTTATGAGTTTATGAGATTAAAAGTCATCTGCTATATTAAGAGGCAGTAGAAAGTCCCCACAATAGTGATCTGGGGTGGTGGGAAGCTCAACTAATGAGAGAGCTATACCCGTATCCACAAGGTCATGGGTTTGAAACCTATGGTTCCCAAGAGTAGTCATATCACTTTTGGGCCCTTGAGCAAGGCCCCCAGTCCCAACCTCTCCAGGGACTGCTGACCCTGTGCTTAGACCTCCAAAAAAACACCCTCAGCACAAGATGGAGTACATGAAAGCCAAGGAATTCCAAAAGCAAATAAATGTAGTAGCTTGTCCTTCATTTCGTGCCAGTGGCTCAGTTTCTCATGTCAAACCGATTCTCCCTCTACAGACACGTTCTGGATGAATCCGCAGTTCCGTATCAAGCTGGATGAGCAGGATGACGACCCGGACGATAAAGAGGTGGGCTGCAGTTTTGTGGTGGGACTGATCCAGAAGAACCGGCGGCAGCTGAGAAAGATGGGTGAGGACATGCACACCATCGGCTTCGCCATCTATGAGGTGAGCAGATCTCCGGTGTGATGGGCCAGAGGCTTCAAGGTTCCCATCTCGGTGCCCCCTACTGGACGGTGGTCATATTGTCACCAATCAAAACTAAGTCTTTGTAAATGAAAATCTTTATTACTGCACATTTTCAGTTGTACATGTTGTGGAAGAAAAAGATTTTACTAGTCGATAGTTAAGGGACTAAGGGATTTCATGTAGACCCAGTGAATGCTGGATACGTTCATGACAGATTGGATTTGTTTATGCTATACGTTTTGTTTTTATTGCAGATTCCTTCTCAGGTGAGCATCCCATTGACGCTGTCGAATCTCAAGGTCCTATGAATATGGCAGCATTTTGGTGAACTGTAATTGTGTGGTAGCTTTGTTAAGCAAATCCTCACCCTGCTTCACAATGTATTGCTACCGTTTTTATGAATCTTATAAGGATGTCCTGTTGTAAATAAGGCAGGCAACCTTTCCGTGACCTGTTCTGCGAGAGATGCACTTAACCGGAAGTGTCCGGCAGCGCTCCTGCCCCTCTGACCTGATTGGCTTTGTGTCCTGTCAGTTCCGTGGTCAGACTGAGGTCCATCTGGACAAGAACTACTTCTTGACACACGCGCAGACGGCCCGTTCAGAGACCTTCATCAACCAGCGAGAGGTGAGCTCCCGCTTCAAGCTGCCCCCCGGCGAGTACCTCATCGTGCCCTCTACCTTCGAGCCCAACAAGAACGGGGACTTCTGCCTACGTGTCTTCTCCGAGAAGCAGAGCGAAGCACAGTGAGATTTTTCCCCCCACTTATTCACCTATCTCTCAGTATTTTCCTTCTTCCTGACTGTTTTCCATCCATTTTCTGAAACTGCTCAATCCCAACTGGGGTTGCAGGGGGGATCAGAGCCTATCCTGGGAACAATGGGTGCAAGTGGGAATCAACCCTGGGCAGTCGCCAACACACTGCAGGGTGCACACACTCACACAACTACAGGGTCAAATATACTCACCAATCAACCTATCCTGCACGCCTTTGGACTGTGGGAGGAAACCAGAGCCCCGGGCGAAAACCCACACGAACAGCGCGCAAACACACAGAAAGGACCCAGGACCGAACCCAGGACCTTCTTGCTGTGAGGCAGCAGCGCTAACCACTGTGCCACCACGCTTCCCCCTGACTGTATAACTTTCCAATTTTTCGGTCCATGTGTAAAACTTTAATTCTGCACATTTAGGGGGTTAATTGTTTTATGATATTTCAAGGTTTTTTCTCCTTCTTATTCAGGTTGTGTGAGGATCCAGTTGAAGCAAACGTGGAAGATGTAAGTAGTCTGTATGTTATGTATTTTTTCATTATAACACCACGTTGTTGGTACCGTAGCTTAATTTTTTTTTACCTGTTTCAGGAAACAGTATCTGAGGAGGAGGTTGACGCGGGATTTAGGGGCATGTTCCTGAAACTGGCTGGACCTGTAAGTATTGCTCATTGGTTAAAACATCCTCCTTCTAATGAATTCTACCACCCTGTCAGTTTGGTGAAGCATTTGTTTCAGGTCATGTTAGCATCTCATATGTTATGAAATGGTTCTGTGTTTATGACTGTTTGATTTGCTTCTTCGCTAACCAGCTGTCATCCTATATTTACAGGACAGAGAGATTTCTGTCACAGAGCTGCAGACCATTTTAAATAAAGTTGTTGCCAAACGTAAGCTGATCTCTTATGAGATACAAAAAAACAATCGAATGTATTATTGAGTTGCCAAGTGACAACTGCTTATTGTCATTTTGTCACAGGCACGGACATAAAAACTGATGGCTTCAGTGTGGACACCTGTCGGATCATGGTCCATCTCATGGATGTATCTTTCAGTAATCTACACAACATCACTACATTGCTTTGACAGCTTACTTTTCAGTGTGGCCATGAACTCGGCCGATATCATCACATGTATACAGTGAGAGATAGATATCATCCACACTCCAGTACGGTCTACTGACTTTTTTGTTCAGGGCTGTTGTTTTTAAACCTAAATGCAAGGGAAGTGATTCCAAACCATCCTAGTATCCCAGTTTTCCTTGACTGAGGAGCAGGACAGCGGGAATGGCAAACTTGGAATGGGAGAGTTTGCCTCGCTGTGGAAGAAGGTCCAGAAATTTCTGGTAAAATACTCCTTATGACCCATAAACACTGGCTTTGGTGCTGAAATTTTATTTGTCAAGGAGATCCAAATCCAGTGCTCACACTGGCTAACAGCACGTGACAGTTACTGATTTAGTTAACTTTTTAAGATGATGTTGTAAAGATTTCCACTGCAGCATGACTCACTAGACAAAATACCTACTATATCATTTTATTTTGACCCATTACAGACCTGCTGTATACTTTGATTAGATTAGATTACATTAGATACAGGTTTTCTACAGCCAGTATTTACTGGGAGGCCAGTAGTTGTGCTCACAGGTCCACAGGCTGTCCCTGAATGTGAACACACGTCTCTCACTCTAGGCAATTTACAAGAAGAATGACACAGATGGATCTGGGACTATGAGCACTCCAGAGATGCGTATGGCTCTGAAGGAAGTTGGTATGTGAAGGAACATGGCTGGCCACACCCCCTGTCCCTCCACCCCCCCGCCACAGCCTGGGCCTTCACCGGTCTCTCTGTCATTCACAGGGTTCAGCCTGAACAACGATATCCATCAGATCCTGGGAGCTCGTTACAGCAACCCGGACATGACCATCGACTTCGACAACTTTGTCGGCTGCCTGATTCGCCTGGAGCTGATGTTTAGTAAGTTTCCTAATAAACGTGAGTTCCTGGATTTCAGGAAGTGGCAACAGCCAAGAACAGACGTCAGTTCACCGCTGGCTGATTGTTCTGTGTGTCGCCAAGTGATGTAACAAATATGAATTTGACATTCCCAATTATTAAGTGTAATGCTACTTTGAGCCGTGCTGATGGATATTTATAAAAAGGCCTTTTTGTTATGAATAGGCCACGGCTACAAAACTGCGGGTTTAACTGAGAGCTTGAAATCTCTTTTCTTTCATGTAGAAATCTTCCGGAAGCTGGACATGGATAAGACTGGCTCTGTAGAGCTGGACTTCATCCAGGTGAGACTGCATCCGATTTAAGACGGAACACGGTGCCAGCATGTGGATGGGCCACTTAGCTTCTTATTCTCTTTAATTGTGTTCCATGACAACAGTAGCCTTGGCGATACCGATATCACAGCTGTGACGTTTTCTCTGTTTGCGCTTTTCCAGTGGCTGACATTCTCTATGATCTAGACGACCTTCACGTATGTACTCACCAGGATCCCTTAAAAACACTTCACATCAATCTTCATTGTTTTGAAATGTTATTACATTTATGTTTTATTTCATACTATAATATATTGTACAATTATTGGTTTTCGTTTTATGTTTGCTGGTTCTTTTTTTGCGACTTAGTATGGAAAGAACTACAGCAATAAATGTCAAAAATGGTCATTCGGTGTTGTGTTTTAATTTCTTTTTTTTGCGGGAAAGTTTTTCGCCTGGGTAAATATTCTTATTTAGCGGGCATTTACAGGTTACAGAATGGTATGAGGTTTTGTTTTGACATATGAGGTTTAGGTTGAAATGCACAATGTACATGTATGTTACGTGTCATGCTAGTTGACCGGACACAATTTCAAATATTAATAATTTTTATACGGAAATATATTTAGGTGTGTTAAATGGTAACCTCGGGATTTTCTACTAAAATATACTTCCTCGTTCTGTTTCCCAAAATACTCTAAAAGCTGAATTACTTAAACATCCCTGGCTCCTGTTACCAAAATGAATGCCTAATTTATTAAAAGACGGCTGGCTTGATGGATCAGATCAATCTGCGCGTTGCTGGGAGTTTGAGAAATTGCACAAACACGCTAACAAGAAGTGGAAGGAGCCGTAGGAGACTTTGGCCTGTTGCCTATACGCAGTTTTAACTGAGTCATCCTTGGTTTTTTCTTTTTTTAAGTATGCTTTCTATCGATCAGGAGCACATCAGCACTATACAAACCTGAAGAGTCCCAGGCCTTCGCTCACACTGGACCGTTCAGAGTCAGTTACTTTACAAGCCTGTGCATTCGGCCCATTATTTGAAATATAAAGGTTAAATTCCCAGGAGGCTGGAGACTGAGGTAATTAATACTGCATTCGAGGCGCGGCCTTTTATCTAAACAGGGATCTCCGTAATCTTAGGGCGCCAGTCGGTAGTATCACTCGCACCGCCTGGTTCCTCTCCTCCGCTGGAGGTGCTGTGCTTGGCAATCAAAGCCGGCAAGACTGCAGCGCACTATCGCCATAGTGGTTTCGGGATCTTTAAAGGAAACCTTAATAGTAGCCGATCGCGGCTGTCCTTCTCTGAATCCTTATCGGCAGTCCCCGGCAGGCTCGGCCTGCGGTAACACCAGCTGTTTTCAAGGGATCCAGCGGCGTAATTTCTACCCTCCGGGGTCCAGGTTTAAGGACACGGTCCGGCCTGACAGAAGCGCGTCCCGGGACTGTCTGTGTGCAGTTGATTTGTGGTAAGTAGCGATTCACGCAGGGATCTTGTGTGTTTTTATTCGCTTAGTAACACGTGATTGACGGGTTTTAACTCGTTGCTTTGGGCCGTAAGTAACGCGTCCATCGCTTCAGAGGATCCCGATCGCTGAGATGTTAGCTGCATGGTGGTTAACTTTGTTTATACGGAGTTTTATATACGAATGTCTTATCAGATTATCTTTGTGATCTGGAGGGGTGCTTGGGGTGATTTTGCACTTATTAGCACGTACATGGGGGTGTTATTTGGGTGATCTGTAAATGTTTTTGCGCTATTATTAATGTTATTATTTATTTATTAAGTCCCCGTTATTATTAATTCCGGCTACTGGCAGGACAAACGCAGCAAAACTCTCGTTTAGCTAGGCATCTTCCGAGGCGGTCATAGATTATTCATGTGGACATTAAAACTGGTAACTGAAACTTAGCTTTACTAAGGTTTTCCAAATTTGGTTTGGTTAAAATAACTATGAGCAGCTCGGTTTTTGTTTTTCTGCCTCCAGAATCTCTGGAACTGGGACTGAATTATTTTTTATTTTTAACAAAACCACAAGACACTTATGCGAAGTCCTTTTTAGATATTGTAAGGAATTATTAAAATGTTTTACGATTTGTTGCCTTAAAATATCTCGTCATACCTTTATCATATTATCATACTTATATATAAATAAAATTAATAAAAATTAAAAACATCCTTCTAGACGCTGGATTATAAGATGTTTTAGTGTGAAATCTTACACGCGTTTAGTTGCCTTGTGCTTGTTTCTTTATCGCATTGATCCGGTGATTTTCTTCAGGAAACGTTTTTTTTTTCTCCTTCTACGCTGATTGGTGGCTGACTTGTATTTATTTCTGCCTCGTTAAAATCATAACAGCCCCCCTGAATGGTCCCCGTGGGACCGCCTGTTGGCATGACTGCTGGCGGGGGGGGGGGGTTGGCTCAGCTGTCCTATGAACTCAGGCAGACCGCACTCCCCCGGCAGACAAACATGGCCGTACTGAGAGGCGCCGTTTTGCTTTTGGCGGAGAGAATCCAGTCTCTCTTCCCTCGGTGTTTCACAGTGTAGCAGTTTCGTGTTATCGGGTTTTTCAGTCACGAACTGGGTCACCATTAACCTAAACCAAAGCTCCTCTTTTCCTTTTGATACACAAATTATAACCCTGCAGGCCTCTGCTCTGCTCACCGGCATCTGTTTTTTTAAGAGTGTTTACAGTGACACAGGAATGGATAAACGGACATGTACACGCTTAGCAGCAGAAATGGGGGGCTTGTCTCAAGCCGGTGGCTTTCCTGCTTTCCAAATGACTGAGATTTTGAAACCACAATTATTCTTATTGAGCTTCTGCTCATCTTAAAGCAGTTTCTAAATGAGAAAAGCCAATTAGTGTAAACGTAAGCCTCAAAAATCTTGATTATTTTAGATTTATAGATATGTGTTTCTGTTGCATGTAAAAAAAAAAAAGCCTCAGTAGTCACGCATGCAGCTGACCGCTATTGGCTGCCTCATTAAAAGCACCCACCAATGGCATTGCACCTGCTTATCCTCATTAGCCATGCGATACTTGGATGAGCTGACATTAAAATTGAATAACCATGCACAACCTAGTCAGTGCGAGTTTCCTACTTTGGCTTGAATAAGCAATACTGGATGCAATACATGTGGCTACGGCTCTGCCCGCAGCAGGTGGCCATGCTGCCCGGGGGCCGCGGCGCGCTCTGGCTCACCGCTGACTTGGCAGTGGTTGGTGGGGGCAGCTGGAGCACTTTGTTAGCCAGGCTAACCCCCCTGGCTGGGCCTCAGGCTTAGTGTGAAATATGGGCCTGCCCAAAAGCTTTGTTTAGGCAGAACTTATGGCTTGATGAGGGTGGGGGTGGGGCGTTGTTCATTACTATTCATGCCAGTTTTCTGTTTGGAAGCTGAGATGTGAATAACAAAACCTGTGTTGATTGTTTTTCCGAGAATTACAGCCAACGTACCCTTTCCCTCAAAGCAGTGAGGCGACAGGTAATCCTACCTTACTCTGCCTTGCTTGTTGTTTTCTTCTGCCCTGGGGAAGGAGGGCTGCACAAAAGCACACCAGCAAAAAGCCTGTTGTCGCAGTTTTATTGGAGCATTTTGCCCTCATTTTCTCGAATTCACACGTCATACTGACAGCCCATCTTCCCCTGAGCTTTTACCTCGTCTCGTCTGCGGTACTTTATATCTTCTTTTCTCCTTCTGATATTTTCATGGTTCCTATTTTTGGTGTTTTCCCCATAAAAGTGGCAGTACAAAAAAAAAAGCTTATTTTGCTTCACATCAGCTTCAGCCCAGCAGCGGGTGTTTTGTGTTCATTAAAACATGTTTCCAGTGAGGAAGCACATGATTTGTATTGTTTGACCTTCATCAGCCTCTGAAGTACAATTCACAGGTGTGCATTTCAAACTTTTCATGAAGCCAAACATTAAGTAAAGTAAATGTAGTCTGCTGTATCGCTTGGAGATGTTCTGTACCTTAACTGACACCCCTCTGCTGCCTGCTGTAATGGCGTCTCATCAGAACGACATCGCAGAGCGTGTGACCTTTGTGAGCATGCATAATTTAACTTGCCATTTCTCCACTTCACTTCAGTTTTTCATATGTATAATGTTGCTTAGCAATTTAATGATGTTTTTGTGTTAAATGGACTGTTAAGGAGGGTGCACTGCGACTTAGTGGGGAGCAGTATGACCTCACACGTTGGGGGTTGTGGGTTCGAAACCTACCCCCAGGGCTGTGTTTGCATGTTCTCCCTCTCTCTGTGTGGGTTTCCCCTGAGAGCTCTGCTTTCCTCATGCTGCAGTGAGTGTGTATTTGAGCGCGTGTCGTTTATATCGTGGCTGTCCAATGAAAAGCACGTATGCCCACTTTCTGACAATCATGATTTCTTGCTATAGCAGGAAGATGCCCATTCTCCTCTGTCTACCGATCTAATTGAGCAATGAAAATATGGTTTATGAAGTCTTCTGTTTAACTAATATTTATGTTTGTACTAGTTAACATTTGTATTCATGATGGCCATTTGTATGATTTATTGTTAATGGCCAGGTGTCCCAATACTTTTGTCCATAGAGTGTGGATGTTTTTCCATTGGACAGCAACAATATGGTTATTATTCTATAAAAGGAGGTTCATTGAAGCATCTTGAGAGTATATATCTGAGGGGCAGCATAGTGCTTTAAGTTCTTCCTTTGACTGAAAAGACACATAATGGGATGCGACAGGAGATACTGACGTGGGAGAGTGGTGGTCTGCTTAGTTTCAGCCACCATCCCTGTCCTGGGTGCGCCAGGGGGTATTTATAGACCCGCTGTGGGTAAGCCTGTCGTTCTTATTTTATCTGGCCAGCATGTACCCCTTTGGAGGGATCTCAGCTCGTATACAGGCGGACAGACTGAAGGCGGATGGGATGGGCTCCATCGAGCAGACCGTGCAGTTCCTCAACCAGGACTACGAGGTCCTCAAGCAGGAGTGCCTGGAGAGCGGCTGCCTCTTCGAGGATCCCTGCTTCCCGGCCGAGCCGTCCTCACTCGGCTTCAAGGAGCTGGGCCCCTACTCCTCCAAGACTAGGGATGTGGAATGGCTGCGTCCCACGGTAAGGCTGAGCAACGGGGGTGGCGGTGGGGATCCAGGCCTGGGAGCTCGTCGCGATGGAGGGAGGTCCGACCCCATTGCTGAAGTCACCCGTGCTGGTGTCTGTTTTATGGGAAGATGATGTTCTGGTGTCTGGCCAGGATCAGACTGCCAAATCCCAAATGCCATTCAAACTAGTGTTGGAAGCAAATTGATATGTTCATTCATGTCGCCTACAAGCAGTTTAATCCCAAAAGCTGCTTAGCATCAGCTAGTCTGGGCGGGGGGGGGGGGTGGTGTTTGGTCATCTCGGCACATGTACATGTGACACCTCCTATTTTGTATCGATGGCTGCGATATCATGAACCCGAGTCGTTCCTTGCTGCCTAGGGTTGGCTGCTTCACTCACATGCCTGTTAAAACATTCCTTCTGGTTCTCAACTAACTGCACATTCTCAGCACTCTAATGTGTTACATGTTATGTTACGCCTTAATCCACAGTAAACGATTTCTATGTATAGCTGAACACTCTCTGTAAATAAAACATGACTCCAGCTGTAATTATCAATCACACCTGCCCATGAGGTAGATGAATGGGCTACCAGCAGAAACGCACAGCTGTGGTCATAAAACTGAGGGCTGCTAAGATGTTTACTGCTGGCCAGTTGCTTTCATTAGTCTCCGGCAGGAAGAATATGAACACACCCATTCAAATTGCTATACAATGGTACAATAAAGTCTATTCAAGAATTAATGGCACCCATCATGAAAATGACAAGAAATCATTCTATTAAATAAATACACACGATGATCCCGATATTGTGTACCTGTGTACTTTAGCACATTGATTTTTCAAAACATTTTATAAAACATAGGTTTCAAAATTATTAGTACCCCTAAAGAATATTTAAAATAAAGCCGACCAAAGTGGTATCTATTGTGAAGTTCTCTTCTGTTAAGTTGGTCTCAATATATAGGAACTTTATCGCCATCACTCACCAGTACCTGTTTCCCTGGGGTATTAATAGGAGGTTGCACACATATGTACGAGCACACCCCTTTGTCATCTAACACTGTGGGCGACAGCAGAGAGCTGAAAAGAGACAGATGGGTGCTGTCCTATACAGATCGGGTAACGTATTAAAACATACATTAACACTTGAAAATATCACTGAGCGCAGCTAGGAGAATTATCAGAAAGTTTCAGAAGTCTGGAATTCGGGTAGGTTTGCCAAGAAGAGGATGTGTGTGCACTGTAACCCCCAAACGGTGAGGAAGATGATGAGGGAGACTAGTCCTGAGGAATCCAAGGATCAGAGTCTCTCGGGTTATCAGGTTTCTCTCAGGCAGCACCTTAATGTCAATAAACCCTTTGGAAATGTTGCACAAAAGAATCTCTAACTAATGTATACAACCCTCAAAATTCAAACTTTGATAAGCAGTATTTGAACTACCATTGGAATGCTGTGCTGTGATTACACGAGATCATATTCAAAATCTTCAACCATGCACACCATAGGCAAGAGGACTACTTACAATGAAAAACAGTATAATTATTCATTTTTAGGAAGGACACCAATAATTCTATATTTCCCAAAATGTAATCAGTACCTCAGTTTGACCGGACTTGTTCTAGGCATCTGGCGGGTTTGCAACATGTTTGACTCAAGCTGCCTCTTCTAGATTATTTTCTATTGAATATTTTAAAGACAAATGGGTCTGATTATGTCTGGAAGTGCTGGGTTGACCTTGTCACCTGTGCCTTTCACAATCACTCTTAATGGGAGTGCAGAGTTAGCCCATGTTGACCGGAGCATTTCCCATCATGCCTGGCGTACCCATATTGCTGCGTGTTACACACTTGTGAGAGTGGGTAGTGATGCAGAACCGTGCCTCTCCCTGGTGAGTATGTGTTTGCTCGGGGGTGGGGGTTGAATAGTTCAGAATCCAGCATGCCAACCCTGCCTTCCCGCTGTTGCTGAGGGCCAGTCACAGGTCGTGGGCGTACAGCTCACATCACGATTGGTCGATGGACACCAGGTGCACCCTGGGACGCCTTCGAGTTGGCCTGGCCTCGCTGATCCACCGGTCCCTGAAGCTTGCTTGGATCCACCTCTTTTTCCTCAGAGAAATGTCCGAGAACTGGTGATTCAGATGGTACTGGATGGTAATGCATTCCAAATATGGTCTACGCACTTCTGTGTTGAATTTCCCTCCAAGTAAAACCTACTGTCCCAGTGAAAAATTTGAAGCAGAGGCTTACATCGTCCTCAAAGCATGTACAAATTAAACAGGTCTCCCATTAGTGAATATTTTTCACAGAACAGGGAGACGGCCGAAGCACACTGACAGAAACACTGTACCCTTATTCAGATTCCTGTCCACTAGCGATGCCTTTTTTAAGATAAGTTAAAAATCAGCCTGGGGAGTTAAGACCCGCTGTTTTCGCTGAAAGCTCTTCAGGTGAGCCATCATGCTTTTTCCGCTGGCTGCTCGGACATTCCTGACTTATTCGACTGGATTTTTTTTTGCAGGAGTTGGCGAGTGATCCCCAGTTTATTGTGGGTGGAGCCACAAGGACTGACATTTGCCAGGGGGCCCTGGGTAAGTTCTGATTCCCCCCGCCTTCTATGTACCCCACCCTCTTATACAGAGTCCAATTCAAAACTGGCTCATGACTCCCCTTTCATCTGTATGGCGTGTCTTGTGATGCTCAGCTCCTCTGGATTATGCGGCATGGGACATGGCCCCTGCGAGTGACGACTGGCTGTCCTCGTGACGCTGTGATTGCCAGCTCAGGTTTCGGACTTCCTGGTGTTGTGGGCAAACTCAATACAGCACTTGCTTGGCATTAAGCAGGAAGTGTGTTGGCAGCATGCCTTTTTCTGCAGTGACCTTATACAGAACCTCATCACAGTGCCTGCGGTTAGTTGAGCAAAAACAGCCCTGCTTTGAAAAGCATTGCAAGCCCCACCCCCTGCCGTTGTTCCGATTGGACCACACTTCTGCGCTCTGTGGCATTTGGATGAACTCCCTGAGTGGCAGGCAGATGGACCACTGGAGAGTAAACCACTCTTACAGCTCAGTCGTTCTCTGTAGTTATACTAGCACTGGCTCGCTATAAGAGGACATGTATAATTCCTGCTTGTTACTCAAGAAAGTGGAAAAAAATCAGTCAGTCCAATTCGGAGCACTGCATTTAAACAAGCGATTCACAGAACGCTGTGTGGGTGACCACTCAAGAGGAATCAGTAACAGAGAACCCCAGGCTTTAAGGGGGAAATACGACATTGGGCCCCTCCCCTTCATCATTTTGTACATTTGCGTCCTTGCTGACTGGGCGGGCTGGGAAGCGTAGACCTTTCAAAAGTGCCAGTCGTTTTGCTGACATGGGTGTTTCCCCTGCAGTGATTCTTCGTAGCCTCTTGAAATGAAGGTAAATAAAGTGAACATTGCAGTGAAGTGGAGCAGTGCCCTGAGTGTGGAAGCCCTCTGAGTCTCGCCTCTTTTTATTTAATCCCACATCCAGCATGAGTGCTGAGCGTGACTCAGAATCTTGAATGTAACTCATGTTACGGCTGGAGGGTGTGTCCGGGCACATAGCTGGGGTGACTCACTGCTGTGGACCGCTAACTCACAGTGCAGGCGCCCAGGGAGATGATGAGAAGATGGCCCCTCTGCCACGAGTGCGAGTGCTTCAGCCCATGTGCTGAGCACTGTTTCGTGGTGTTACAGCTTGTATTTGCAAGGTCTACTCCATTTTTAGCATATTTGTAGTTTTCTTATCTGCTCTTAACAGTTGTGCGATTTCACAAGTCCTGTTGGTCTTATCAAGATGGAAAATGCCAGAATTATTGCCAATACAGGATGGGTGTCACCCGTATCTCCCACACAGGCTTTCCCTTGTGTGTCATCCTGGCAATTTGCCTTTGACTCCTACAAGTGTCTGTGGCCAACGACTCCCCCTGCTGTTCGCAGTGGGTATGACTACATGCTGTGGGTTGTGTTTTCCATTGTGAAGCATTTCTAATTGGTGATTTATCCATCTCCATCAGCACTGTGGTTGCTGGGCAGGGCATTTAAATGGTGCCGGCAGGTGCTGAGACTTGCCGGGACCAGTCGTTAATTTCTTTTCTTTCGCGTTTCTGTTTTGTGTGGGCAGCAGTATGTTTTCACACAGTGGCCTCGTGCCTCTAGGACAGGAGGCTTGAATTCCGCCTTTACACTCTGTGTGGAGTTGGCACTTTCCGCCACGTACCTGTTCCTCAGAGTTCAAAAACGATGTATTCGGCTCTCTAAAAACCCGTCGTTGGTTAAGAGCCGCAGGGGGCTTATTTGCTGTTCTGGGTGTGGTGGAGCCCGGAGAAGGTTCCGGATCAGAGTGCCAATAACATGATCCAGCTCGCGGGACGGTTCACATTCGTTACCAGCGGGGGATTCATGCCCCTATTTGGCGAGACACAACCCTCATTATTCCATTTTACATTTTATCTATTAGCTTTATTAACAGATGCTTTTATCCACTTCTGAGAGCACAGGGTCAGCCAGGGCCAGCCCTCCGTACAGGTGACTTGGGTCTGGGGTCCAATTTAATTAGGGGGCGCTAGAGAGCAGGTGAAAAAAATCAGAAAAGATGCCTCCAGCTGCATTATGTGACATTAGTTATTTACACTAGTTTTAATATTACACTGCGCTTCTTGTGAAACAGATACTAGTTGGCTAGTTAACAGCCACATACCCTGTGCACTCAGCACCAGCCCTACCTGGAGCAACTGGGAGTTAAGGACCGCTTTCCTATAGTGAAATCACTCTGCCGACATTGGGATTTGAACCAGTAACCTTCTTATCACACAGAGTCCTAACCCACTGAACCGCACACCGCCCCCTTATGCCTCTCTCCCCTTTCTCTTTTCACCGTGTCTGGTTCCCCAGGAAGGTCACACCCCCTCGATCTGCATGGTGACTCGTGCCAGTCCACCATTCCCTAATCGCGATCCGTGTGTCTTGGGGATTCCTGGAGCTTCGCAGCTACGTGCTTCGCCTTGTGTGTAATCTTTGTCCCTCGAGATTATCAGTCAGACTCATCGCTGCGCTCTGCTGCTGCCTGCAAGTCTCTAGTTTGGCTCCGTTTCCATCAATGCGACTTCAATTCTTCAGGGGACCCCAGATAGGCTGTCGACGCTGTTTATCCCTGCATCTTTGCCAGTGATTTACACTCGGCACTGGTTTACTATCCTGTTGGTTATTTTTGTGTTGCTTAGTTCACTTTATATAAACTGCAGCTGCTGTCTTGGTCCGAGCCCCATCTCCTGGTTAGTGCGGGTTAATGATAATGGTACTGATGAGAGGATAATGACGAGAGGATAATGACTCTGTCTGACTGTGCAGGGGACTGCTGGCTCCTGGCGGCCATTGCATCGCTCACCCTGAACGAAAACGTGCTGCACCGCGTCGTCCCACATGGCCAGACCTTCGAGGAAGACTATGCTGGAATCTTCCATTTCCAGGTGCTTAGTTTAAGCAGATTCAGGTTACCATAGCACCCTCGACCACACAGTTAAATGCCAAACTGGACACTGTAAGTAAAAGCTGCAGTGACGTGGCTGAACGAGACCTGTGTCTGGTCCTTCTCTCACCCTCCACATTTTGTGTCCCAGTTCTGGCAGTTCGGTGAGTGGGTGGACGTGGTGATCGATGACCGGCTGCCGGTGAAGGCTGGGGAGCTGATGTTTGTCCACTCGGCTGAGGGCAATGAGTTCTGGAGCGCCCTGTTGGAGAAGGCCTACGCCAAGTAGGTGCTCGCCTGCTAGCCGACCACATTGCACCACACGCAGCCGCAAACCGTGTTACTGTGTCACCACAGACTCAATGGCTCCTATGAAGCGCTGTCAGGGGGCAGCACCACCGAGGGTTTCGAGGATTTCACGGGGGGCGTGGCAGAGATGTACGAGCTGCGGAATGCCCCCAGGGACCTCTATAAGATCATCGGCAAAGCCCTGGACAGGGGCTCGCTGCTGGGCTGCTCCATCGACGTCAGTAGTCCCTTTGGTGCTTCTAGCTCTCCTGGAGAGCAGCCATATTGAACGGCACTCCACCGTATAAACATTACGATGTAGCTGAGACTGAAACCCTGCCCCTGCCCTTTGCAGATCACCAGTGCCTTCGATATGGAAGCGGTGACCTTCAAGAAGCTGGTGAAAGGCCATGCGTACTCCGTGACCGCGGTGAAGCAGGTGGGCGGAGCCAGAGAAAGATGCAGCAGGCTAACATTCTTAGCTTCTGCTAGCTCCCTATTTAATGCTTGAACCCACGGCATTCTGGGTTGTAGGCATGTTCATTACCTCCTCCACTACTGCGGTTGCTTATTGTGTCACAGGTAAATTATCAAGACCAGATGGAGAGGCTGATTCGCATCAGGAACCCCTGGGGGCAGGTGGAGTGGACCGGGGCATGGAGTGACAAGTGAGTGGAGTCTCTAAACATGCGTGTTTTGCGTGTTCCTCAGCACATATGTAAGCTACCATGCTCATTAGCCAGTGAAGTGCAGCTCATTAGCTGTGAAATGCAACCGCTAACGGTGTGTTAGCAAAGTGCTATTGCTGACAGTATTCCTATAAAGTGCTTTGGCTAGCAGTGGGCCAGTGGTGTGTCAGTTAAGTTCTGCTGCTGGCTGTTTGCCTTTAAAATGCTAATGACGTGCCAATAAAGAGATTTTGCTAATGGTATGTCAGACGAGTGTTTCCATCTGCATGCCTCCGAGGCCTTTCCAACCACGTCGTCACGCCACGACGTCTTGTCACCCCCCACTCATACACTCTTTCCCTTTGATCTGTAAGTGGCCCACCTAACCCACAGGGTCCAAATGGCATGTAAATTCCTTCGCCCCACCTGGCCCCCCCAGGCAGGGAGGTAACTGACCAAATGTCACACATCCTGGTTCTTCCATCCATCTAAATTGCGTTTATTAGACGCATTCGCACCAAAGTGCAGGGTCCGATTTCCTGGCCTGTCTCCACCTGGTACTTTTGTAGCTCGTGGCCACTGGCGTGTGTCACTTTCCCAATGTGCAACAGGAACTGTGACCAAAAAAAAAGGTAGGTTAAACTTCATGTGTAATTTCATAAGATACTACACCGCCACCCCAAAACAGCGGAAGATAAACAAGTTTTTTTTTTTTTCTGGAGGAGATAGCACAGTCCAAAAATATACATTTTATTTATATTTTATTCATGCTTATAATTCATTCTTAAATCTGGCCAACAGATCGATCTTTTGTTTTCCACAGAACAAAAAATGATGTAATGTTATGCCACTAATCTGTGCTGGCAAGTTTCATCGCCAGCACCGGTAATATTAGACGGAAGTATATCGGTTATAGATCGGATTTTCCAATGCAGAAATATGGACACCCAAACAGAAAAGGTATTCATTAATGCAGTTATTGAAATTGATATACAAAAATAATTACATCTGCTCAAATTTTGCTCCTCTACGTCTGTTTCCCCTGCCCTTCTGTGTAACTTCTAACTTAGCACTGCTGCTTGTGGTAAACCAGTCAGCAAGTTTATCGCTGTAAGTCCCACCCAGTAGTTCCTGGGTGAGCGAAAACTGACTAATCCAGAGTAGTAACAAAAAAAAAGTTCAGGAACTGCCTCTGAGGAACTAGAGTTGGCCTGAGTTCCAGTGGTGGGAACATGACTGAAATTCTTGGCTCCTGAAAAAGGTTCCTGTGGTGGGAACATGACAGAAATTCTTGGTTCCTGAAAAAGGTTCCTGTGGTGGGAAAGCCCCAAATTTCCTCACTCAGGAGCTTCCCTTGAGTCCCCTTCTGGAAGGCTCTTGAGTGTGCTTGCTAATAAAGGATACTTGATTCAACCATCTCCTCGCCAGAAGGGGAAGGGAAAACGCTCTTGCTGATGGTGTGCTTTTGTCAGCAAAGTGCTACGTCTGAAGGGGAAATGCAGTTACTGCCTGTAAGATATAGCTACCTGCAAGGCGCTCTCACACCAACATCCGCTAACTGCTTCCTGTGGCTTTGTCCAGCTCCCCTGAGTGGGATGAGATCGACCCGTCCGAGAGGGAGGACCTGCATCTAAAGATGGAAGATGGGGAGTTTTGGTAAAACTGTTTTCTCTCAAATACAGGTACCCATCGACTTGCGTCTCGGTTCTGTCCCGGACGTGAGGACATAAGTCAATTTGGACATATCTTGATCATTATAGGGGATGAGTCATATATATTGATATGTCATATATATCATATATACATATATATATTATCATATATATAAGATACAATGTCACACACATTTAACTGAACCTCTGCAGTGGCAGCACAATCGGTTTGTTTTATATGGCAAGCTGTTTTAACTTTACTTCATTTCCAAAGGATATCATAAATTCAGGTCTAAGAATGCAAATTCTTGATATCAGAAATTCAATTGGAACTAGTTACATTGTGTATTTCTGATATCAGAAATTCAGCTTCAGATAAAATGTATATGGTCGATATCGGAAATTCAGTTTTCTGATATCAGGAATTCAGTTTTAACGAGTCAAAATACCAATTGTTGATATCAGGAAAAAAACATTGGTTGAAAATCCAATTTATTTCATCAGGAATTCAGTTGTAACTAATTATAATTCAGTTTTAATTATAGCTAGTTACAGCTGAATTCCTGATATCAGTAATGGTCATTTTAATTGGTTCAAATTCCAACTCCCACTAATATGAATGAGAAAAACGTTTTGAATCTCGCTAGCTAAAATAGAATTTACGATATCAAGAACTGGCATTATAACTAGTTACAACTGAATTTCTGATATGAAGAATTTGCATTCTAGCTTAGAATTGAATTTCTAGAAATTAATTAAAGCTAAAACAGCTTGCCATAGCTTTGGTTCTTGCAACATGCTGCACATGTGGTAAAATATGTCTGCTAACATCCGCTGCATCTGTTTTGGATGTCCATAAATTTTATGAAGGCTCTACTGGGGCGTGAGCGTGACCAGACGTTACTCAATGGGACGCAAGTCGGTGGATGGCTGTAATTGTTCCATAATTCTTTTCCTTGATGCACAAGTCTATGTTTTGCTCTTAGTCAATAATTATATAAAAAAATACATTCATTGTTTATATATATTTTTTACTTTGAAATTCCCTTTGGATGCAGTTGCTGGTTAACTATGAACAAATGAATGAACCAATGAATGAAACTGATGGATAGATAGATGGATAACCTAGATGCCTTTTAAAACAAAAAACAGGCTCCTCTGCTCTATGTATGTAATTAGAAAAGTAAAAATTTTTGCATAGGACTCCATATGATAAATGATGAAGTGTAGTGTTTATATTACCAGGGCTGTGTGACATATTGCTGGGCAGCGCTCCATGCTCGCTGACCCTCGGTGCTCCCTGCATCTTCTTCCCGATGCCCCGACATCCTGTAAGGTGCGCCCTGTCTTTCTCAGGATGTCCTTCCAGGAGTTTCTGCGGCAGTTTTCCCGTCTAGAGATCTGTAACCTGACGGCAGATGCCCTGAACGAGGACACCCCCAGCTTCTGGAACACCATCAAGTTCCATGGTTCATGGAGGCGGGGCAGCACAGCAGGCGGCTGTCGGAACCATGCTAGTGAGCGGTCGCCATGACAACCAGATTTGTCACTTCCACCATGTTCACCTGTGATGACGCAGTGTTAGCGTGACGCTGTAGCTTCCTGTCCGCTTGTCGGTTTCCTTCTCTTACATCCCGCACTCCCAACCCAACCCCAGACACCTTCTGGATCAACCCGCAGTACAAGATCACCCTGCTGGAGGAGGACGATGACCCAGACGACGATGAGGTGGCCTGCAGCTTCCTGGTGGCCCTCATGCAGAAGGACCGACGGCGGTACCGCCGGCACGGGCAGGACATGCATACGATCGGCTTCGCAATCTACGAGGTGAGACACCCTTTCCAGGCCACCATCAGTGACCTGGAATGTGTTTAAGGCCTTGTTCACATTGTGTTTAGAAAATCTGCTGATTTGGACTTTTTGGTGCCACCTTGTACACAGTGCTGCCAATTAACACACATTCACGAAAATGAAACACCAATTATATATACCATCAAGCAAAATTTTTTGCATACATTGAGATTTTCTACATTTGTATGTTACTTGTTTAACATTTACTAAAAATACACGGAATATTCTTTGCTAACAAATAAATTTACAGTATCTTCACCATTTTTATTTGCAAGAAAAGAAGTTATAACGCCAGAGAAAATGTGAGGCATTCTTTTTACAAGGGACATTAAATACTGCTCTATTTCATGGGATGAAACGGTTAACTAGCGCAGTGGTAAAAACCTGCGGTGTGCAAAAACTTTTGACTGGAAGTGAATTTACAACTGCTGTGGTGTAAGCAGGATATTTAGCAACTTCAAAACCACAACTTTTTTAAATGATTAGAAGGTGAAAAGAGCAAGAAATTCACTGTAAAGGAATAACAATTGCCTCCAGTAATATTTCTGACAGATATCTGCAAATCTATGTGTGCAGAATAATTCATTTATGTTTTTTTTTTTTTCTTTTTGTGTCCCATTTGTACAGATTCCAGATGAGGTAAGAAGCAGTCCTGTTTCATGTTACTTGGCTAATTCCCTCATCGGCATTCCTATGGCAGTAAGAATGTAACCAAAGGCCTATTTAGCAGAAAGACCTTGTTGTCATTATTTCATTCCATGTTCACTGGCTCCCTCTAGTGGTGAGCTCTTTTTAAGCACATGTGCTCCGTGTTGTGCACGTTTGTCCTACACTCCACCCTCACAGTTCAAGGGCTGCCAGAACATTCACTTGAAGAAGGACTTCTTCCTGACGCACTCATCGTGCGCGCGCTCTCAGACCTTCATAAACCTGCGGGAGGTGAGCACACGCCTTCACCTGCCCCCGGGGGAGTACCTCGTCGTGCCCTCCACCTTTGAGCCAGCCAAAGAGGCCGACTTCGTCCTCAGGGTCTTTACCGAGAAGATGTCCGAGACAGAGTGAGTGCATCTGACCGTTCACCTTTCTTGCATCATCCTCTGTTGGGTACTCAACCCTCCCACTTGAAGAGCAACATTGTAGATATGATGAAACCTGGTTTACGCTTTATTTCAGGGAGCTGGATGATGAGATCTCGGCCGACCTTGAAGAAGTGGTGAGTTGTGCAGCACATTGGAGTCCTGGTACCACTTTGCATGCCATGGCTGCGTGGGTTTTCTGCAGGTACTGAAATGTGCCTGTTCTGTGATTCACTATTCACTTTTGCAGGAGGAAATAACAGAGGACGACATTGATGATTCCTTCAAGTCTATGTTTGCGCAGTTGGCTGGAGAGGTGAATTGTTTTCTGTTACTTTTTTTGTCCATTAGAATTTTTTAGACTAGTTCCTTAGTTTAAATCCAGTTATTTTAGATAGTACAACAAAAGGAATTATTACCTAAGGCAAATCTCTGACCTGAGATATGTACCTTCCAGGACATGGAAATCTCTGTCCGTGAACTCAGGACCATCCTTAACAGGGTGGTGTCCAAACGTAAGTACGCCTGTGTTTCGTAAGATATCATTTTTCCCAGAATTAAAAGCAGCTTTGGAGCAGCGCATTAAAAACATTGCCCATATTGATCGAAGCCAAAAATGGTGCCTCTTGTTTTGATTTCACTTCACTAAAGCGATTGTGTCTATTTCAGATAAGGACTTAAAGACAGACGGCTTTAGTATGGAGTCCTGCCGGACCATGGTTAACCTCATGGATGTATCTTTTAAAAAACACAGCGCTGTGTGTGTCTGTGAATTTTTTTTCTCTCCTGCAAAAATAGAAGACATTGAACCAAGTCCACGGTGGCACCACTTTCCTTTACACGGCGAACCCTCAGAAAGATGGCAGCGCCCGTCTTGGGCTGGTGGAGTTTCAGATTCTGTGGAATAAGATCAGAAAATGGCTGGTGAGTGAGCAGTCGGGTCGTATCGCCCTGTAGCCCAATATTGGCCTTTATGACTTTACGATAAGCTTTTTATGACTGATATACGGTATAAATCTGCATTGGCATCAGTGTGACCAAAGAGAAACGGAAATGACTTTATGAGATTATTTTTGTACTTTATAGCAGCTTTTAGGTGGAGAGACTCGTACAGTTTGGAGCAGAAGTGGCCAATCTTATTCGCAAAGGGCCGGTGTGTGTGCGGGTGTTTGCGATAACCTTTAGGTCAGCTGTTCAAACCCAGATATGAGGACTGATCAGCCAATCAGTATTCTAATTAGTAATCTCATTACAGAGTTGCAGGAAGAACACACATACATGACAGCCCTTTCTGGATAAGATTGGCCACGCCTGGTTTAGAAGATGAGATGTTTTGCTGAAGGACTCTACATGACTGCATCACCGTGTCACCGGGTCCCTGTCTCTGCCACTCCCCCCTCCCCCAGGTTCTCTTCAGGCAGTACGACCTCGATAAGTCAGGCACCATGAGCTCCTACGAGATGCGTATGGCCGTGGAGTCGGCAGGTACCGCTTGATCCAACTCACTGTTGCTCAGTCTCTTGGCACCGACTGCATGCCATCTCCACGGGCAACTAACTAGCTGGTTCAAAGCTGGTTTTGCAAGTTTGAGTTTACAGTGTTTCACATGTACTGTACCTTGACCTACAGGGGTTGGACGATGAAACTGAAACACTGACCAAACTGGTGATTGAGGTTTCAGGCCTATATACTGTATGTGCAGAGTGTTGTCCAGTCTTCACTGATTGCACATTGCATTGGTAAGAGCAGAGTGTCAATATTACAATCCACGCAACATAATGGGAGACATTTCAGAGTTCCAAAGAGGTCAAACTATTGGTGCGCTTCTCTCTGGTACATCTGTGACCAGGACAGCAAGTCTATGTGGTGTATTGAGAGCCAAGGTATCCAGGGCAATGTCAGCATACCACCACAACGGATGGCTTGCATCCAACATGAGTAACTGTACACGCAAAAGGAAGCTGTCTGAAAGGGATGTCTGAGCACTAACCCAGATTCCAAAAAACATAAAACCACAGCTGCCTAACTCAGTGCAGAATGAAACGCACACCTTGACTCTCCTATTTCCATCAAAACCGTTCATTGGGAGCTCCACAAGGTCAATGTTCATGGTCGGGCTGCTATAGCCAAACCTTTGGTCACTCGTGCTAATGGGAAAAGTCGGTTTCAGTCATGCTAGCAGTGCAAATCTTGGGCTGTGGACAATGTGAAACATGTATTGTTCTGTGATGAGTTCACCTTCACTGTCTTTCCCACATCCGGGATTCTTACGGTGTGGAGAAGCCCCAAAGAGGCTTACCACGCAGACTGTTCTGTACCCAGACTGCAGCACAGGGATGGATCAGTGATGGTTTGAGCTGCAATATCATGGCATTTCCTAGGCCCACTACTTGTTCTAAAGATAGGAGTGCCTCTGCCAAGGACTACCGAACCATTTTAGAGGACCGTGTTCACCCAGTGGGTCAAACGATGTAAGCTGAAGATGGTGTCGTGTATCAGGATGATATTGCACCAATACACACAGCAAAACTGATGACACTGATGAGTGGTTTGATGAACATGAAAGTGAAAGTGAAGCTGAACATCTCCCACAGCCTGAACAGTGACCAGATCTGAATATTATTGAGCCACTTCGGGGTGTTTTGGGGGAGCGAGTCAGGAAACGTTTTCCTCCACCAGCATCACGTAGTGACCTGGCCACTGTTACACAAGAGCAATGCCTCAGAATTCCTCTGGATACTGTGCAGGACCATTGCATTGTCCTTGTATCTGTCATTCCCAAGACAATTTGATGCTGTATTGGTCAAAAAAGGAGGCCCTACACCATACTAATAAATTACTGTGGTCTAAAACCAGATGTTTCAGTTTCACTGTCCAGCTTCTGTATTTAGAGAACACTATACACAAGGACAGAAGATAAAACTTGATTATCTAGTTCTCATAGTACTTATATTCTACAGGCTTCAAGCTCAACAACAAGTTGAATGAGATCCTGGTGGCCAGATATGCCGAAAACGAGGCGATCGACTTTGATAACTTCATCTGCTGCCTTGTCAAGCTAGAAGCTATGTTCAGTGCGTAACGCTTTTGAAATGTGCAAGATGTTTTGTATTTGAGATTTATTACTGCACTTTCCTAAAAGTCCAAAGTTGTAAAATTGACTTTTTTTTCTTAGGGACTTTTCAGGAACTTAACAAAGATGACACTGGAGTGGTTGAAATGAACATCACAGAGGTAAAATCTCATACTATCTCAAATGGCTGATTTTCATATGAATACCTACCACGGTGATTCCTTATAGAATTCTCTTCACCTTAATGACCCAGACACTTTTCTCCCTTCCTTTTTGCAGTGGTTATATTTGACCATGTGTGGCTGAGGAAGAAATTATTCCAGCAAGGGGTCCAATGGATTTCACCTTAGATCTACTGAAGCCCCACCTTCCCTATCACGACTCAACTAACAGCTTTGACCTTTAGTGTCCCTAGCCCTGGAAACACTGTGCTAGTTATTGAAAAGGACAGCTCAAAAGTTCATGCCAGTACTAGTGCCATTTTAAACAATTTTATTTGATTAGGGACTTCCACTGTGACCTTCTGGATGTTATGTTATTTTTTGAAGACTTGCTGCGTGAAAGAATTTAACCATGTAGTTCATAGTCGTTTTTTTAATTAACCCATTCCAGAATAATTCATCCATTGTTGCTGTGCAAAGAAAATATCTACCCCTGCATCCATTATTAATATTACAAAGCCAAGACTTATGTGTTACTCAGTGACCCCACAAAGTCATAACAAAGTGGTAGAATTTTTAAATAAATTGCTTGGGGAGATCAAAAAGGCATTATGCATTGAAAATTAAGATCTGGATATTGCACAATGCATTACAATCATCTCTCTCTGATTTGATCACTTGCTGTTCACTCTCAGGACTGGCATATTTACCTTGTAGCCTTAATTTAATGAAAGCAAATGTGAGGCAGCACAGCTCAACTTCTGCATGCACATCAGACCACAAGCTGGTGTTTCTGTCCATGGTGATTTCTCCCTAATTTCAGGGATAGAACAGGTATTGCCTCAATAACTACTGGTTGCTAGGAATGCCACATTATTACTTGACTAAAAGAAATGTAACTCAATGTACACACAGTGCACATAATATACATTTATTACTTGCTTGAACGGACCTTAGTATGTTTTAGAATTCAAAAGCACGTTTTGTCTATGGGCACATTTCTTAGACGTGCCGTATATGTGACGCACTGTTTCAGAGTGTTGTTAAAATAAAATGCCATAAACATCAACTTTGTTTTTTTTAATCATGGATTTTCTATGTCGATTTTGAGTTGTTTCAGCTCCATGAGCATAATACATATATACAGAAGTATATTATTTCAACCAAGTTATGAAATGTTGTATTATCTTCCCACAGTGAGTATCGAAGGCATATTTTTAAATGAACAGAATAGTTTACAATCCATAACTGTCCAGAGCCGTAAAACCCACAGCGCCGTCATCTCTCTACTCTTTAGACTTGGCATCTCTATTATCCAGCAGTCCCAGCAGAACAGCGTCAGATTCTAGCAGTGTTGTGTCCGTGTTAGACCCCAGAAACCGAGATGTGAGCTCCAGGTCGACCAGCCGTAGGCGCACCCTGGTACCCCTCTGGTACTTGTCCCCATCTGCTTCCGGCCGTTGGCACACGCAGTGGAATTTGCCCCCAAAATCGATGTACAGGTCGTCTTGAACGATGTGAAAGATCTTGCCCACGACGACTTTGTCCTTGGCTGGTCCCATCTGAATCAAAGGAGAGTGTCTCAGCAAGTATGCGAATGACTTAACATCTTTGACACCAGGCGACGACCGGAGGCCACTTGTCGCTAGATCTTGCTTCTGCATGTCTGAATGCAACTCGTATGCGGCCGCAAATCCACTCTTTGTTTTTTCTGACGAGACAGTAGCATTTTCCGTTTCCGACTGATCTCCAGAGCTACTGCTTCGGGTACTTAATCGGTTCCATCCCAATGTCTTCCCCCTTCTTAAGAATATAATATGCATGTCCTTCCTCGCTAAACGCACAGCAGTCATGATGGCAGCCATTTTAATTGCGTCACCTACCCTCAACGGATTGTGGGAAATACAATGGTCAGTGACGTCACGAGTTCTAGAATTCTCAAAATAACATTTCCGGAAAGGCACCGGAAATTGCGTTTCAGCAACATGGATGTGTTTGTGACTGATGTGTTTCACCGTTCACATTGTTTAAGTCTCTCTTTTGGGGCTACCGTTTGGGATTTGATTTATGTTTTCTCCAGAGAAAACGTGAGTACTCCTCATATGTTTCTCTTTGGAACGTAGAAGGAGGTAGTTAACAGACATAGTTTAGCTGAAACAACAAGCTCGTAGCTAAAGTGTCTGTCCGTTTTGTAACAAAATGGAGGCTTCTGCTGTTGGAGAGCCGCGGCACTTTTTGATTTAAATTCACCCCCCAAAATATTCCCAATGCTTGAGTTAATAAATTATGTATAAGTGACTTGAATTACTTACAGCAATGAGTCCACGTGAGAACCTACTGATATGTGGCGATGGTTATGTAGAGCCCTTAATTAAGCTTATAAAGTACTCCTAAATGCAGTTAATATAAGTAGCAGTTATTGAAAGTGCGTTTTGGTCTTCAGGGAATCCCGTCTACCGAGTTTTATGTCAAAGGCAATGGCCGTCTGTGTGACACGAAAGATGGATTACAAGCTGGAGGGCTTTACAGACTGGAGCCTCGGCTGTGCGGAGGCAAAGGAGGTGGGTCCTCGGCCATAAGCCGCACATGTCTATCTGGAGAAAGCGAGGCCCTAGTATTTCTCCATGGTTTTAAAGCAGTATCTTGCCAGGGAACCGTAGAGCAAACAAATCAGCAGTTAATACACTATCAATGATGTTAATGTGTCTTGGCACCTAAAGCATAATGAAATCTAGCCAAAACATCTATGTTCTGTTGAGGTTTGTTGGATTAAATCTGTGTGCGTGCAGTGAGTGAGGTCAACGTGCCTTGAGTACAGCAGTAACATTAATGCTTTCTGATAGGCTTTGGGTCCATGCTTAGGGCTCTCGGAGCTCAGATCGAGAAGACGACCAACCGCGAGGCATGTCGAGACTTGAGCGGACGGCGTCTCCGTGATGTCAACCATGAAAAAGAGTGAGCCACAAGCTTAAGCTCGTGCAAGTCACAGAAGGAACACATCATGCCCTTTGTGCATGCATTGTAGCAGTGTTGGGTGAGCTGAGAAACGTCATGTGTGTGTGTGTGTTTTGGTAGAATGGCTGAGTGGCTGAAGAAGCAGGCCGAACGCGAGGCGGAGAAAGAGCAGAGGCGGCTGGAACGACTACAGCGCAAACTGGCCGAGCCCAAGCACCACTTCACTGACCCCAGCTATGAGCAGCAGTGCCATGACCTGGCCGAGCGCCTGGAGGACTCTGTCCTAAAAGGCAGGGACTGCAGCCTGTGCAGAGTGCAGTGCAAGATGCTCGTGGGAGTTTTACTTACACAAAAATGTTCTGAGGCCAGATTGAAAAATGACTGGTTCAGAGTGAGAAAAAAAATCTGATTGTAGGTGGGTCCAAGCAACTACAACTTTTTCGTTCTGGCCTCAGAACATTTTTGCGTAAGTGAAACTCCCGTGAGCATGTAGGATGCTTTTAGTAATCATGTCCCATAGGGGACGTCAAACTGAGGGCTTGGGGCAAAACCTTCATTTTTGCTTAGTTGACTGTTGTCCTGCGTTCGATTATCTCTCTCCGAGTCGGATAAAAACGTCATGAAAACGTCACTTCCTGTCGGAAACACGCCTCCTTTCCGATGTTGATGTCGGAAACAATTTTATTGTACGAGATTTCCGTGTCATTTCAACATGGCGGTTTACACGGACAATAGTAATTCTATTTTATAAATATTATTTAAAAATGTTTTTATTTTGTTAAATATATTAACAGTTGTGAATGTAATTGCACGTGGTTGATTTAGAGAATATTATATCATGCAATATCAGATTTTTACCAGACTGGTTAGTGTTTTTCATTAGTTTGTAGTTTGTTTGCCTCTCAAAAATATCACTATGGATCTACTAAAACATTGTAAAGCTTTTAATGTGGTTTGTGTTTCTTGTGTGTTTGTCTCTTGGGGGAAAAAAAGAATCTCACTCCAAATCTACTAAAATATAAAGCAACAACACACACAAGAGCGTGTTCGTGGAGGCAGCCATGTTTGTTCTGAGATTGCTGGGATGTGGCGTCACACACCTTGGGATTTCCAACTTCAGAGAGATAATCGAACACACCACTAGTCTGTAGAGTATTACAGTATGTCACTGCACATATCAGAAAGCCATGTGGTGTTATTCTTGGATGGCACGGTGCTTACTTTAATTCTGTACAAATTGTGTCATTCTTGAGTTAGTAATTATTTTTGTTATGATTCAACATTGCAGGTAAACCTGTGCGCTAATGTCATGTGCATGAATTTGCAGGTATGCAGGCGTCGTCCAGTGGGACTGTCAGAGCAGATGAGGGACCCAGCAGGAAGAGACTCGCCACAAGTCAAGACCAGATACCCAAGAAGAAGAAATGCTTTTGGTAAAGGCCAAGACTACCATCTGGAACAGTAGTAGAATGCCAGAGTTGAAGTCTAGAAAATTAGACAATTACAAACACTTTACACCTTAAAATTTATCATGCATTTGAACAGGTGTATTTCTGGACTTGCTTTGTAACTGAAAGGTCATCAGACGTAAAATATCTATATTAGAAACTTCTGTTTATTGTATGTAAGGACAATGGAAAGACATTGGTTGTTTTTTTTTTTTTTTTTTTATCTTGATTAAATCTGTGAAGTATACCTTGGTCAACCGTTTTTTTTTTTTTTTGTTTCCCCAGGTCTGGAGTAGGTGATTTCGAGGAGATGGTGAGCTCTGATGACAGCGACTCTAGCGAGGAAGACTCTTCTCCTTCCACTTCCCCTGGCACTACTTCGAGAGGAGCAAGTTACCCTAAAATGAGTACTGTGGCCCAGAGTGAGGAGCAGAGCCAGGAGGCCAGTTCCAGTTCCAGCCCAGGGCAGGAGTCCCCTCAGGCCACCCCACCCGAACCACAAAAGGAGGAACCAGGCTCTCCTCTCCAGGCTGAGCTGCCCAAGACAGACGAAGATCTCGTCATTCCCACTGTAGTGTCAACAAAGGAGCCAGAAAACGCAGCTGTGAGGACCACAGACATGGCGGCGGGCGCCCCCGAGGGTGCGGCGGCTGCGGCGGGCGCCCCCGAGGGTGCGGCGGCTGCGGCGGGCGCCCCTGAAAAACCACCCCAGAGTGAAAGCCCTGAGCTTGCTGTGAGTGTCTGATGGCTGCTGAAGACGTGCAGTAGTTGCTTAAAGCATTTTATACTTGAGTTGAACAGGGATCCACATAATTGGTACACAAGTACGCTTTCATCATATCTGCGTTTGTGCATTTGCTCAGCTATGACATGACCTTAAAATGCATCTTAACCTTTAAACTGCAAAAGTACAAATTAACTGCTACAAGAAATTGTCACATGTATTGCTTTATATGGTGAATACATACCAGTTATGTTACATCCCTGAGGTAAAATCAAGACGGCAGCTTGATTATCAGTGTGGATGTTTGATATATGGCTTTGTAAGGACTGCTAGCTCAAAACTAAAGAACCAGGGAAGGAGACTTGGAAACGTACAGTTGGTTAGATCATGTTGAAGTTGCCGATTATGTCTAATTTACCTTGGGAGGAAACAGAGCCATTTTATTTTCACCACTGCTCAGGTCATTCTCCTCCCAGGCTCTTTCTAGTTCCTAATATTCCTCCATATTCTAACTGTAATAACAGCAGGCTAGCGGAAGTAAAAACGCCAAGATAAACATCCATGTATTTCCTTGTCTGCGCAGGTTGTCGGACCTGTCGATCTCCTGGCTTTCGGCAGCGTGCAGGAGCTGGAAGCGCTGGGAATGGACCAGCTGAAGGCCAAGCTCACGGCCCTCGGGGTGAAATGTGGAGGGACCCTCCAGGAGAGGGCGGCCAGGCTGTTCTCTGTCCGAGGCGTCCCCAGGGACCAGATTAGCCCTGCCCTCTTGGCTAAGCCCAATAAGGGCAAGAGAAAATAAGCCTGCAGCTCAGTGGGCCGCTTAATGTATGGCTTGTACATTATTTTACACAAAGTAGTCTGAATGCAGAATTGATATCAAAGTTAGCAGTTGTGTGCTCTGACCACTCTTTTATGTCTGGAGGATTTTTTGTATCATCCTGTATATTTGTACTTGTGTATTCCATTTCTCAGTATTTTACATACATCCCAACTGCGAATTATCAATAAAGGACAATGATCAGTGTTAACGCTTTATTTTATTTGAAAAAGGAAAATTTCAGATTATGTGGAGAACGTTTCTGAACATATTGAAAAGTTTTTAATTTCAGTCTCGATGCTATACGAATTTGTGCGCGATGGCGAGCACTTTGGAATACTCCCCTTCCATTCTGCGCAGGTGTGACGGCAGCGGCACCTTGATCCGTGTCCCGGTAGGGTTTCCATTTTCCTCAATCAGAACAACGTTGTTTGAATCGAACCGTGGCGTCATTCGCTCTCCTGGCATTTTGTGTCCCACTACAAGCGCTTTTTTCTTCTGTCCTTTGATGGCGAGCAGCACTTTGGTTCCCACTTTGCCGACGCCGGATTTGTTGTAGACGTGAATGACACGCGGCGCACGGTGATACGGAGTGTTTCCCAGCGAACTGTTGTCCACGACGCGCACCCGGGTCATTTTGTAGATGGCAGATACAGCTGCGGACACGCTTAACAGAAATGACAAAAGCAATTTTAGTCAAGGTCACAAACAAGACAATTTTAAGTAATATATTAGTGTACTTTTAGTTAATTATATGTATATGCAATCATTTGGGTTATTCCACTTTGAATGGAAAATCACATTACGATATTAAAGTTCTGTTACGTTTATAGGACGACACAAACGTGAAGCATTAAAATATTACTGCTACCTGAAGGCCTTGTGGGGCATCACTCTTAATGACTCGGAGAGGCCGTGTCCGAGTCTTGTTAACAGAGCCATTTTGGTTTCGGGTGAACAGGGAACCTGTAATACAATAATACATTATTGTAATCTGCTAGAAGATAGATTCGCTGGATAGTATCACACACTTCTCTATCGTTCCATAAAATACAAATTACCTTCTGTACTATGATATGGTTCAAATATTATTTAAACTATAAAATGCGGGATGTTGTTATTTAGAAACTCACGTTAGACTGTTTTTTTTTCTTAGATGTATCGGCAATATGGTCCTTCTCACGGGCGCTCCATGTCAATGACCTTTATACGTCATAGGAACGAGACCAGATACGTGTTTTTTATTATTAAAAATGAATACTTATCATAATAATCAATGTAACAATATTTCTTCGTCATAATGTACGCACGTATAATATTTTACGAATAAATATTGAAAGTAAAATTGTAAAACTTCGTGACGTCATCAGAAAGCGCCCAACAGCCCACGTGATTGGTTAGATAACATGCCTACAGACCGATATTGCATTGTATTTATCTGGATTCCAAAATATTTTTCAACATATATGATTTTTATAACGTGTAATGAGCATGAACCATGATCCAAATTACAAAAACTACGTAACTGCAAACAAATATATCAATTTTGCTACAACATATGGAGTGAAAATAAAAGTCCCTTAATAGCATCAAGCTAACGATGTATTTGTGAGTGTGTATTAAAACAAAAGGCAAGCATTTTTTCAAGTAATATATAAGTTAAAACTCCAAAAGCTAAACATGGAGCAGTTTATATTTTGCTATTTATTATTTACACATTTCAATTAGAAAAAAATCCATTATTAAATCTCTGAAACCAAATATACAATACACACTGACACATCTTTATGGGGACTTTCCATCAATTTCTGTGGGTATAACCCTAATCCCAAAAATAACCTCAACCCCCACCCAGCCCTAACCTTAACCATAAGTAACCAGACAAAATACAAAACTTCTGACATTTTTAGTTTATATAAAACTGAACTTATCCTTGTGCTGACTATAAAAATGTTCGCACAAAGTTCATAGTTGCGGGTTTTTACCTCTTTGTGGATTATGGGGAAACACAAACACACACACACAGATTGGGAGGTGACGTACGCCTTTTCCTTATAGGACGTCCCTCTTCAAACTCCACCTGATAGCTTGTGCGCTAGAAATTTAGACAGCCCTGCCGGTGTGCGTATGTCAGCTAGTTTATGGGAATGAATGTGTTCCTTTTCCCATGGTAATGCAGAAGAAAAAAATATTTCTGTAAACATTACAGACATAGCGACAGATCGACAAAGATTATTACTATTACCTGATAATTTACCCAAACGCTTGTAGATACAGGGAAAGGACTCCCGAAGACTCCAACTCTTTACAGGTAAGGTCTGTGCTTTAAACCTGTCTGGTAGCTTATTTAATGCGAAATGAATCAAGCAAGTGTTAGAATGCATTGTTGTCGCAACGCGTCCCGGGCGGATAAAACTAAACACCGGTTTTTTTCCCCAGCGATTTACGTCATTTTAAAAGCTAGACGAACGCTGTTGGATTACACGAGCAGACCAGATGATCACTTCGCGACTTTAAATTGTCGGTTAACCAAACAATTCACTCCGATAAGCAACTAGATGACCAACTAACCATCTGTGTGAGTAGTCGGCAGATTCACAGTGCGGGTAAGCAATAAACATACTGCGATCTCGCTGTGATACAATGTAGCTGCTGTTTACTCTGGGCTTAACCGGGCTCCGTCCATAACGCACTCCATGGTTGGATAACGTAGGCCTATTTAATGTTAATTTGTGTCCGATGTTAAACAGGTGTTGTACGGATATTTGGTAAGCTTGCCTGGTTCGCCCTATTAGCGTTATTTTGAGCCCTTTCAAGACGTGTCGTGAGTCTCTTGCATATAGGCAAGTGGTATTAAACATAAGCACCCATGACAGCCGTCTATTCCCATCGGTATATGCACGCCTTTTAGGCTGTCATGTTGTTTGATCCTGTATTTACAGTTGTAGTAGATTGCTTGTAACTTTCTAATGCGTGTATATTTCCGAAGTGCGCGGTATATTTCCGATGGTTGAGCAGAACGTGATTTAAGATTATCTCTCAGATGTTCCTGATTTTTAAATACTAGTCTTTATGATCCGGCTGTTTTCTTGGACGGGGTTAGACGGCGTGTTTTGTTTCAGGACAAAGCACAGCTGGATCTGAACAGCTTTCGACACCCGCCGTTTTCTTATTTCGGACTGCATTTCTCGTAGACACCTTGTTACGTTTCAACAGATATAACACGCCCGGCAATACAATGGTGATAGAGAAACTGCAGTGTGACATTTCTGACTTTACTTGACCGGCAAATAGGGCCAAATGCAAGACAAAAGTAGAGGAGGCTGGCCAGAGATCTGAGCCGCTTTTGTTCATTTTTACACTCGTCTGCTAACTTTTACTTAAATCGGAACAGCACCATATGAAGAGAAAGGAGGGGTACCGTTTTCTATGTGAGAGAGGTCTTCGATAATCCACAACGGCCAGATTAGTGTTAATCCTCGTGTTTTAACTTGAACATTACGAGCTGGTTAGGGCTTGATAGACGTTGTGTGTTTTCAGGTTGATTAAATGGCCAAAATAGTATTACTTTATGTTTATGGAAAATATAGCCTGTATGGATTTTCTTTGTAAAATGTCCTAAACGTTAAATATATGTGCACATTATAGGCTACTGGCTTCCTTGGCGTGTAAATGCCGCCCATATGATCTGTATAGCTGTAGTCATTTTAAAGCGACATTAAATAGCATACATTTATTTCCTTCCTTTCCATTGCTTTCTGTGTTTTCCAAAAATGCCAGCACATCTTATTGCGCGTTAGGCCAGTCACATCTCATAAAGTAGGCCTACATTTGACACTCTGAATACTCAGACTAAGGGGAAAAGCGACGCTTTATACCTTAATTGCCGATATCGTGTGTTTATTCTAGTTTGTATGGAAGATATACCGGGCAGCGTCTGTCGCAGATGTGCTGGCTGCTGATCGATTCATCTTAAAGTTTTTTTTTTTTTTCTTTTTCGCCTTTTCTCGATTTTCCGAGTATAAGGCGCCAGCTTGTTGCTTGTCATCGATCGGTAATCTACAGATGCTGCGTGGAGAAAATACACAAGCTGGCGGCCGGGGAGGGTGGGGTCCCTGCTGACCACAAGTCCTCTCTCGGTAACGGATGTTTTAAGGGTTTAATACTTTTATTGACGCATTATGACTAAGCACGCAGCATGATGTGTGTGCTGCAGCTCATTGGGGAATTACTCTTTCCTCTAGGTGTGCAGATAACGGGGTATTGTAGACTGCTTGTTTTACCGCAATGGCTGAAATCCCATGAATATTTGATTTGCCAAAACTGACTCTTCCTGCATCAAAATCCCGTTTGCCCGCTGCTCCGTATTTCACGTGAGTTCAGTATTTGTACACTGAAGTTTTTAAAGGCTTTCCATGTCGTGGTGCCAGTGGTTTTACACTTCTGTGGATATTTCTTTGCGACATGGTTTGCTTTATTCTTACCTTGTATTGGCCTGCTCCGTATTAACATTTCTCGTGCGGGGTGTCTTTTGCCTTTGCTTACAAACAGCAAAAGACACATTTAAGCTCAAGTTCTTTGGGGTATAAGCAAGGTACTGCATCCCTATAATGGGTAAGAAAAGGAACGTGTCCTATTGGCAGGTGTCTGTTGTATGTGTAGGACGTTCTTGCCCGATTCCTTCAATTTGGTATTTTGACTACAGTGCAGTGGTTTTGTGCTTGTACACTGTGGGTTAGTGCCTTTGTAGATCTGCTGTCCTGATAGGTTCTCCTGCTGGTATTGGAACCCTTCTGGGTTCTTAGCACCATGATATAGTGCAGCCTTCCTTTCCCCTTGGGAGACCCTGCCCAACTTGAATCACCTGTTCGAAACAGTTTTGAAAATCCAAGTCTAATTAGGAAATGTAATCCATCTGTTCAGCCATGCATTCGATTTCCAAAGCCTACGGTGCCAGCTAATGGTCACGGCGATGTGGGGTCTGTTCCGGAAAGTTCGAAATGCGAGGCGGGATGCACTTTGGATGAGGTCATCGAATCGTCGAACTGCCAGGAGGTATCCCACGTGTAGCGTGGGTGGCTAAGGCTGTCGTCTGGATCGGCATCCCCTTGGTAGAATGGCTCTGGAAAGTACCGTCATTTTTGTTTTCATGTTGATCATGGGGTAAACCTGTCGTTAGTATTTGCAAGCTGTACAAGAAAGATTGTAGTCATCTCGTGCGACAGAGTCAGTGTGACTGTTTGTATAGTGACAGTTACTGTCCGTTACTTCGGAGTACTAAATTGAGCGTCTTACAAGTGGGAGTTACCTTAAAAATTACTTAAATTCCCTTTCTCTTCTGGAAACGTCCCAGTGTGTCTCTTTTTAATTCACTATGCTTCCTGAGAAATCGATACACCGTTGGCCAAAAAGATCTGATCAGGTTAATTCCATCAGCCTGTCAGTCGGAACAGTCTTTCAGTGTTTATTAGTGTCCTGAATGACACGGGTTTCAGGTGAACAGTCTTTATGTGAATCAGCCATTGTGATCTTTGTGAAAATGTCCGTGAAAGCAGGCTGATCTGAAAAAAACTTTGGTCTTCACTTGTTCATCTTTTCAAAACTCACAACAATTATGGGACTGTTTTTTTTCTATTTCTTTAATTGTGTCATATTACTTTAAATACAAACGATACACAATGATATAGTTAATATCCCAAGTGTTTAAATTTCACCTGTTACCAAGCTGACCACAAATCTTCTTAATTGTTACCACAGACCAAAATTGTTCTCTGTGGTTTAACGGGGAAAAACCGACGTGTTAAAATGCAGTTTAGGTATTTGGAATAATAATCAGTGAAAGACAGTTTTGCAGGGGAACATTTTGAATCTGATGTTCACGGAAAATTCAGTGGGGGTCCCTTTAAGAAAAGTTTGAAATGTGGCGTCACTTTTGGTGTCTGTTAAAATTACACAGGCTGTGTGTTTTGGGAGTGCACTTCGATTAAATGATTAGAAATGTGGAAGGGGAAACATTGGCTGTTATACCCTGCAAACTTATGTCTGTGTATGTGTATGTATGTATGTATATCATATTGTGTAATAATTTTGCTGTATAATCCCATTATGGCTCAACTCACTTTACCCATCAATAAGCCGCTTGGCTCGGCTTAGATCTGGTGATGTAGATGTTACAAAAAGGCCAGAGTTGCATTGAACTTCTGCTGAGTAAGGCTCCTTTGCAGTGCGACTTAGCCGAGAACCCATAGGATGAGGCCCCACATGGGTCACATGACGCAGTGTGAGGAAACTGAGGGTCTGTCTGGATAATGGCCAAGTGTCTTATCTTTCACACCTGGCTCACTTGCTGGCTCGGCAGGTCGGAAAGGCGTTTGTTAACAGGGTCGGCAGTGATGGCAGACTGTTAGTAATTACATTTTCGTTCTGTGGGGGTCATTGGTTTCAGGTGACCTGTAATTAGCGGCTCTGCCACTTGTCGGAAATATTTGGTTAAGTGGAAGAATGTGACAGTCTGGCTAGAATACACTGTTACTCTCCATCCTTTAAGCTTCCTGGTTGTTAAATCAACAAAAGATTGCAATTGGTTTTTATAGTTAAGGAAGCGGTCAGTGGTTCTGTGGGCTTTCAGTGTCATTTTGTAATTTTACACAATGGGGTTTTCCCAGTCCAGATATGGGTCTTGCTTCTCCATGTTGACTATCATGAGTCTATGTCCTCCGCCAGTTGGAGACCGATAGTAGCTGTCTTTCCTGTTTTTTTTTTTTTTTTTTAAATCCCACCATAGCAGTGCTCTCCATGAACCCGAGTCCTGGGGTCCCTCCTCTGCTGTTTCTGACATTCCACCTTAAGATCCCCCCATGTCATTGGCGGAATTTGACATCTGCTACATTCCACAGTGGTTGTTCTTGATTTACTCACTCCTGGGGGTGTCGCCACGGCGCTACAGCGGAACCTTCGTCTCCCACCAGGCTGTCCACATGGCAAGGCGCAGTTCTGATGTGCAAGGAAGTTAATCATCATCAAATCTGTGCCTCTGGGGCTTCACCTCATACGAAGTGGAGTCAGTATTGGCTATCAGGAATGCTGCAGGGTTCTCCTTTATCTCAAGTATTTATTTATCTTGGACTTGCCACTCGAATAATTGATGTTTCAGTACGGTGTGATGGAATACTTTCCAGGTTAATTTATTTTAATTGTATTAATTTAAGTAAAAGCTTTTTGCAAGATTTAACATGGTAAAAATCACTCTTCAGGGTGATTTTAATGAAACTGATGTTTTTTAGGAAGATTTGTCCATTTTCTGTAACGACTTGTGCCTATCCCAGAGGTTGTGGGCGCAAGGCAGTGCACAACCTAGGACAGGGTGCCAAAGCATCACAGGGGACACTCGCACCATTTACAGTTTGGCACCTCCAATTACCCTCAGCATGGTTTTGGACTTTGGGAGGGGAAACCGGAGGAAAGCCCATGACAACACAGGGAAGAAAATGCAAACTCCACACACATGGAGCCATGGCAGAGACTCCAACTATGAGGCATGAGGCAACAGAGCTAAACAGTGTGCCACTGTGCCACACTGTCTAAGGAAGATGTATCAACTTTATTATAGGCTCAGTTAATATTTTTCAAAGATGCAAAAATGGAAAAGATCAGTACAAAAAACAGCGTGGTTCACTGATTATTCAAATGAAGGTGTCACAATGGGTAACGGGTGTGGGCTGGGAGCTTCCTCAGTGAAAGCAGTTTAAAACGGTTCGCACGGTGTTTAGGTCCCTTTTTTGTTTTCAGAAACGTCCATTTACTGGCCTCAGTTCACTCTGCTAGAATGAATTTCCTGGCCTCGGTTCTGCGTCGCATTAGTTAATGCAGTTAACTGCAGCAGTATAAATGATCGGGTGTCCAGTGCAGCGGAGGGAGCGGAATGGGCGCCTCGGCTGCTGGCTCTCCGTCTTCTGTTCCGAGAGCCAACGACGGCGCAGGAGGGCCGATCTGCCGGAACGCCCATCTTTAGCCGCTATGCTAATGTCCTCTTGGGTGGAAAATGTGCTGCCTCAGTGTTGAGGAAGTCCTATAGCTTGGCAGACTTTTTGGATGGGCGAGGGCTTGTAACTCTGTGATAAGGGGGGGAGGGGGGGTGGTTTCGCAAGCTCTAAGATCATCATTTGCTGAGTATGGTGAAAGTGTCAGTCTTGCCTTCTGATAGCTGGGCTTTAGAAGGTCTAGTGGCTGTCATCTGCTTTTCTGTCTGGTCAACACCAGGAACATTCTTGCAGCTTCTTGTGTGCCTGATTTTTAAGATTTCTGATCTCTGTGTTCTAAATCAAGGTAATGGATATTTGAGGAGTATTTCTCCTCCACAGAGAATTGCTTTCCTCTCCTATGGGGGAAGGCGTGTTAACTGGCTGATTTGAAAGGAATGCCTTCTGTCAGAATTCTGCCTAGGTCAGCACTGTGTAGAGGTTGGTGAACAAGGTTTATCTAAGTTAGACTGAGATTTGTATGGATCGATACAGAGATGGTCAAAGGACGAAGTGTCATTTTCCTTTTTCTGATCCCATGGCTTCGACTGCCCAGGTGTGAAATCTGCAGAAAGACGCTTGCAAGCTATTTAAACAGGGACCTGGGTTCCTCGAACACATGAGTAGACGTCGGTCAGCTTTACGGCTTATGTTTGGCTTAAGGCCGACCGGCTTGTTCCTGCACTCTGTCGATCTCTGTACTTTTAAATATTTTCCTCCCAGTGAGTGATCATGCAGAGGTCACTAATAAAACCCTGGGGGGTAGATTACACCCCCCCCCGCATCAACGGACTGTTATCTGACAACACTGGGCCTGCTTTGAGGTCAGCTTTGCCAATGTCTGTTTACATGTGACAGGTTGTAGTACTGTGTATCTGCTTTCTCCGTACCTGTAGGAGAAGCGGCAGATAATTGTCTGTGGTTATGAGATGCCAGATGTTTCCCATCAGGCTCGGTGGGCGATTCCAAGCCACCAGCAGATGGTCCCGCTGTTGCTTGGCTCGTGGCATCTGTCTTGTCAGGGATTTTTCGGAGAAGGCGGCGACGGGAGCTAGACTTGTGCCCACAAGGTTAGGCTGGATGCACTTGAGATGCTAGTGAGTGGACATGTCGGATCGTGTCGTGCTTGGGGTGGGGAACTCATTGATGGCTCAAAAACAAGAAGAAAAATGGTGAAAGCAAACACTCATCCCCAGATTTGTTGGTGTTTTGTCATGCACTTGGGTTGGGTTCGGGACAGTAGGTCCTTGTCTATGCATGTCGGTCTATCTGAATTAGGGACCCATCACAGTACCTTTTCTGAACTTTTCTGTGAAGTCCACTTGTTGAGTGCTAGCATTCAGTGAGCTCGATGTCTATGCCGTACTCCCATGCTGCATCTAGGTGTAACAATCTGGAAAGTACAAACCCCACTGCCCCAACTAGGAATGGGGCCTTAAAGGGATGCCTGAGGTGGGGTTTTTTTTGGCCGAGAAATATAGCTGTGATATAAGGACAATGATCTCCAACTTCAATTTCACTTTCACTTTTCCCCAAACTCCCTCGGAGAACCTCCTTTTACGGCCATCAGACGGCAAGTTTCACTGGGAGCTCGCCCGTCTCGGCAGGTAAATCCACAAGCCACGTCTGTCAGCCGCTCCTATGTAGATGGTGGCAGAAGGAGCCCCAGTGACATTTTCGCTGTGTCCCTGAACCCCATATAAGTGGTGTTAGGGTCTGTGTCATGTTACTGCCGGTGGTGGAATTAATCGCTGGACTGGCTAATATTTGAGGGAGCAGTTAACTCCTATCAGCGCTAATGTTTTACTGGGATGTGGGTTAGGACAGCTTTGGATAAGTGGGCAGATGTTTGCTGAGCATACACAATGTATCGCAGACCTTTGGGCTGGGCTGCTGATTGGCTGGATCCCAGGCGTGGGCCCGCGTCGCCGTGGCGTGCGCTGGCCTCAGCCCGAAGCCCGAGTTGGCCGCAGCCTCTCCTCTCCTTCCTGTGCGAGAGGCACCATTGCTCAAATCTAATTAAACCTCTCCTTGTTCCGCTCTCTCGCTACACCTCAGCCGTTGTTTGCTTTTGTTTTGGTGAAAGCCCGTCGGTTCCCAGCACCATGGCAACCTGGCTCTGGGAAGTGGCAGCAGCGAAGAATTTTCCTAGTCCCATTTTTGTTTATTTTTCCATGTTCTCCTCTGTAGCGCTTGCTGTGGTGCTTCTGGCTCATGTGTGTTAAGATGTGAGGGTGCAGGCATATGAATCAGGCGGGGGGGGGGGGATACTGCTCTGATTCAGCCCCCTGCAAATAGTGCTGATTGACCCCCACTGCCCTCAGCGGAGGAAGGTGGAGTTTATTAGGTCACTGCTTGGATTCCCCTTGCTGTTCCTCCACGGCCAGCCGGAGCCCGGTTTGGTGTGCGCGGTCCCGCCTGCGGCACGTTTTCTGCCGTGCAAGCCCTTGCACATCCGCCCAAGCGTGTTTTTTAAAAGCAAAGCTGCGTTGCATTTACACAGTAAAGTACACCCTGAAACACGTGCGTGTCATTTACAGGGCAGTGGTGTGTGTTCGGTCTAGGAAACATAAACGCCCTGCCTGTATGAAATCAGTCTTTGTTTTGCCTTTTGCATTTATGAACTATTGACTATGTCAAATGCAGATGTAAAATTCATCAATGATTACAACACTTTTACCAATTAAATTCTCGATTTAACAAAATTCACACACATTTACACTTTGGGTCTTGTTCTTTTTTCTTAAAGTGACCATTTTTTTCGTGAATGCAATAGAATGCCTTTATTGTCATTTTACATTTCCAGTACAACGAAACTTCCCATGTATCATCTGCAACGATTGCTAAGACACTAGATACAAATACTAAGGCATTTCAAAATTAAATTTATAAATGATGTATGAAAAGTAGAATATACTGTACAGAATAGTTAAATAAGCAATTAAATGATTTGCACATCATTTAAATTTCTTCACATCTTTGATTAGGTTGAATCCTTGTTTCCTTGTCCAGTTGATTCATTATGCCTGTTTACATGTGCATCATGTGCTGTTCTGATTGATTATTATGCCTGTCCTCACTCTGGCAGTTTTAAAATGTGGCCCGGGCTCCTCTCGGCTGGGCCAGCACATTGTTCCTTCACAGCCGTGTCCCAGCTCGGGTGATGTCAGCCTCCGATGGGGGGAATATAAAAGCCTCTTTCTTTTGTGGTCCCCCCCCAGCCCTCAGCGGATGGGTGAGCAGGCGGGGAAACAGGACGGGGGGGGGGTTGTAATTTTGATTTGGGCTGTCCACAAGATAGGCCACAAAGACCTTCCTCGGGAGCTGTTTAACCCTGAAAGGGGCAGGAGGCGGTGGCATGATGGGCTGCGACGTGGGATGTGTGACTGGAATGGCTGCCCGATTAACCACTGCTGTACAGAGATGGCGAGGATGGCAGCCTTGGAAACCAGCCCTGTCCGTGAGCTCTGGGACGGCCGTCTGTGCGCTTGGTCACTCCTCCAGTAACCTATCCCATTGGGTCCGTCGGGTGCCAGACCAAACATGGCAACCTTGGACTCAAACCTGTTTCTAACCACATTAATCATCTAGCAGATCATTGCCTGATGATCCCTGAGACCAGGCCCGAGGAGAGGGGGGTGCAGCCGGTACATCGCTCCAGGGCCTATAAAGCTCAAGGGGGGCCCATGAAGCCCAACGCGTCCCATAATTTTTATGATACAGTGATCCCCAGCTATACTGCGGTTCAGCTATTTTATATAACTGAATTTTGTATAAGGGCCCACACACCTTCTTCGTACCGGGGCCCGGATTTTCTATCGGCGGCCCTGCCTGAGACACCCTGACTCCAGAGCTGCAGTGTAAACAGGGAGAGTTTGTTCGCTGAAAGCTTCGTTCCGGACCCTGCCGGGCAGGTGGAGTGAACTTCGGTGGGTGGCACATCTAAATCGCTACCTTTAACGTGGCTGTGAGCTCAGAGTGACGTGTAGGATACTGAAGAGTTAGATATTATTGGTGAATGAGGTGAACATCAGGCTGGGAGTCGCTTGGTGTTCTGTTGGTTCAGAGAAAGTTCATGTACCTGAACCGCCACACGGTGCGTCTTTGCAAGGCGACATGTCTGAAGCCAGGAGACAGTGCCCTGAATGTGATACTGGGTCAAATGGACAGCTGTTTAACCATCTGAGTAAAAATAGCGTTTGGAAAGCCCACAAGTTTTCTGCTCCCCCAGTTGCTGGGGGTGCAGCTGGGTGGATTAGGGTTGTTGTGTCCGCAGGAGGTGGTCCTCCTATTATTAACAGTTACCGCACTTCCCCTGGATCATCTGTTCTGCTGGCCTGCTGTTGCACGGGTTCAGGGGACAGACCAGTCCTCCTTGGTGACAAGACTGCAGATTCTGGACCACTGTTGTACCTTCAGCTTGTTTACCAGTGTGTGGTGTAATCTGACCTGTGCCCTGCGTTTTGTTTTAAGAATTCAGTCCTGATTTGCATGCATATTTGTGGTGGTGTTGGCTCGCTGCCAGTGCAGTTCCTCATTCGCAGTGTCTGGTGGGGGGGAATTTATCATGGAAATGAAACCCGTGTAACTACGGAGACTCCTGCCTGCATGCTAAACATGAACATAGATGCACAGCTAGATGTGCCTCTTATTTAGTTAGAAAAGCCTACAGTGGCCTATCAGTATTGATAGGGCCTGGGGGGGCAGGAGGGGAGTACAGAATGCCCAACTAAACAGTGAAGCATGATGGGACACTGCTCTCTACTTTTTGGGGGATGGAGGTTACTGGCCGGACAGAGGGGGGGGGTGGGGAGTGCGGAGTCAGATTAACAGAAGTTTCTGGCACTGGACCCTCCGTAACGCCTCTGGTTTGAGGTTTTCAGTGGGTGGGCTGTCGGTCATTAACATCAGGTAATGTAGGCTTTGAGATACCTGCTCCACCTGCATTTGTGGCGGGTGGAGGTCGGGTGGATGGGGGGGGCGGGTGGCTCGACTTCGTGGGACCTGGGTTGGAGAAGGGAGTCATGCACGCAGATCACAGATAAAGAGGCCAGAGCTGTTTGTATCTGGGATCGTCCTGGAATGAACCCCATGCCCCACCCCAGACTGGGCCCCACCTGTGCTTTTGACAGAGCAGCCCCAGCTGTCGTGTGAGTGCGCCTGCATGTGTCGGTGCGACGCTGTGTGGGCAAGTCTGTCCCTGTTCCGGATTACATGGCCTGCAGCTGTGTTGGGGAGTTTCTGTGTGAGGAGTCAAACGGCGTCACCGACTGGGTGTTTACCAGGGACGGCAAATTTCGTGGTGTTACGGGATGCACCTGAGCTGAACGAACTGTTTGTCTAAAGTGTATGCATTTTGGTTGACCTTGTAGTAATTAAACTTGCATGTTTGTCTCAGTCCATGTCTCCTTCTGGATCGTTCTAGTAGCGTTTGAATTTCAACAGCTGATCATCATCTTTAGCGTTAACTCATGAACTGGTTTGATCACACTTTCAGGAAAATAAGTAATTAAATCTCAATTTACGTGGTTTTATGTATTAAAAAGATGTCACCGAATGATACCTTTGGTCCCTCCCCTCCTTTAGTCCTTTTGGTAGATGAGCCTCTAGTTCCCTCTAGAGAGAGAACGGTTGTCACTCCCAGACTCGTTCAACAGTTTTCCCCCTCTCTCCCGTTAATTAAATTCTGACTGTTTTAAACCACAGTGTCAAAGTCTTATTTCCCCTCTTGCTAGTTACTTACACTGGTAGTAATTAGACATGAGAACGTTGGTTACCTGCGACGTCTGAAATCCTTCATTTACAGTTTGTGACAGTCTCACTGTGCAGTGTGGACGAACAGTTATTTTTGGTGTATCTTATCCCTCTGGGCTTCATATCTTCTGTTACATCCATTTCTCTGGTCTGCCATTGATTTGCAGGACCGGGGCGATGGATTCCCTGATGTGTTGGTACTGGCCGGTCAATTTTGTGCTACATGCTTAGTCAACTCTCCTTTGAACTTTGGTCTCTTTCCTATTTGGACCCACCCATGTTTGGAGCTGGTTTTTGTCGGACGTTCTGCCTTGACTTGGGCCCATCTTCAGTAACACCCTGGAATTGGAACTCAATTCTCCTCCATATGAGATTCCGACCCCTTTGGTGCTTCTAGACCAGAGGAGACCATTCCTGAACTTTCTTCCATGTTTCCATCATTTAAGGACGCCAAACTGACTGTATGTTCACCTTCTAGAAGGATGAGCAGTGGCATGATCTGGCTAGTCATCCAGGCCCCGGACATGTTAATGAGCCGTTTAGGTTAATGATGTTAAGATTAGCATGAGGGACTTCAGCTGCGGAGATGTTTCTGCTTTGAGTACCACCGTGTCCCCGGGAAATTAAGTCTCAGCTTGAGGTCACTCTGCAGAGAATCCAGTGGTTTCTTATTTTGTCTGACCTTTTCTAAAGCGCTGCCACATTAAAGTCACTTTTAAGCTGGTAATAAATCGTGTAATGAGACCAAAGGCTTCTGGTCCAGGAAGCTACCCAGGAAGTTGAAGCTGGGAGGTGCTGGTACCCAGTGCGCCTACACGCGTGTGAGGGCTGTTTGCAGAACAGAAAGGGCTTGTACCTTGGACATGGAGCCTTGTAAAGATGTCCTAGCTGGGGCTTTCTATGGGGGGGGAGAGCAGTGTGCTCTTTAACCCAGTTATTGCAAAATGGTTAATGGTTATGGGCAGTTTTTTTTCTGGAGAGGATGTTTTAGAACTCAAGCGTCTTGTATTTATTTATTTTTGTTCCCTGTTTGGTACCAGTTTTCACTCGAGTGTTTTCATCCCCTTCCTACCCTGAATAGATTAAAATCGCTGGGGCCGGGCTGTGTCTGCCGTGTGTGCACTCTAAGCCCTTCCCCCTCCTCTTTCATGCAGGTGTGAAGTATGCAGCAGTGAGAATGTTGGGCGTGGCAGTTCTGGTGGTGGGTGTGGCCGGGGGTGTGGCCACGTCAGAGGAGCCCTGCACCGGCCCAGGCTGTTCCAACAATGGCTCCATGGACTACTGTTTCGGCGCGCGCATCCGCAGCACCGTGTTGCAGGGCCTACCCTTTGGGGGCGTGCCCACAGTGCTCGCCCTCGACTTCATGTGCTTCCTGGTGAGTCAGCTGACCTGGGGGGAATGGCGCGGGGGGTTGGGGGGGGTTCTCGGTCACCTCTTACCTTGTATAATCTGCAAGGGGGCAGGCCTGGACAGGCGGCATGGTGATTAATAGGACTGCAGATTTCCCTGCCTTTTGTACCTTTAAAATTTTATCTGCATTTTGCTCGCAACCATAATGCCTTTTAATAAAATATCCAGCTGTAAATATGGTTAAAATTGTATGGTACCATGGGTTAAATGGGGGAGGGGGGCTTTGGTAACCAATAAAATGGTGGCTTGGCCAGACAGCCCACACATCTTCTTCTTATAGTGTGGTGCACAGCCATATGTCGATGTGTAAGTAAGATCGACGGCAGTCACAAATAAGAAAACAGCCATATGTATGTTTAAAACTGACAGAAAATAACACCACCCAAAAAACAACTACTTAGACACACATGTGGTGACCACATGGTCACGTGCGCACGTCTGCATCCTGCTAGTGTTATTTGAGCATTTACCTGTTAGTCTCGTGAAGGCTGTGCCAACCTGGGAGAGGATTGTTTTGTCGCCAAGGTGATGAAATTGTGTCTTTGTGCACTTTGGCAGGATTAAAAATTATTTTTATTTTTTTTATTAAACATACACACACACACACACGCACTTACGTTGGCTGATAAAGGTATCTTGGGCAGTGATACATTTGAGTTCGGGTCTGTTTGTTTTGTGCCGATAGTTTTGCTGCGGTGCCGGCCCCTTGCTAGTCTTAGTTTACGTCATCGTTCGGGCGTCCTGTCAACTTGGCTGCTGTGAAACGTGTGCCAATTAAAATCCAGGCTGAAACCTGTTTAACTTGTAGGGTTTCTTGCCTTAGGCTCAAAATTAGAAGGCTGATGCATTTTTTAAGTCTGAGTTAAGCCCTGAGTTTCACCGCTGCGCAGTGCTGGTTTCTCATGGTCTGGTTGGAGAAGACCTGCACGTTGTTACGAAAAAAAACGAGCATCTCTCCCTTCTTCCATGAGCCGGGTCCTCCCTTGTAGACAAGGGGTGTGAGTTTGGAACTTGTGGGATTGGCGGGGGGAGCGGCCTTAAAGTCTGACCTTTTAACCCAGGCAGTGAGGTTTCCTGTCCAATCAGGAAACGCCTGTGGGAATCTGGGGTCTTATCACCAATGTGCGTTCAGTCGTCCTCAGTGAACGGAGATGAAGAGATGTGTTGCTTTGCTGGTTTTGAATCTTCACATCTAGAAATTGCTGCAGCAGATAATGTATAAATTTGCTCCTGTTGGGCAACGGGCCAGGGTGCGCTTGAAAATGTCTTTTGACAGTGAATGTTGATGTCCTCGCAGTCTCCTGTGCTTCAGCTTTAGTTTTTTAGTTAGTCTAAAAGAGTGAAGGTTCCTCTTAGTTAGTCATGTCATTAACCCGTCGATTTTCTGGCTCGATTTTGCTCCGCTAACTGTCACTAACTAGGATTTACTTTTCACGGAGCGGCAGGGATTCACGGCAGGCTGGGCGGCATCTTCCTCGCTGACACTTTTCTGTTGGTCACCCCCCAGGGCCTGCTATTCGTGTTCTCCATCCTGAGGAAGGTGGCTTGGGACTATGGCCGACTGGCGCTGGTCACCGACGCCGACAGGTAATGCCGCGCAAGATCAGTCAGTCGGGGCTGGGGAATAAGGAAGGACTGCTGAAAACGAATAAGAGTCTGCAGAAGTGACACTGTGCGAGGGTGTGTGCTAAGCGACACCCAGCCGTCGGCACTCCCTGAGTGGGCAGCCCATTGAACCCACTTGTCAGAGTGTTCTGTTAAATGAGTTCTTAGCATATTTAAAATGATTTCATCATAACTGGGGGGGGGGGGGGGGGGGGGGGGGGGGGGGGGGGGGGGGGGGGGGGG
>JAODKC010000064.1:3723427-3752026 GCA_026777985.1 Mormyrops attenuatus | reverse complement strand
CCCCCCCCCCCGGCCCCCCCCCCCCCCCCCCCGCCCCCGGCCAACATTGGGCCGGGGGGGGGGGGGGGGGTTCCGGCCCCAGTCAATAACAAGACAGAGATTAATCCCCAGGTAGCCGGCAGGCACTCAGTCATATAGTAAAATTACTTGAACTCTCCTCAAAATTGACTTCAGCCCCCCCCAGTCAGCAAAATCTACCTAGGGGGACGTATCCGTAGAGTTGCCGGACACCCCACAAATTTTATTTTTGTGCATGGGCCTGGTAGCCAGTCTCTCTGATGTGTGTTAGGATCCTTATCATTCACGGTGAAATGGTTGTCTTTGCCTTCCGAGGATGAGTGAACGCTTTGGGGAGCCCCAGCTTTGCTATGAAGCTCACAGGCTTGAATGTGAGAAATGGCTTCTTTTGCTGCCTCTGAGCGCTCAAGCAGCAAATGAATGGATGACATTTTTAAAGTCACAGGATTCAGGAATGTAGTAGACGGTGGGCTTTATGTTTAGGGAGGTGTACTGTGACAAAGTCAGATGACCCAGCTTAGCAAGCTGACATGTTCATCTCCTAGGGCTGGGGGGGTGAATTCCTTAATTTGAAGTAATTCACTCTGATTCAGCTGTCTCAGCTCGGGGTTGTTCCATCTGCGTTTAAACATGCCCCTCTTACCCTCTTCTCAAGAAGAGAAATTTGGATCTTTCAGTTTTGTCAAACTTTAGACCAATTTCTAAGCTGCCCTACCTATCAAAGGTCCTAGAGAAAGGGGTTTAAATTAAGTTAAAATCATTCTTGACTGGGAACAAAATCTATGAAAAGTTTTAGTCTGGTTTTAAATCGCATCACAGCACTGAAACTGCCCTCCTGCAAGTTACCAATGATCTCATGCAGACAATTGACTCCGGTAGCTTTGCTGTTTTGGTCCTCCTCAACCTTTCTGCTGCCACTCTCATGGTTTCAATCCCATCTAACTGGCCGAAGCTTTTCCGTTCATTAAGGCAAATTCTCCTCACCTACAGCTCCACTAACTTCTGGAGTCCCCCAAGGCTCTGTCCTGGGCCCTATACTCTTTTCACTGTATTTATTGCCACTGGGGTCTATATTCAGAAAATATCACCTATATTCAGAAAATATCACCTTCCACTGTTTTGCAGATGATGTACAAATTTATCTGCCTCTAAGTCTAAGCAGGAATGATTGTATTCAGCCATTGTTCAATTGTTTGAATGAGGTTAAATTTTGGATGAGCAGTAGTTTTTTAAACCTAAATGATAGTAAGACCAAGATTTTTCTATTTGGCCAAAAGCATAGTGATTGCTTCTCTGGTCTGGTCTTTTGGGCCCTCTTTATCCTTATCTTTGCTCATCTGTTAAGAACTTAGGTGTGACCTTTGACAGCGCTTTTAAATTTGTTAATCAGGTGAACTCTGTCATAAAAGCAAGTTTTTATCAATTGAGACTTATAGCTAAGGTTAAAGGTTATCTCTCCCTTAAAGACCTTGAGAAGGTTATCCATGCTTTTATAACCTCCCAGTTGGATTATTGCAATTCATTATATTTTGGAACTGATCAATCACAAATTCGTCTGCAGTTCATGCAAAACGCAGCAGCTCGTCTCCTCACTGGTAAGCGTAAGCATGACCATATTTCTCCAATATTGGCCTCGCTTCACTGGCTACCTGTGGGGTTTAGAATTGAGCTTAACATGTTGTTGATTGTTTTTAAAGCACCGAACGGGCTGGCACCCAAATATCTCACTGAACTGCTACACTTTTATACTCCGGCCAAAGCACTTGGGTCATCTCAGTACACTAAAAGTCTATTAGGAGTCTTCTGCTAAAAGTTCCTAAGACCAGGCTGAAGACCAGAGACGACCGAGCCTTTGGGGTGGCTGCTCCTAGACTTTGGAATAGCCTACCTTGGCATGTTAGACCTGCCTCGACTCTGGAAACTTTTAAATCTTCTCTTAAGACTCATCTTTTCTCGATGGCATTTAATTTAGGATGAGTTGGCATAAAATGGTCTGAGTCTATTGTTCTTCATTTTATGTTTCTCATTTGATGTTTCATATTATTTTTAATGATGTAACTCTGTACAGCACTTTGGTCAACCTTGGTTGTTCAAAGTTTATTTATAAAGCACTTTTAATTTGATTTGATTCCTGATTCAGCCAGACTGTGATCTTCAGTTTGACAATTTTCTTTTCAGATGTTATCTGGTTGCACATGGTGACATAAATCTAAAAGGAGGTGTTGAGTTGTGCTTCTTAACCAGCCTGTGGTCTTGTTAGTATTTAACACATTATTTTTCCTGCCATAGGGTTTCTGTGCCTGGCTGACGGCCATATTCCGGATAAAGTGAGTAGCCTGGCCGTGGTGCGAATGCTGGACAGAGACTAGACTGAAACCTGTTGCCTTGATGGAGCGTATTGGCCAATCTGAGTCCGTATTAAAGGTTTCACCCAAAGTGCCCTTAAAAATGAAGAACAGTGCAAGTGTCACTTCAAAACCAAAATGCATATGATTAACTTAACCTTTTCATGCATGGTGAGGTAGCCTTCTCACAGCTGGTAGGGTTCTTCATAACCCATAATGTTCAAAGATCTACTTAAGGGTACATACTTTGCCCCAAGTTCAATGCCCAGTAAACTATTGGGCATTAATGAATGGATGGAATTATGACAGAACTGTTTAAAATTTAAACTGAATGACAGTATTCAGGACTGCACCTAATATCGCTGTACCTATTACATTGACAATAAAGAGATTCTGATTCTGAGTATCCACTGATATTTTTTATCAGTAGAATACGCTGGTTACTTTAGATCTTTTTTGAACTTCTTGACTCTCTATGACTAATATGCCTCAGGCATGAAGGATCTCCCATGATGAAAAATACCCCTCTCTGCCTGCCCCGCCCCATTCTCAGGGATGAGGAGATCAGAGACAAATGTGGTGAGGACGCGGTCCACTACCTATCCTTCCAGCGCCATATCATTGGCCTGCTGGTCGTGGTGGGCGTGCTGTCTGTGGGGATCGTACTGCCCGTCAACTTCTCAGGAGACTTGCTGGGTGAGTTGGTGGCTTGTTGTTGTCTGGCTGTTGGAACTTGAGTAGTACATTACTTAAAGCAGTACTTATTTCGTTTTTGTGTAATTAATTATTATTTTTATTAAAAAAGCTCTCTGGCTTCAGTAAATAAACCTCATGGGTTTTCACACTGTGTTTTTGTTGTGGATGCGCAGTTGGATTGTAAAAGTCTTTAATAAGAGACAGTACTGTGGGGAAAGGGGGAATATTGGTACATATTTAATTTTTGAATGGATCTTCAGCCACAGTACCTTGTCTGGTTTATTTACGATTCTTATTATAGAACAGAAGTTGAAAGCCCTCAGGCAATAATGATTGAAATTTGCCTGTTACCATCTAACACTTTTACTTATTTCCTCTCCCCATCAAACAGAGTACAACGCATACAGCTTTGGGAGGACGACCATAGCCAACCTCAAATCTGGGTGAGGGCAGCGGTCATACTTCAAAGGGCACCCACAAGTTTAGCAGACTCGTGTGGAACTTGCCAGAACACCACGAGCTCATTTCCCTGTCATCCTGTGCAGGGACAATCTGCTGTGGCTACACACAACCTTCGCCTTCCTGTATCTGCTGCTGACGGTCTACAGCATGAGGCGTCACACCTCCAAGATGCACTACAAAGAGGACGACCTGGTGAGCCAAGACTCTCACTTGCCAGCAAGGATCATGTCGCGTGTTTGAAGCCCTTATATAGACATGAGCGTACGCTGACCTGCAGGCCATAACTGGTACACCAAGCTAATTTCATTGGCCCAGATAATTAAAATAATTTTAAATGCTCGACTCTATAAATATGAATGTGCTATTACCCTGTTTTTAACATAAATAAATATATGTGTTAAGTTAATTGAACCTAATTGAAGGATGGATGATGGTCTTAACTGTTTCGTTGTTCGATGTGGCACCATCTGACTGGTCATCTATCCTCTGCCTACTGAAAGACTTGGCAGTTTTTGTGGAGTCTGATCTCTGACACAGGAAAATGATGCACTTGTTTATTATAGTAATAAATGAATGTCAAGAGTGCCAGCCAAAGCTCACGCGGCACCCTAGAAAAGCTCCAGCGCCCTAGACGGCTGCCTATGTCACCAAATGGGCACTGTGCTTTGAAGGAGGGTGGAGCTCAGCTCAGTGGCTTATTGACATTGTCGTCTTTTCTAGGTGAAGCGCACCTTGTTTATTAACGGCATCTCCAGATACGCCGAGGAGACCGAACTTAAGCGGCACTTTGAGTGAGTCCCTGAGAAACCTCTCTGAGCGTGTGGCTCTCAAGGTCCCGGTCTGAATGAGTAGATGAAGGGCTCATGGTTGCCCTTGGGGATCTTTTCCTTGGGTATCTGAGGGCAGCACTTGGATCTTGCTTCTCAGCCGCTGCAGTGTAAGGTTGGTTCAGGCCTTGGGTTCTGTTTGTGTTGGGATTTTTCTGTTTTCCTCTGATCTTTTACTTCAGTCACCTCCTGCATTTTAAGATGGCCATGAGAGACACACTTTATGAACCAGTAACTTGAATATGACGGATTTTGCTGAATCTGAATCTTTGGATTTAAGCATGTAAGCCAGGGCTCTTCAAATCTGGCCCTTACAATTCCAAATCCAGGCCTTGTTTTCAGTTCTCCCAGATAGTTAGTTTAATAATTACTGATTTTGATTGGCCAGAGGCTTCACACTTGGCTTACAGGTAAAGGAAGGCTGGAAAATCAGCAGTGCTCAGCCCTTAAGCACCGTGATTTAAACAGCCCTGATGTAAGCACTAATGGAAGATGGCAGTTGCTGATAATGATTGGGTATTAAAATGAAAAATGTCTTCTGAATGTCTATGGTTTTCATGTATGACTGACACCGTTTAATGACGCTAGTGAGGAAATTAAACTCCAGACAGGCCAAGTCGGCTTCCCTGAACAAGAGAAGCAGTATTTTCCGTGAATATTTTGTAGTGAATTCCAGCAAAGGCAAGTCGTGCGTTCCTGCATAAGGCCCTAAAAATGGCTGTTCTCTTGTTGACAGACCATTAGATTATAATGTAATTTAATTTTCATGCAGGACTTCGTATTGTGCACCCGTAAAATGACGGGAAACGATGTGAGGCGTATTATGTGGAAATATGCTTGGAATCAGGGGCACATTGGAATGACTGATTTTTACCCGGATCTTAGGGCTGCAGAACTGCAAACTTGTCCCATATAAAGCGCAAATGACACCGTGGAAACATCAGAATGATCCTCTCGAGTGTTCCATTCTCATTTCCATTCTCTCATGGAGACACTTCATGCTTCTGACTGACTGACTATAAATGGTTTTTGAACCATTCGCTGTGGTGCTGAGCAAAGGGGTCAGTGTATGATGACGTGTGACTCAGAAGGTGGATCTACTTTCCCATAATTCATAGCCATGTTTCTTCATAGCTGTGTATAGCCTGGTGGTATGTTAATTCCACTTGATGATATTGTCACTTTTTGGTTATTAGAGGATATTTTCTACTATCCGCAGAAAATTGTTTTAAATGCAGGATCAACACTGACTGTTGTATTGGGACACATTTCTATTTTGGGTTCCATTGGAAGTAAATAGACTGTATTATAATAATCATGATATTTATAGTAACTGCAAGTGTAAACCTCATGGATTTTGGTGCTACACAAAGTTATAATTTAGTTGGGTGCTAATTAATATACGAAATGCTCACTGGGAGTGATATGAAAGTCCGCATTTCCAGCTGTGCTGCCTGTGTACAGTAAACACGAGTAATTAATGCAGCATTATGCGAGCCCCCTGTAACTTTGATGTGCACCGCTGAATACTTGGCATCGTGCAAGTCCTGAGAGAGGCGAAACCAATGCTTTTCTTTTTTTTTTAAAAGGAGGGGGCTGCATTTCCCTCCCCCTGGCTCTTGCTATGCATCCTTAATTAGACTTGATTGAGCTGTCCGAGTCCATTTAATTTGGAATATATTTTACTGACATCGCGTCCTAAACAGAATAATTAATAGAAAATTCCCTTTAATTTCTAATTGCATTAAATTTGAATTGTCTTATTCACTTAGTCCCTGATTGTCTTTTTAGCTCTTGAAGAACAAAATGACAATAAGGAGCAAAAAATATTTGCAGCTGTTTTACGAATAAGAGGATTGTATTTTATCAGCACAGCTATGTATCAGTGTTGTAGTTCAGTTAACGTGATGTAATTTTATCCAGCCAAACAGGTTATGTCCCAGTTTTATTATTTCAGTAATATCTAATTGAGAGCTTAGTTTGTCTGAAAAACAACACATGATTAGTAAATAAGAAATGCCTGATCATGTGACTTCCCTTATGTGTGACATCACTGAGGAAGGTGGTAGGGTAGTTTGACTCCCTTGCTGGGTTCCATGGACCTTCCAGAGTGATGAGTGATTCCATCATTGCATTTACTAGGTAAATGCAGCTCTTGCCAGGTGTTTGCAGTTTGCTAATGCTATGTTTCTGGCACAGGGACGCCTACGACAACTGCACAGTGCTAGAGGCACGCATCTGCTATAATGTGGCCAAGCTCATGTCCCTGAATGCGGACAGGTACCACTCGCCGCCGTCACTGCTGTCTGGGGCTAACGATGGGATCATGTGCTCGCAAAACGCTGGCTAATGCAGCCAAAGTCTAGTCTTTACCCTCTCCTAGATATCCTTGCAATATATGCTTCTTGAATAGTTTTCAGTATCTCTAGTGTGTGGTTGATGTGTTGGATCGCAGCCTAATAACAGAAGGCAGGGCTGACCGGGCATGGGTGTGGCATGTTGGTGTAGGCGGGGCCTGTGCCCTGGGCTGACCAGTGGGTGTGGTCTGCAGGAAGAAGGCTGAGCGAAGCAAGAAGTACTTCTTGGATCTGAATAGCCGAGCGCAGAAACTCGCCATGATCAACCCCAGGCCATGCGGGCACCTCTGCTGCTGCGCTGTGGGGAACTGCCAGCCGGTGAGGCCCAGCTTTCATGGGAGTCATGAGCCACAACCCATTAGGGCTTTTCCTCTGTGTTTTTTTCATTTGTTTGTGTGTTTGTTGGTTTCTGTGTTTGTTTTTTACCTGTCCATCTTCTTGCGGCATGTTTTGGATTTGGTGAACAGAAAGTGCTCATCAATAAATGCAAGTCAAAATTGGTGACATCAGAGCCATTAGGCCCCACCCCCATGATTTTTGGTACTGCAGAGTCCAACTGAACTATAAAATGCAGGTTGCTGTCCCGTTATGATAACTGTCCTACTGTGGTTTGCGTCCCCCCCATGCTAAAAATGGAAAACCATTGCATAGATAACGCATCCTGTGTAGCTATGCGCTCTCATTAAGTCATTTCCATTTCTCATGAAGTTCTAGCTGTGAAAAGGGCCCCGCCCATGTTTCGACCTTTTTTTTTTTTTCCCCCACTCTGATTGCTGTCAGGTGGAAGCTGTAAGCTATTACACACAGCTGGAGGCCAAGCTGAAGGAAGAGTACAAGATTGAGAGGGAGAAGGTCAACACCAAGCCGCTAGGCATGGCCTTCGTCACCTTCCAGAACGAATCCATGACTGCCAGGCAAGTCTCCTGTCCTACGCCTGCATTTCTGGCACTGACCTGTTTAGTATAGCAACACTGTTCAGCAGCAGCGGTGTTCGGCGATTCCCAGTCCAGTCCTTGGGGACGTTTTTGCTCAGGGAGCAAAAATGTCGGCCGTCTATGAGTCCCCGGGGACCAGGTTGGGAAACACTGGTGTAACTGAAATATTGTAATTATCTCTCTCTTATCACAACCAAGCATTCCTGTGTAATTTTGGCCGTGATCCATCTGCAGCCATCGCCTAGCTGCATCTCAGGGGGTTGCTGTAATCAGTTTGGTTGTAATGTTAACTGACTTGTTTATGGGGAGGTATTTTCTGCAATAAATAAAATGAAAATACACTCTCCACTTTGCCATTTAGTTTTCAAAGCTTATGTACAAAAATCCTGCCAAAATGAACATTTAAAATGCACCATTTGCATTTTAATTTTCCACTCGTGTATGAGTCAGATATGGGGGAGAAAAAGTAAATTTGTAGCCTAACCATGTCTCAAATATGCGGGGGTGAAGTTGTATTTGATTTAAAACTGCATTGCAATTTACATTTGGGGGGGGGGCGTCTCCTGGGGTGAACTCTTCCTGATCCCTATGTCTCTCCCCCCACCCCAGGATTCTGAAAGACTTTAATGCCTGTCAGTGTCAGAGCTGCACCTGCCGGGGGGAGCCCCAGACCTCCTCCTTCAGCGAGCGCCTGCACGTCAACAACTGGACCGTAACCTACGCACCCGACCCACAGAACGTCTACTGGTAAGCCACCCACCTCCCCAGCACTGCCTGGTCGACCTCTTATGGTTTCCTGATACTGACATTCCAAAACAATGATGTTGTGAAAATGCATCTAATTGGCTGGATCTGCCACCTCTTTCCATGGCTCCAGGGAGCACTTATCCGTGGGTGGCTTCTCCTGGTGGCTGCGATGCTTCGTCATCAACTGTGTCCTCTTCCTCCTGCTCTTCTTCCTGACCACCCCAGCCATCATCATCTCCACCATGGACAAGTTCAACGTCACCAAGCCTGTGGAGTACCTTAATGTATGCTGAGTCTCTTCCTGTTAATGGGCTCTCAAGTGGTGTATTCATCCAGATCTTCATATCTGAACTCCTGAATGTCTTTTGCTGAGTAAATCCCTTCTCTGAGCTCCATATGTCCATGTGCTAAGGCGTGACTGAGCGCCCGTGTGTGTCCTTCTCTACGGCAGACTCCCATCATCACACAGTTCTTCCCCACCCTCCTGCTATGGTCATTCTCTGCACTGCTCCCCACCATCGTCTACTACTCTGCCTTCTTTGAGGCCCACTGGACCAGGTAGGCTAGGTTCACAAACACTGGTTTTCTACAGAAACCAGAGGTGTTCTCTGGATTCTAGGTTTTTATAGGGCCCGAGGCCTCACTGGGACAGATTTGTTCCAGAACTTCTGCTTTTTCACATTGTGGTGTCATCTCTGCATCTCCATTACAGGTCGGGGGAGAACAGGACTACCATGCACAAGTGCTACACGTTCCTGATCTTCATGGTCCTACTGCTGCCCTCTCTGGGTCTTACCAGGTACTGCCGGCCTGCTCAGAATAGCTACAGCAACACCTGTTTCTCGTCTGTTTGTGTCGGCACAGAACTTACCCTTCAGACTAATTAAAGTCAAAAATCATGCTACAGCCTTCATTATAGATGTAGAAATTCATTTTTCCTTTTGCGTGTCCTTTTTTTCCCTCTCATAAATGCAGTCTTGACTACTTTTTCCGGTGGCTGTTTGACAAGAAGTTGGTGGAGGATGGTAAAGTCAGACTGGAGTGAGTAAAATCCCATTTAACCTTCCTGTTTCAATCACTGGCACACCTACTTGTGGTATTTTAAAGAAGATGCTGCCCCTTTAAGACATTCTTCAAGCCAATTTTACACACTTGAGCACTTCTTGGCCCAGTTCAGATCAGGGTTTGAGTCCAGAATCACAGAACATGTAGCAAAAAGATTTTTTTTTTAAGCTATCCAGCACAATGCACACAGAAGCCGCCGGTTACCAACCTGTCTTCTGCAGGTGCGTCTTCCTCCCAGACAACGGGGCCTTCTTCGTGAACTACGTGATCGCTTCGGCCTTCATCGGGAACGCCATGGATCTGCTGCGCATCCCTGGCCTGCTTATGTACATGATCCGTCTGTGCCTGGCCAGCTCGGCGGGCGAGAGACGTAACGTCAAGAGGGTGAGCCGTCCATGTCTTGCTTCGTAAAAATTTGAAGTATTTGTAATATTTTAGACCTGCAGGCGCAACATGAACACTTGACGGCCTTGACAAAGAACTTATCAGCAAAGAAGCGTGTGTGTGTGTGTGTGTGTGTGTGTGTGTGTGTTTGTATTGGGTACAGGGGTTAAGATAAAAGGTCTTTGTTCAACTGAGCCAGGTGTTGTTATTTTGGCAATATAGGAAGTCACGTGACGCAGCAGTGGGGGGGGGGAACCTATTAACAGAGGTACCACAAAATAAGGAAATGCACCAAGCAGGAATATCATGGTTTACTTAGCAAACTTGTTCTCTCTCATACCAAAAAGAGGCACATCCTCCACCCCCTCCCATCTGTCAGAAAAATGATTGCTGGGCTCCTGGATCTGTTTAGCTGCTGCTGGTGGGTCACACATCTGTCGCTAAACGCTTAGTCACGCTCAGAATTTGGTGATCAGTGTTGAGACACCACAGCACACAGTGCACAACAATAAAATGTGTCCTCTGCATTTAACCCATATCTGACAATGTGACACAGCAGAGGGCAGCTAATTCAGCGCCCGGGGAGCAGTGCTTGGGGATGGTAACTTTCTCAGGGTATCTCAGTGGTGCCTTGCTGGTCGGGGATTCGAATCAGCAATCTTTCAATTACAAGTGCGCGTCCCTAACCATTAAGCCACCATTGCCCACAGCTAGTCGCCGGTAGAGTTTGTGCTCAAGTCCTCAGCCAATGTGCCACTTTGTGTCCCGCAGCACCAAGCTTACGAGTTCCAGTTCGGTGCGGCCTACGCCTGGATGATGTGCATCTTCACGGTGGTCATGACCTACAGCATCACCTGCCCCATCATCGTCCCCTTCGGTGAGCCTCAAAACCTCGAACCCATCATCCACCATTCTGTCTGTGTCTTTAAACGAGCATCATTATTTATAAATACAAATGAAAATTAATTCTTTAGGACAGTTTTCCCAACCCGTTTCTCAGGGACCCACAGATACTCCTTGTTCTGGCTCCCTCCCAGCTCCTGGTAGGACTGTCTGCAGGTCCCTGGGGGCCGGGTTGGGAAACACAGCTGTACAAGCCAAGGTCTCATTAATATTACTGTGAAATTTTTGCTTATATATGAACCCTAGAAGGAGTAAGATCTATAAAAGTGCATTGTGGGTAAGAAACGGCTGAGCCCCTCCTGATTACCATCCTGTTTGTCTTCCAGGGCTGATGTACATGCTTTTGAAGCACCTGGTGGACAGATACAACATGTACTACGCCTACCTGCCCTCTAAGCTGGACAAGAAGATCCATTCCGGCGCGGTCAATCAGGTGGTGGCCGCGCCCATCCTCTGCCTCTTCTGGCTGCTCTTCTTCTCCACCGTGCGCACAGGTGAGGTTCTGAGGGCTGAGTGATCATACCCGATTGGTGCATTTGTTCCCATAATTACCTTTAGTTGGGCGTGTTTTAACAGCTGGGTTTCTGTTCAAGATCTTTTATAATTATACAAGTGCTTGGTCTCCGAGATAATCCTTACATAATTTCAGCTTGCTATACTGTAAACTGTACAACATTTTGGAGAGAAGTCAATAGCTCCCAAAGCCTGGCACGCTTGCATAATGTGCATCTGCATATACAGCCGCTCCTCTACTTACGAACGTTCACCTTACGAAATTTGACATACGAACGACGAGGACTGTAAATCCAAATTGTGTTCCTTGGGCTCCCGTTTCCTGTCCGCAGCATCGCATTTTTTTTTCTACGCGCCAATTCCGCCTAGTACGACTTCCGGCCGCTACTCCCGCTGCACAGCAGCGTAGCGTGCATACTCCTAGCATCCTAGTTCTTAGTACTAGCGCATACCCGTATAATGATGTTTAATAACGACTTGCGAACATTTCAGGTTACGAACGGCCGTTCGGAACGTATCTCGTTCACGAGTAGGGGAGCGTCTGTATTTTCCACACAGACGTTTTCTTTATATTGTGTGTTTTTTTTTTTTTTTTTTGACTGACTCATTCAGTTCTGTTCTTGCTATTTTGTTGTTAATTGCAAATGTAGTCACTGGCTCCCAAAGGTAGTAAACACATGGCATGGTGTTTTGTCATTGCAATGGTGTTACTAATTTAACACCCAATGAGGCTGTTTCTCAATGAACTTAACTCAGAACAGCTCTTTAAGAACTATAATTTGGGTTTCATTTTATTACTACTTGAAGTTAATTTTTGCTTAAAAGTACTAGTTGTTTCTAATGTGATAATTCATTTGTTTATAAATATATAAGTAGTGATTTTTGTTATAACCAATAAACCAATGAACTTGCAGTATTTTCACTGAAGTAAGCAAGCTTCCCAAGATTGTTGTTTGCTGTGCTTTTGCATAGACTGGTACACTATGCAGTAGTGAACAAAGCTTGAACTTTGAGGACCTTCTAATGCCTTCTGATTCTGTGGCGTCACTCAATGGTATTTTCATCTGTTGTCTTTGACAGGCCCCACAGCGCCCACAACTGTGGTCACCATGATCGTCTTGGTCTTCACCATCATCGTGTGCCTCTCCCACGTCTGCTTCGGACACTTCAAGTACCTCAGTGCTCATAACTACAAGGTGCAGTTTCACTTCTCACCAGGCCCCAATGCCGACGTGTTTACAGATGCCTTTCTGTTGATTATCACTGCTAACTGCGAGACCTGGGGGGTGGCAACAGCGGCGCTTTTAGCCAGGTGAATGCGGATGTTTGAGAGCTGTACTCTCCCTCAGATCACCGTCACCGAGGAGGTGGATGGGGTGGAAAATGGCCAGGTGGAGCCGACCTCGCCTACAAGCAAGACTGCAGTGAGTACTGGTTATGATATTCTCTTGGTGTTCAAGCCAGTCCCTAAATATCAAGTCCCTTCAGACTTTCCTGAATGTGGTGGGACCTGAACATTTTGAGTGATTTCCCTTTGCATTATGTCACAGTTTCTGTCAGATGATAACTGGTAACAATTTTTAGCAATACGTCCTTTGTGTTTTATTTAAAGCATCCTTTTTTGCTGTGGTGTGGGCAGAACATTAAACTTTCTAAGATGCCTTCCCACTGACCCTAACGGTGCTTTCTTATCATTCTGTCTCCACCAGATGTACATCGCCCAGGTACTACAGGACCCCAACTCAGACGAGGCCGGTGCAGGCAGCGAGGAAGACGACGGCCAGGGGTCCTCGCAAGACGAAGAAATGTTAAATGCCGCAGATAGCCTCAATGATGGGGAGTTTCCGTCTGGAGAGGACAGCCTCATAGCCAATGAGGTTTGCCAGTAGCACCTGCCAGGGGTGAGGCAGGAGAGAACAAGTGAATGATTGACTCACATGGGACAGGAAGGAGGTGGGGCCATACAGAACTACGAATAAATGAGCCCCGCATCTTAGTGTCCACGACCCCCTCTGCTTCAGGTTCTGCCCACCTCTGCACAGTCCGTCTGCGTCAGCTGCCTGGCATGCTCAGTAAGGACTAGGGGCCTCCCCTCCGAGCGACCCCGCCCCTGTGACACTCGGCCTATGGACTGCCGAAAATGCGGGCCCGCTGTCAATGGCCATCTGGTATGGCGTGCAAATGGCCGTGTGCCAAGGCCACCAGGACGGCTGTGGCGGACAGATCTTGAAAAACGTACCTCCTTCGTACTTTCAGGACATTCCCCTTCGCTGCCATTAGTCACCTTGAATTAAATTAATGACACTAGCCTCCCATATGCATTTTATTCACCACTATTTATTTCATTTGCTACTATATTAGTGTAACCTTGGCCTCACAGCCCCTGAGAACTGAGACTTGCTGCTGTGTGTTTTTGCCCCTTCCCCCCCATTCTGGGAACGCAGGCTTAGGTGCATCATCCTGAAACTGACAGACCCTGGGTCTATTATTTTAAGCTATTTTTTTTAAAAAAAGGTTTCACTACTGCAGCCTTCTCAAAGCACTGTGTGTCATTAAAGAACGTATCCGGAGAGAACAGGAAGAGTATGATCCCACCATTTTGTGGTTTTTATTTTATTTTTTTACTGTCAGAACTGCACATGTACAGGGTGGAGGAAAGATGTTCTCGCTGTCTGAAGTTTTGCAATATGCCAGCCTGTCTCTGCAAAGCGTGCTCGGAAGCAGTCTGGTTCCATTCTGTGTGAGGGCTGTCCAGTTTTTCCGAAAGATGTTGGTGCTGCCATGTAACTGTGGGTCATGATGAGGATCGGGATTTGCTGTGGAGCAGTTGGCATGATAGACCTGTGATTTTTCATCTACGAAGCAGTTAATAAAAAAAGAACTGTTTCTCATATACTTAAACCCTTATGGTTGTGTTAATGTTACCTCAGATACTCTCACTGTTCCGTTTTGTCAAACTAGTGCATTTTAGGGATATTATCGTTTTAAACATTGGATCAAGAATTTAATGTCATCCCACATGAACTTGGTATAGATCTTTTTCCCCCCCTCTGGTCTAATAAATTATTTCCCCAGAACTGTGTGAATATTAAAGTTATACTATGCTTCAGAAAACTCTTTGAATTTCTCACCCGCAACTGTTTCGTCTCTAGGTTTGTTGTCAAACAAATTTCACTTGATGTGAATTGCACAAGGAGGAACTGGAAATGTCACAAAAGTTAGGCGTGTCTCAGGTGGTGAGGAACTTTGTGTAGGAATGTTTGTCTGGCTGCCTTTGGTCCTACTGAGCTGATCTGGTTTTTGGCTGCCATAACGCATTCTTGTAGCACACTCCAACTCTTTTCTAGTGTTTTATTAGCCGTTTTTGTGTCCACATGTTCGTGGGAGTCATGGTTAGCTGCGTTTCACCACATTGTAACTTGTATATGAGCATCAGAATTCTCCATGCAAAATTTCACTTATAAAAACTATTGTGCATCTTTGAAACTCCTCTCCATCCTGATTTTGGTCTCACCACTAAGATGCACGTTTCACCTCCAAGTAGCTATAGTTGCTAGATCCATTTAAGTGAACTGAGGGATTTGGCACAAGATCCATGACAAAAGACAGACCCACCACCAAAATCTCCCCTTCACAGAGGTGGGTAGTTCAGGTCCAGAGAGTAAAGGTCCAGACCAGGATTTTGTTTCAACCAACCAGTTGAGTACTCTGTAACTGTGACTTTATACTCTTAGTATAACTTTTAGTCTCTGGACCTTTTAAGATACAGGCAGTGTGTTCCTGAACTGATGTTTAAATTTTTCTTCAATTTATCATTTGACACAATAGATAGCTTTATAAGTTGTTAGTTTCATCATGTAACATCTTCTGAAAGAAGATCTATGTAAGGGACCTCTATTATGGCTCTTTTTAAATTTTCCTGTTTTTTTTGCATTTTTAAAAAAAAATACATTCTAAAAAATGTTTTTTCCTTTAAAAGTTTGCGGTTCTTTCGATAGACGGTTTTATAATTTTAAGTTATCTTTGTGTTTAACATTCTTAGCGCAACACTGTTTGTGTTACATTAAGGTATAACGGTACTCAACGCGACCATGCAATATTTCTTTAGAAACCATCTCGGGACATGTTTTTGTAAAACTTGAAATTAATGCGTAATGTTTTAAGCGTTCTCAGTGCGGATTACCGCATGCAAGGTTCTCATGAGATTGCTATGAATGAGTCTCTTCTGGTTTTCTCTAAGTGAAAATGTGTATCAAACTGAAGTGGAAGCACTTATCCAAATGGCAAAAAGTTTTAAAAATCCCATTTTTAAGTAATTCCTTAAGTTGGATTTGTCCATTTTTTTTTCTCAAACTGAAACAGCTTCGCAAACATTCAGGTGACTCAGAGTCTAGTATACCAATTGTTTATCGTTCTTATCAAAATTTGAATGGTTTACTGTAAACTTCTGGCAATAAATGAATGAGCTGAACAGGATCCCCTGAATCCGTGTACACTGGAGTTATGGCGAATAGTCGATTTACTCCTACTGAAAATATTGGAAAAAATTCAGACTCATACCAATAGTTGAGTCGTGTTTATATATTACTTGAACCGAATGCAAGTAAGAATATAGCAAATACCAGTGCGATTTTCCGGTGTGGGACCGGCTGTGCGTTCAGTCATAAATACGATTTTCAGTTTTTTTTTTTTCACGCCCTTCTTCTTTTGATCTGAGTTTGGAAACTCGAGCGCTGAGGCTTTGTCCACCTGCAGCTGCTGCAAACGGACTCCATGCCTAATGCTGCTATCCTGGCAGTAAACGTCCACTGGAGGTCACTCTGCACCATTGTGTGCAGTGTTTGTACTTGGGGATTTTTAAGAAGCCTTTTTTTACGTTAATGTCTCTTTTTAATTTAAACTTTTACAATACAGAACAATGATAAAAACAAAATATACAATGACAAATATCGTACGCTTTTATGCTAATGTCGTGCACTATAAACTTGTACCGATTATGCGCGACCCGTCTAAACCTCTGAATGAAAAGTACCCCCCCACCACCACTTTGCAGTTCCTTTAGGAGACATAAGTTTATCATTTTAACCTTGCATATGTTAGGCCATTCTCGTAGGGCAGATGTGTATTTGCGTATATCTGCGTAGTTTGAATTTCTGTTTTAAACTGTTTTGTCAACAGAAAACTGTAAATCCCATCTATTACACATAAAAGATAAAGAATTACCTCTTTCTTCTTTAGCCGAAAATCCTTTAAATGTAGTAAGTTTACATACCGGTCCGTGATGTGTCGACATTGCTTAGCATTACATCACCAGTGGATACACCGGCTTACCAAATGGTTGAAATATTCAAAATGAAATGACTCTGTCAACTGCTTTGACAAACCTACTGTTTGGGCTAATCCTAACTGCAGCGTGATATAATACCTGTTCCAGTAGGCTCGATCTATCAACATTTTTTCACGCATTTCATTAAGCTGCAGTTAGATTTATGATGTGACCGTCTCGGTGAGCTTATGTATAAGTAAATCGGGTATCAGACTGTTCGGTAGAGTATTTTCTACATATCCCGTATATAAGGTGCGGAGATTTGTGCTTATTTGTAAATTACTTATTTGCTTATAATCATTTCCCATCCATTGCTGTAATCCAAGAGAGTGGTCAAAGTAATGCAGCACGTTAAAAAAAATCGTTAAATTAATCTTTCATTTAATTTACGACAGGGCCGTCTTATGAAAAAGCCCAGACCTTGGTGGGAGGGGACCGCGGTCACAAGTTCAGGCGGATGACAGTGTGTTGTACTTTCTTAGTACGTGGCCACCGTGACGCTCTTGTTGTAGCTCCCAGCTTAACCGCTAGTTTTTTGGTTTTTTTCTGGGGAAAACTAATCAAATAGAAGTCCGCAGTCCAAACGAGGTAGGGTGGACTTTAGGACGGAGCCTCAATCCTGGATTTTCCAAGTGCGCGGTGTTGTTGAGAGTGCGCTCTTTGTGTATTATCTGTATGCAATGACAGTTCAGCCAAAGGAAGGCTGTTCCTGAAGGCAGTGGAGCGCACAGCTGCAGTGGATACCCGAGCTGCAGCCATGGATGGATCGGCTGCGATCATACTGATTTCTGCGGCGATGTTTATCGGCTGTTTTCTTCTGGGTTTGATCCCGCTCATGATAAAGCTCTCGGAGGTAAGACTATGCACAATCCGTCTCTTTGATCAATCCTGTTGTTTTCTCCGGCCACACACAGTTTCTGGGACACCCGGGAAAAAATTATCTGGTTTTGTGAAGGAACTTATTGTGCCTTTTCAAACCCATTTTCTCTTAAGGGATCGTAATTTCATACTGATCTGTCTTCATTGGTAGCGCCCGGCAAACACGAGGAACTTAATGGGAGCATAATCGGAAAAGTTTCGGTTTCATCATAAGATCAAGGGTCATTTTGCCGACTGGGTTTAGTGTGCGGGTATTTTTGTTTAGATGCCTTATCAGTCTGTTAGACTACATATCTGGTTAATATACAGCACTGTTTCCTGCAAATATACATACCGGCAAATTAATATAAATGGATAGATCTTCTGAACTGCACAACAAACGCTACTGTGGTTAATCTCCAAGGCATTTTTGAGCTTTTCATTTAGTTTTGTTGTCACTGTAAGTATTTTCCAGGACATTACATACGGGGTGTTTTGCCCCCATGCTCGTTTCAGCAAAAGCTGCAGCTGGTGAGTTTGCTCGGAGCGGGGCTGCTGTGTGGGACGGCGCTGGCCGTCATCATCCCGGAGGGAGTGGAGCTTCTGCAGGACGCCTGGCGAGGTGAGCGGAGCCGCAACCAGAGCCGGGGGGAAACTGCTTGCCCTACATATTTTATTGATCCCCTCCCCCATATTTTTGTTTCACTATCGCTTGTTCGAGGACTGCAAAAATGATGTTCTTCGTGATTCCCTTCCTGCCTGGCCGGTTCGGATCCGAGGCGGGCTGTTAGCTGTGTTGTAAATACTGCTTCAATCTCAGTAATGCTGATAATTTAAAAATCACAGGACGCCGCTGTGTGGTGACTCAACTTTACAGTATCCGGTTCGATGTTTGTCTTCGACCCATAATGATAGACGTCGTTCATATTTTACCGTATATCACGGAAAAATGCTTGTAATAATAAATGACATGAGATGTAGGTATGCTAGGTACCGGAGACTAGCCAACTAACAACGACCCATATGCCAACGTCGACGTCTAAACGCCCGTCACAGCTGCACTGAAAAGTGGTTTAAAGGTTATCATATTTGACAGGGCATCAGGCGCATATATATATACTTACACAACATTTCCCTTCAACAGGAACTGCGCCTCCCTGTATCAAGATGGCAACCAATGACAGCTCCAATGGTGCCATGCTGTCCGGGGAGCCAAATGCCAAAAAGGGTGTGCCCCCTCCCGTTTTCATCGGAGTGTCCCTGGTGCTGGGCTTCTGCCTGATGTTTGTGGTGGACCAGATAGGCATCTACTTCTCCATGCACGGTGAGCTTCAACCTCATCCTCCACCCTGGCCTTGGTGTAATGTTTGCAGGTATCGGTTGATGTGAATTTGATAAATATCAGACACTACCTATGAACAATGGTGTTCCTTTATGAAAATGACACAGTTTTGGTGTAGCACCGATAATTTTATTCTGACGTTATGTATTGTGAAATATTAAGTGTATTTCCTCCTGGGAACTCGGCCCACTGACCATTCGATAGCCTTGGGTAGCCCTCCCGTGTCGGCCATTTGCCAGCTTGGTGTAGACTAGCCGATGGGGCTATGTTGCTGACTGCATCGCTCACTTAACCTGCAGACCCCCGGACTGGCATGACCAGCAGCACCAGCATCACCACCACGCTGGGACTGGTCATCCATGCCGCAGGTACTAGCCGGATGCGTCTTGCTTTTTGGTTACGTCATTATCTGCATCGGACACACACAGACACCAACTAGCTATAACATTAAAAACCACAGACGGGTGAAGTCAATAACATTAATTATCTTGTTACAATGGCACCTATCAAGGGTGCCATTATATATTAGGCAAGTGAATAGTCAGTTCCTGAAGTTGATGTGTTGGAAGCAGGAAAAATGGGTGAGCAAAAGGATATGAGTGACTTTGACAAGGGCCAAATTGTAATGGCAAGACGACTGGGTCAGAGCATCTCCAAAACGACAGATCTTGTGGGGTGTTCCTGGTATGCAGCGGTCAGTACCTACCAAAAGTGGTCCAAGGAAGGCCAACCGGTGAATCTGCAATGGGGTCATGGGTGCCCAAGCCTCATTGATGCATGTGGGGAGTGAAGGCCAGCCTGTCTGGTCAGGTCCCACAGGAGAGCTACTGTAGAACAAATTGCTGAAAAAGTTCATGCTGGCCATGTTGGAGCACACAGTGCAGTTGGCTGCGTATGGGACTGTGCAGCCGCGGACTAGTCAGTGCCCATGGTGACCCCTGTCCACCCCCAAATGTGCCTGTAATGGGCACATCTGTGTCAGAACTGGACCATGGAGCAATGGAAGAAGGTGGCCTGGTCTGATGAGTTGTGTTTTTCTGTTACATTATCCAGATGGATGGGTGCGTGTGCGTCGTTTACCTGGGGAACAGATGGCACCAGGGTGCACTATGGGAAGTAGGCAAGCCAGCAGAGGCAGTGTGATGCTCTGGACGATGTTCTGCTGGGAAACCTTGGGTCTTGGCATCCATGTGGATGTTACTTTGAGGGGAAGATGGTGGTGCTATCGTTCAATAACCAGAGGGTTGTAGGTTCAAACCCGGGTTCCTTCTGACCCCATCAAAGTGTCCTTGAGCAAGACACCGAACCCCACATTGCTTCTGGTGTGCAGGTTGGCGCCTTGCATGTCAGCCTCCGCCACCGCTGTATGAATGTGGTGTATGAATGGGTGAATGTGAGGCATAAAATTGTAAAGCGCTTTGTGTACTCCGAGTACAAAAAAGTGCTATATAAATGCAGTCCATTTACCATGTACCACCTACCTAAACATTGTTGCAGACCAATCCGATCGAGCATCTGTTGGACAAACAAGTCTGATCTGTAGGGGCCCCACCTTAGAACTTACAGAACATAAAGGATCTGCGGTTAACGTCTTGGTGCCAGAAACCACAGAAACCTTCAGAGGTCTTGTGGAGTCCAGGCCTCGATGGGTCAGACCATTCTGGTTGGCACATGAGGGGGTTACCTACACAGTATTAGGCAGGTGGTGTTAATGTTATGACTGACATAACCTTAACGTTATGATCATTATATTTGTGATGCAGGATTTTTTTTGCACCAAACACCATTCGGTGTTTGGCATTATTTTCCTTCCTTTTTGATTTCTGCTCTGACCCAGTTCTTTGTTCTTAACCTACTTTACCCCCTGCGTTTATCTCGGCCACGCTCAGTGGGTGATACGTTGTAATACGCCTGTTAATTAAGGAAGCAGATGGCGCATACAACACCCTCTTGAGTCACCTGAGCTTGCAGTCATTAAGGCTTTTCCATAACGCCCTGGCCAGGAGAGATAGCAGCCAGTGTGCTGGCATTGTCTTGGTTTTCTGGCATGATAACTGATAACCTGGGCATGAGAGGCCATGAAAAAGGGTTCAGCTTCTTCAGTCATGTCCTCTATTTCCCATCAATCTCTTTGAGCAGGCTGTGTATTTATTGGTTACTTTTTGCCTCTCCCACATTAATATCCCAGATTCTTGACCTTAAACATGCAGCCGTGTGGGTAGTCACATGGGGCACTCCAGAAGTCATACTTTAACTACAACATAATTATGAGCAAACATCCTGTACACTGTGACTGTGTCATGAAGCCAATCCAGACAATCAGCCTACTGTTAAAGCCTTAGAGGACCTCAAGGGTGTCTGATTTGTGGATTTTATTTATTTATTGTGTGTTTAAGGATTAGTATCTTGCATGCACTGGCTGCTTAGGCTACCAACAGTGAGAACAGAAAAACTCTGTATTGAGAATCATTTTAAAAAGGCAAAGGGGCAAATTGCCTTGTGCTACCAAAAGTGTCCTGCTGACCCCTCTGTGCCGTTGCAGCTGACGGTGTTGCACTGGGTGCAGCTGTGGCCTCGTCTCAGGTCTCTGTTCAAGTCATCATCTTCTTCGCTGTTATCCTGCACAAGGTCAGAGAGCCCCCTGGCGAACTGGAGGTGGAATTCCACTGGATTTTTTATTTTTTTTCCAGATTTTTAATTTTTTATTTTTTAAAAGAAGAAAAATTTCCACATTACTCTTGTTAGTTGAGTCTGTACAGCAGCAACTGTTGTTTCTTTAACCATAGACGGGAGTTGTAGACAGGACGCACAATGATCTTAACACCTCAACGAACAGCAGCTGCTTCTAACCATTTATACACTGAGCAGTAGTCACTGAGCTAGCTAAATACACAGGCATGTTACATTTAAAGCTTAATACCTCTTTAAGGGTTTAGGGTTAGATTAGCCTTCCTAACAGCACAGTGAGCACTGTAGAGATTGGCACGTGTCAGTATTGAGCTCCCAGTGGTTCAGCTGCCTAGCGTGTCTGAGCACTGTCGTATGTTCTCAGGCGCCCGCCGCCTTTGGTCTGGTCTCCTTCCTCATGCACGCCGGCCTGGAGAAGAGGCGGATCCAGACACACCTGCTGGTGTTCTCGGTGGCGGCGCCTCTGCTGGCCATCAGCACGTACTTCATCCTTAGTGCGGTGAGGAGGGGGATTATAGGAAGCCTGCGCTTCGAGTTTGTGTGTATCTGTCGATCTGTGGGCATTTGTTCTCTCGCCTGACCGTGAGGTATGCACAGCTCTGTGGACGTAGTCCTCTGCACCCTGCCTAACTTCTGCTATCACTTCACACTTTTCACTTAATTTTATTCCCAGTAGTGGGGTAGAGAACCATACCACCAACTTCTTCCTAGGAAATCACAGAACATCTCTCATTATAGTACACAATTGCCATTAAAGGGCAGGATTAGCATCAGGATGTAGCTTCAGGGAGACACCTGGTAGATATTGTCCATCAAAAGGCTGCTTACCCCCAGTCCTGGAAAGTTAGTTGCTAAATGAGTAATGAGCTAAATTTGTTTTGTTATAATTTGTCAAGGGTAGAGTTGCTGAGGTAGACTACCTCAAGTGGCATAAAGCCAAGACAAGTGTTAAGGAACACCTCAGGAAGCAGGTGGTCCTCCTTGCTGAAAGCTCTTTCCTGCCTGCAGACGGGTGGCTCATCGCAACACCGCCTTATTGCCACTGGCATCGGAATGCTCTTCTCTGCTGGGACCTTCCTGTATGTGGCAACCGTGCATGTTTTACCAGAGATCAGCAGCAGGGGGCAGCACCACCACCACGCCATCACCTACCAGCAGGGAGGCTTTGGGGTCCTGGAGAGCCTCACTCTCCTCACTGGGGCAGGACTTCCTGTGCTTCTGGCCCTGGGACTCCACGACAGCTGAAGTCACTGATGTGATTGGCAGTTTTTTTTAAAAAACCATTTATATATATCTGTCTTCACCTTGGGGTCGGTTAGAGCAAGACGCCAGCCGAACTCCTATTTCTAAAGAGAAGTATTTATTCAGGAATCAAGTAATGTGACTTGGACCAGAAAAACGAGGCAGTGATTGCAGTTTAATGCTCCTGCCCATAATGAAATTTATCTGAGACTTATAGGACTTCCTGAATCCAGAGTTACGTGTCTCATGGGTGGTATGTGAAGCCCAGGGTCAGCCCTACACTTTTCACGGGTCCTAAGCAAAACATTTAATTGTGAAATAAGTTTGCTGGGTGGGGGGGTGGCTCACGTATGCCTGCTTTGGTGAGGCCTTTGTCTGTCCGGGAGCAAACCAGAACTTGAGCCCACCTTTATTGGCTTGTTTTCTTGTTCTTGTACTTCCCAAGGACTTTTTAAAGTACATGGGATAATTGCTAAATGGTTTTTAGCCGTCTTCAATGTCAGATAAACATCCTGCGGGGTATTTCGGCCATGTTGCTAATATTCTAACAAGGACTTTCCCTGTTACAGTATCAAAAAAAAATGTAAACCACACATTGTAAACTTGGCCAACCGTGGAAACTGAAGATGGGTTTACTCCCTAGCCCATAATGTTTCAGCTTGGGTAAAAAGAAATATTGTACATTTGATAGACTTGTATAATCATCGAAACTGGGATGGTTATAGCCTCAAATTTCAGACCTCTATGCTATTACTATTATTACGTTCATAGCATTTCACTGGTGGTTACCGTTTTAAACCCAATTGATTCACTTGGGACTGTATTCAGTCCATGAAAACACTGCATTTTATTAGTTCCCTGACATTCCAGCCTAGAGCGCAGTTCCACAGTGCCAGCGCCTCAGCTGTGGTTATGGAGGGTTACAGTTTTATTACGGGCTTTTTGTTTCAATCCCTGTCACGGTGTGATTCTGGTGCTTTCTTGAAATAGGTTCTTTTTCCACTATCACTAGCACGTCGTTAGTATTCCCCCATTTAATTTGAACCGCGGTATTCACACATCTCGTAATAAGAGTGCTGAAAACTGCCAAAATGATCAGAAGATTTTAAAAGGGAGGATGTTTTTGTTCTGATTTTTTAAATTGTCATAGAATGCATATTCAGTTCATTGCATTTCTTCTCAATGGTTTGAGGTCTTATTATGATTTCTGACTGACCCTTGAATGTGTTGGAACAGCAGTTCCTTCAACCTGATTTTATAAATGAAAATGTCTTTGTGGCATCTGTATCATTTTCAAAAAAAACAGCAATTCTCATTTACATACAGCACACACGTTTGAGAGCCGGAATATCTGTGATAAACCACTCACCTGCACACGTGCAAACCAGACTGAACACTTTATTTGAAAATAAATCTAATGAAACAAATACTGTAGTTGAGAACTGCTCTCATAACTACTCTGACCACCAGGGGGCACACACATCTCACTCATATCCCAGTGCAGTACTGCAGTTCAGTGGAGGATTTTCAGTGGAATTTTTCCCCTTAATGATGTTGAAAAGCATCTTCTCTACAGCAGACGTGCGGGGGGGCTGTGGGAGCCAGAGCACCTACTCATTTTGCCCAAAACAAAATGTCCCCCTTTTGAAGTCCCCTTTTTTGGTAACCATCAAATTTACCAAGGGGGGGGGACCCCCTTCTGGTTGGCAAAATTTACTAAAAGCCCCACCCCCGGTCTGTATTCTATAGTATGTGCATGGCCCTGCTCTACAAAACAAAAATACCTGATGAAAAATATCTTGCTGTCATTTAGCTCAGAAAATAGTTTAAATAAATGTGATATATACAAAATACAAATCTGTGTAGAAGAATTTTTATCTACCATATGAAATAGTATAAAATTGTACTATAAAGTAATAATACTATAGTAATATATAATACTCTCACAGCTTACATCGGCTCAAACTGGCTGCGAGCTGTGCCTCCAGGGCCATCTGGTCAAACGTGCGGCCGTGAGCCTCCTCCTTGATTCGCTCTCGCATGTTGGAGGAGGCGCGGGCGACGCAGCGGGCCACCTCCAATGCCGCCTCCCGCTCCCGCCGCAGCCGCTGCCATCGCCGCTCCTTGCTGATGAGGTTTCCCTCCCGCTGCCGCTGCAGCCCCTCCTCCTCCTGGAGCAACCTCTCTCGGAGGACTCTATGTATCCGCTCCCTCTCCGTGTTGGCTCGCCGGGTCTTCTGGGTCTGCTCACTGCACTGCACCCGTACCAGCTCAGCTGCACGCTCCATGCGGCATTCCCCCAGCTGAGCCAAAAGCTGCCTGTGCTGCTCCTGCTGAGCCTCCCGCCAGCCAGCTCGGAGGCGGGCCTTTCGGCTGAACTCCTCCCCCCGGACAGCCCACCCCCGCAGCTTCTGCTCTCGTGCCTGCAGGCGCTGTGCGTGGTTTTCCTCGAAGCGCCTCAAATTCTTCTCCAGGGCACTCCTCCTTTGAAGCTCTTGCACCTGTGTCGCCTGTTCCATCTCTCTCTTGAGGAGAAGGTGCCGAAGTCGCTGCTGCTGGTTCTCCAGCTGTATCCGTCTTCGCTGCCAGCTCACCCATGTCTGTTTACTCCTGCAGGCCCTCAGCTCCCTGTCCAATGCTATCTGACTCTCCTGCTCCCGTCCATGCTGCTCCTGCTGCCTCTGCTCCTCCAGCAACCGCTCCTGGTAGCGCTTGCGATTCTGCGCCTCCCGCCGGTTCTCTTCAAGCCGCTGCCACTTATGTGCCTGCTGCTCCTCAGCTAGCTGCTTCCATCGCTCCTTGTTCAGTGTCTCCTCCTGCTCCCGCTGGCTGGCTCGCTGGTCCTCCTCCTCCTTTCGCCGCATCCGTCGCGCGTCCAGGGCCACCTGCCAGAGCCTCGCATTGCGCTCCCGTGCTTTGCATTGGCGCTGCTCGACCCGGGCCCTTTGCAGGGCCTCCTGCCTTTGCATCCGCTCCCGCAGCTGCCCCTCTTTCTGGATCCTCGCCAGCCGCAGCTGCTCCTCCTTGTGCTTGAGTAGCATCAGTGCCGCTATTTTGAGATCTTTCTGAGGCACAGCGATGCTTGTCTTCTTCCTGATGTCAGCTATCAGTCTGTCCAGCTTCCTGCTCACCATCATGGAATCCATTTGCTTCCCCAGGCTGAAGCTACTTCCAAGTTTCTCATGAGAACTAGCACCCCAAGACTCTCTACTGAGACACTGGTTTTTGAGATCAGCTGATGAAGTCCCTCTCCCAGTCTCTAAGTTACTGGGGTCCTGTTCTCTCATTAATTGGCTCTTATCCACTACTGAAGTACCACCAACACCTGCTTTCTCGATCTTGGACTCTGAACTCAGTCTCTTCGTGATCTGTTCGGGGACAGTCTCGAGAAACGGATTTTTACAGGATGATTTACTGCCGTCTCCCTCTATGACTTTCTTTCTTTCGTCCCGGCAGAGAAGCACACGCCGCCGTCGCTCCTTTTCGTATGCGTCGTAAAGCATAGTGACTGACGCCATCGGGCCGTCCCGCTGCTCTTCAACGAACTCGGACAGCGATTTATATAAAACTTCAACGGGTCTGATGCCAAGCCTTGCACAGGATTCCAGTGATCGTGGACTGGTCAGGACATACCTGCTGCTTTCGGTGTTCTTTGAGTCAAAATTATTAAGGTCCAAGTGCAACATCGAAGACCTTCTTTCCGCCATGAAACCATAATCTCTTTAGACAGCGTATCTCGCAAGCTGCATTAAATCGTTAAACGTTTAAATTTCATTATTTCAAACGTTCGGAAATTGACTTCAAAACGTTACAAATGCACTATTGCATAATTTTTTTAATGAAGTAGATCAGTAAGACACAAAGTCTGCACATCGTGTCCGCAGGCGCTCTGGACAGCTCAGCGAATCGATGCTGACATCGCGACAAGGACGCGTCTTTCGTCTCCATGACAAACAGGCAAGAGAGTTTGACAAGAGGGGCCTCTTCGCTGTCACGATGTAGTTAGACCGCCCTCTAACCGGCCGGGGAATAATTACAAGTATGCGAAATGCATACGTGCAAATGTTTGTCATGTTTCTTGCCTTTGTGATCACTGAAATTAACTGCACACTAATCTGCGGTCCTTTAATGCATCTATGAAATTGCCTACAAGTTTGTTTTCCATATATTTGTGTGTTTTCTTGTGGATGATTTTTTCCGACACGATTTCAATTTTATAATTTGTTTTTGGGCACTAGGTGGTGGTTGTATGCATATGGCCTAAATTTCTATACTGGATAGAAATCTAGGACCAGAGCTTTTAAAAGCTGAGCTGACAGTCTTAATGATTTTTCAATAATATTCAAAATGGATACCTGGTTGAAGTTTTAAAACAATATTTCTGAGTGAGAATAAATGGCCCATTTAGTTTTGTAGCCATAGTAAAATCACCATTCAGCTCAAAAACGTGACACGGTCACAGTGAATCATTTACTTTTAAGAAGTATACTATTAAAATGCATCTGACACACCTTCAAGTCTTTAGTAAGGTGAGAATGGGAACCTGGAGTCATGCTGAGAAATGAAACCTCAACTTAGCATCACAATCTCTATAAAAGCCAAAACTGTAAATTCTTGCTTTCCCAGTTTGGGGGGGGGGCATCTAAATTTTGGCAGTAATAAAAATTGCTGAAAATTCTTTGAAAAGCATTAAATTGCACATAAGATACCACTAATGGCGAGAGTGATACGATTAAACAGTGATAGAAAAGTATCATAAAACATTTTTCTGTTTGTACATAAGGATAGTTACTGTTCTATTTGTATATTTTTAGTTCAAAGCAGGATGCTAACAATTTCCATCCCTCCCACCATTTTCTTCACACTCCTGCAAATTCTGGCTTTGCCTAAGATGGAATAATTTTGAGTTTTACAAATTTAATGTTTCCTGTCCATGAATCGCCACCTTATCATAGGGGAGGGGTTTGTGGGCCTCTGTGATCCTTGGAGCTATACTTTCAGGGGCAGTTATCCCTGGTAGTGACTCCCAAGGCACATTGGTCATAAGTGAGCAGCCGGACTAAGTAAGATTCACATAGACCCCCACGACGGTTACCACAGAGAGAGATGTTATTCTGCACAGACTGCGAGACTGGGGCCCCGCCCTGCAGAGGGAGCTTGTGGACGAGCACCTGGTGGCCAGGCCTCTACCCCTGGGGCCCGGTTGGATGTAGCCCGAAAGGGTTACAGGGGTCCACCCTCTTGGGCCCACCGCCTGCAGGAGGGGCCGTAGGGGTCGGGTGCGGTGTAAATCAGGCGGCAGTCGAAGGCAGGAGCCTAGGTGGACCAATCGGCAACCAACTCTGGCAAATTTAATTTGAAGGGATTAAAAAGTGACAGTAATAGATTACTGTGGGGTGATTATAGACGACAGGGAAACCTTAAAACACCGGGGATTTGACAAATCCATAAAGAAAAACAAAGCCAGGAAATTGCACCAAGCCCAGCACTGGGGACTGACACTTCCCTTCTGTGGGAGTGGATTCCCACGGCATCCTGCAGTCACTGTGGCTGATTCCTACTCTGTATCCTAGGGCAATTTCCAAAGGAACAACATTTAGCTTTTTCTGTCCATCCATGACGGCTGTGGCAGCGTGAGAATCCTCATGGAAATTTTACTTACGCAAAAATGTTCTGAGGGCAGAAGAAAAAGATGGGCCCAAGCAATTAGAGGAATCAGGACCAATCAATCTATACAATAACACAACTTGTTACTTACCCATCTTCTGTCAGCAGCCATAGCACCTGCAGTTCGGACTGGGCATTCCACCTGAGGTTAAGCAGGTTTGGGCCTGGCCAGTACTCGGACGGGAGACCAACAAGGAAAGCTGGGTTGCTGCTGGAAGTGGTGT
>JAODKC010000064.1:3690514-3723327 GCA_026777985.1 Mormyrops attenuatus | reverse complement strand
GGGAGAGAATTCACCAGCTGGCTATCATCCCCATGTCTATCTAACTGGTGAATTCTCTCCCGCCCCACCATTTTCACACAGCAGCATTCCCATCACTACACTGAGATCCACACAGACCACAGATCGGGCTAACCGGTTAGCCACACCAACACCACTTCCAGCAGCAACCCAGCTTTCCTTGTTGGTCTCCCGTCCGAGTACTGGCCAGGCCCAAACCTGCTTAACGTCAGGTGGAATGCCCAGTCCGAACCGCAGGTGCTATGGCTGCTGCTGATGAAATGCCATCACAGCATCCAAGTGAGTGCTACATGGTGCTGGCTGAAGTGCTTCCCCATTGGTTCTATAAAGCACTTTGGGTTTCTTGCGAAGCACTATATAAATGTAACATTTATTCATAAATTAACTCAATATTTTTATATACTTTTACACTTCATACAATATTTGATATATTTTTATATTACCTTTATTTTTTTTACTATGTTGATTATAGATCACTATTATCTCTATATTCATGTAGTAGCGCATTTCACTGCAATATTTGCAGGTAACGCCACTGGTTTAAACAGGAGAAATAAGGGGTTAATAATTCAGAGCCCAAAGTGGAATGTAAACTTTAATGCTTGACACTCCTGATGGGTCTTTTAATGAGATGGGAGCATCCTGACTTGTCAGCACCTTTCTAACTCAAAGTGGAACCGCTCAGCTGCTGCTACGGCAGTAAAAATGAGATCGTTGGCTGTCTGAACTATGTAACAGGTTTCACACTGTAAATGAACAAGCATGACCCCTGTCCCACATACCTGGATCAGAGAAATCAGCGGCTGCAGAGGGCCTCCACCACAAGATGGCACACTTTCACACGAAGCCTCTCGGAACCCATTCTGTGCCTGTCAAACCACACAACTCAATACTGGTTTATCAAACCCCTTCAAAGTACATGAGCAGCTCTGGCAGAACGGTTTAAAATACCCTAAAAAAACAGCTGGGCCGTACATGTTGTGGAACATGGGGTAATGGAACAAAGAATAAGAAATGTGTTACCATGTCCCATCCCCAAAAAGCTCCCTTTTAATGAACTTCAGCTAGTCTGACACGTGTTGTTTCCAGCACCAGTCCGGTAGCGTGTGACACTGCTGTCTTTACAGACAGATGTCCATTTTCTGGTGATGAGATTACAGCAAAGTGATCGCGTGCTACAAGTGGCTGGTGCTAGTGAGCTAAAACCTCATTTCTGCTTACCCATGGTGTAGGAGATCAGAACTTTCTCTGGGGAACTCCACATTTCCCTGCTGGGGAAGAGAAACTACCCTCATCTCTAAGGAACTCCACTACTGAATTAAACATCCTGGCTCTACAGCATATAACCTACATGAGCTGAGTATGAAAATATCTGCAGAGGAGACGTCTGTCAAGCGATCTGATCGGTGCACACTGTATCAGAGCAACCAACTGCATAGCCTTGTTTTGAAGGCAAGATGACTTCATATCCTTTAACAGCAATCAGCTGCAATCAAAGCACCAGTTAATGTGAAACCTTTTCCCCTGGGTCCATCTTCACCTACTTTAGCCAGATGGTGTGTCAAATCAGTCACACAGGGATTCTGGCTCCTTAAACTCTAAAATTGTTAAAAATCGACAGCAGAGGACGGGCATGGATCACACTAGTCTGCAAAGCCACCACATGGTGTAGAGTTCTGTTTAATCAGTTCAAAACCGGATACAAAGGTTTCTGCTACACAGAAGACTAAAAACCTACCAGTGTCCAACACCTGGAGCCTGCTGTTGAAAGCAGGCGACGGGGGATGGTGCTGCAGCTTTGGGGAGGAGGAGGGGAGGGGGGACAGCAGTACGGATCTTCAGGCACAGCCACCAAAGTGGGGATGTCAGCAGTGTGTCAAACGAACACTCCAGGTTTGGCCCTGGTTGTTTTGTTTTTGCTCAAACACACTTGTTTCGTTAAAAAAGTTTAAAATGCACCAGGTGCATTCTGAAAAAGCTAGAGTGACTACTGCTGCATTAGAAAAAGAAAAAAGAAAAAGCATAAAAACAGAATGAAATAGTAAGAAAACAAAACACTGTAAAAGACTTTTCAGAATCCTGAGTATATAAACGAAAAGGCCAGAGAACAATAAAAACAACAAATGTACATATTAATTTAAAAAAAAAAAAAAAAAAAAAAAAAACCCATCGGCTCCAGCTTACAGTGCTAAAAAGTTACATAAAATTAACAGTTTCCCTGAGCCCGCAACCTTGAGGCCTAGGTCTCTGAGCTGACTGTATATTCAGCCACTATAGAGGGCAGGGCTCGTCGATGCAGCCGACGGTGGACCAGTCAAGAGTCCGGGGCCAGGTTAATTGGCAGGCGAGGCAGACCAGTCCCTGTGCAGGGGCGGGACTTATCGACGGGGCTGCTGCCGACTGGGCCTGGGCAGTGGGGAGGCAGAGCAGGAAGGCAGAGCCGCCGTGGCATCCTCGGCCTCCTCCAGCTCGCCCTGGAGCTCCTGGCTGACGCTGGACTGCAGGGCGGCGGGCGTGAGCCACTCCTTGGGCAGGCAGCTCTGCAGGAAGGGCACGCATGAGCTGAAGTAGGCCAGTCGATTCACCCAGCGTGGGATCTCCCGGCCACACAGGATCTACGGGCAGAGGGAAAGCAGGCCGGTCAGTGGGGCACCGTGGGTCACATGACCCTGTCATAAAGAACCTCACCACACTATGCAGTATTTACTTATGCTGTATCCCAGGCCCTAATGGAACACACAGACATGCTCGGACTTTCCGGAACTGCCCAGCAATCAGTTCTTAAAATTCAGCTGATGAACTGCTAGATGAGCTTTTCATGCGCATTGATTTCATATCATTTTTAGGAACCTGGACAGAACACACTGCTCCCTGACAGCTCGAGGTCACATGACACAAACCTCCGCCAGCTGGCTGGCCACCCCCACAACTCCATCAACTTAGCGGTCGTCATAACAGTATTCTACAGGACCGCAGTTTTGTGTGGATTCTCTAACTGAATGGAATTAACCCAGTTTAAGTGGAGCCTGTGCCACCCAAATATAAATGTAGCACCTCTCTATCCCAGGAGAGGCAGACAGACGTGGAATAAAAACACTGAATGGATTCCAGCTAGCTAGGGGTACCATGGGCATGTAACAGGAAGCTGCTGGTTCATGGGGCAGGAGGGACCAGTTGCGGAGTCCTTGAGGGAGATGCTTGACCTGAACTTGCCCAGTAAAATACTGTACAACCAACCTTTAAACAAATTAAACTAAACTTGGTGCTTACAATTCAATGATGGAGACCTGGCATTTCTGCTGGGTTTAACCCTTGACTCTGTTTTATCCTTGAAGCAACTTGGATGCTGGGTTTCAACTGAAACGCAACCCTGCCCCTGGCTTTAATGCAAACTCAGATTACACATCTTCCCCACCACACAGGAATACGATGCAGCTCCGCCTTCGGTAAGTCCGGCCGATGTCAGCCAGTCACGCTGTTTGGGTCAGCCGCAGTTTAATCTGATCTGACTTCCCTCGTCTAAAAGGGCTTCGGATCCAGCTACAGACGGAGACCTGTGGGTGGTAGGATTTCCGCCCATGGAGAAGGAGCCAGCCAACACAAGGCTCTCTAAAATGTTAAACTTCCTGGGTTAATCCCTTCCAAGTCTACCCTCAGAGATGCACAGGGAGGAGGTGGGCCACTAATGAGGGTTACAACCACTCTCATATCCATGGACAGCATGAAATCTGAAATGCAGTCCATCCCTGAACCTCCTTCTGATAAACCACTGGAAGGATGGCCGTGAGTGTGTTCTCCTGAAATCAATGAAGCCCAACGGGACTTCACCTTCTCATGGGAGGACTACAGAGAAGGCAGGCGGGCTGAAGGCACATCTCCACTGATCTCACCGTAATTATACGTCTGCCGTACCCAAGGTAAACCATCCTGCGGCAAATTTTAACCGCCCGGTGACAATGCACCAGACTCAATCCCACCCCACCCAAAGGCTCTGTGGTGCCAATATGTCTGTCAGGGTGATGTGTCCGAGCATGCACTGCTCTGACCACTTCTGAAGTCATTTGTCTGGTATGTTCCCGTGAGTCACAAGGATAGGCTGTACCGGAGTCCTGGAAAGACGAATGCCAGTTCTCAGCTCAAAAAGCTACATAAATCCTTAGAACATCACTGAAAGGCAAACCTATTAGGTGTCACACTACATAAAAGCTGCATAGTTAAGTAACCGGACCGGGGGGTTACAGGCTTTAGTCTACATTTCAGCATACAACCTCAATTAGAAAGTCCCTAAAGCAGGCTGTGAGATTTTTATGTTAGTGGAAAACCAGAAGCTTGACTGGGGATAGAAAGTGCTGCTTTGATGGCATGTACTTGGTCTGAGAAGACACCGCCCACAGCTGTGAACTGGTCAGCTGTGCACCTCGTGTAAAGCAAACCGGAACAGAGAATGGCAGCAGAGAACAAAGGGAGAATGGATAGCAAGCCATGGAGGATAGAGAAGGCATTAAGGACACCGTGGGAAGCACAATGGTCTCAGTGACGATGGGCAACAGCATGTGCCGACCAGCAATGGGGGGGCTTGGCATCCTCTCAAAATGCACGGGGTCTCAGTCGAATTTAACCTCCACCTTTCGGTCATTTGTGAATAAGAGTGCCTGACCTCAGACCTGCGCTTTGCATATTTTTGGAAGCAAAACCATAACCTTCAACTGTTTTTATGATTCATGCCCCCCAACCTCACCCCATGCTTCACAACTCCACCCATGAATATGAAGCCAAGTCCTCTCAGTACAGATACTGTGAGATCATCAGTGGTAAAGGCGTCCGAGCAGCCACTGGAGTGTCGCCTCGTCCATCACAAAGTGGGCGGCCCCCGAGGGGATGGCCTTACCTCTGACAGGGCTGAGGAAAAGTGGTTGCAGTTCTTGTGCATGAGGTGGTAGGCGTTTCCCTTGTACTCCTTGCCCAGCTCCTCCACGATGCGCTCCACATCCTCCTCCGTGAAGTCCGTGCTGCCCAGGACAATGGCCTCTCTGCAGGCCGACCGGGTCAGAACCACAAAACAGACAGACCTTTAGTTAGAATAACATGGCAATGTTTAATCGTTTCCCATAATGCACCAGGACACACGTTTGTTCATCTGTTCCTATACAATACATTTTATTTATGGAATGATTTAGCTATTTACTAAACCACCCACAATGACACCGTATGCATGGAAATTTAACACGTGATTTCCGCCAGTCACCCATGCGAGCGCTGAATCACTCTCCCCCTTCATGGCTGCGGTCCTTGTGAACCGAAGAGGTGAGAAAGCCCGCTCGCTCTGCGCCTTCTGCGCAGACAGGCTGGCCAATCACGTGGGGCTGTGCTCGCCACACGGCGCCATGGAGACGGCGAGACGTCTGACGGCGCTTTCTGCGAGACCCTGCTCTTTAATCCATCTCTGAGCCACGTCCGTCGCCTAAATGGAGATCCCGTGTTTAGTTACGTTCTTCCTGGAAGGACGCTGCGCGTTAATCATCCGTGAGCTGCAGGTGACAATTTATTCAGCGATTCAATTACTCTCTCTAAATTAGGAATGCTTCAGCCTATTAAAACCTATCTATTTTTCACTTGCATTTAGTAGCATGACAAACAAACAAGCTACACCTTCCAGACCAAGCTAGAAGGACTTGTGTCTTGTGCGTTTCTGTCTCTGAAGCCGCGCCGCGGTCACTGTGGCGAGATGCTTCTGGTGTGAGAAAAGGCCCCAGAATTAATAGGTACTGTTCCTGGCTCAGTCCAACAACTGTTGCTATGGGTGCATTTAAAAAAAAAAAAAAAAAAGGTTGAACAGGTATGAGGCGTTTCCTAAATTAGCAGCTCAAAGACACGAAGCAGCCTGAGGTGAATGAGCGGAGTCTACTCGACCAGCTATGCTGCCCTTGAGGCTCATATTCTCCCTGGCTCCTGCGTCTCTTACGGCTGTTTACTGACAGGGAGGCGCCATGGAGAATGGGGGTCAGGCTGGAGGTGGTGTTCGTGGGGGGTCATACACCTGAAGAACGTGGTGTTAATTCTGCTATGCAGAATTAAGCAAATTTTTATTACTGTTAAAATGGGCCAGAAAAGGACCAGAAAAAAAACAAAAATTGTAAAGTGCCAGTCAGTGGGATGCAAAACAATCAAGATTCCTAAACCTTTAAAACATGATTACCTTACAGTCGAGTGTTTTGTGGCCAACAGACAAAGAGGACGGAAGAAGCATGTAGCGAGAAGACAAATTAACTGCCTTAGCTATGTGTCAAATTAAAGGGGAGACTTATAGAAACTCTTTAGAATCAAAATGCCACCATTTTAGAAGTACACTTCTCAGAGCAGTGTCTGGGAGGCGGTCCTAGCTGACGTAGCTAATATAGGGCGGAATCAAAGCAACAACTTGACTGGTTCAATGACGAACAGGCTCATGATGGTCATTCAGAAGAAAGGTGGCTATACAGGACAATAAACTTGGTGAAGTTTGTTATTCCTTATAAAGGACTGAATAAGACAATTTTGTTATTATTTCTCTTGATGGTGAAGTGAGAAAATCCATTTGGTTTCTGATTGCTTAATAATTCTGCACACTGAAAATCAACTGTTTCTTTTATTTTTGTTTGTGAAAGTCTAATGCTACATTTTCTCCCTAAATACATTTACTTGGAGAAAAGAAAACTTCAGAATTTAATTTTTATAAGTCTGCCCAACTTTTGCTAAAAAATATGTTCGGAAATAGTACTTGTCTAATAATTCTGCACACAGTGTATAAGAAATGTTCAGTAGTATATCGCAGTATCCAGGATGGAGTTACACCACTCCTATGTGCAGGTCAAGCAAAGCGCAGCCATTTCAGTGGTATTAATGTTCTCCATAGTCCAAAAGGTCACAGAAGAATCAATAAGCATGTCTGAGATGGTGTTAAAACTAATAAAGCTCTACTTTAAAGGGTTTCAGTGCTCGGTCAATGAGAGCTGAGCTGAGAACCATGAGGTGTGCGAGGTGTGTACAGGGGCTGGCGTAGGTGCGAGCTAGTGTCAGGCTGTTACAGAAACAGGCCATTCTAGATTTTGGAAACTTCACTGCACACCCTGCAACACTCACTTGAATTTGAAGGTCTCCCCCAACTCAGTGGCATCTCCAGGCGTGATCTCAAATATCCCTGAGAAGGGGTAGGGGTGTCCTCCGTAGGCGAACTCTGCAAGGGCAAGGACAAGCGACAGCGGTGACCTGGACCGATGACATCCCACATTCCATAGCAGGGGGCCCAGCTGCCGGGTGCTGGCGCCCAGCCGGTACTGGAGAGGAACCAGCCATGCAGATGTGTGCAACCTACACATGGCCAGGTCAGGGGCCAGCAACCCAAAACCTTCTGCTGGGCTTCCCAGGCCTTAAGCGAGGGCAAATGGCAGTGGACCTCCAGAAGCACACATTCACCATTCCGGTGCACTAACATGCTCTGTTAGAGAGGCATGTTCGGAAATTAGGCTGCCTGCTGGGGCATTTCTATGGGAAAAACCCTAATCCCATCAATGACAGCCTTAACCCCACCCAGCCCTAATCATAAGTAACCAAACAAGACATTTTTAGTTTTTTGACTGCAGTATATAAAATTGAGTTTCCCCTGAGGGGAGTGGAAAGGTGATCCCCACAATGTCAAAACAACAGGTATCATATTGTCATTTGGTCCCCACTATGTAATATATACATAACCCCCTACCACATACACAGACACACAGACACACACACACACACACACACACACACCCCAAAGCTCTCAGGCCAGCACAGCCTTCTCCTCACAAACACGTGGCCCAGGTATGGACCCCCTGGGATGTCTATCATCGGAAAGCTTAACAATTATCTGCCTTAATTATTCCATCTGTTCCTGGGACCGTGGGTCCCCAGTCAGGAGAGCTCAGGGTTTCGTGGGAAAGTGCTAAACTCCATCTTGGGCTGTAGGACAAGAGACGCACGGAGGTGCCCTCAAACCCACAACACAGACATTAATACACAGCTTCCACATCTCCCAGAACGTGTAATTCAGGAGAGGCGTATGGAGGCTGTGCCTCAGGGGCTGACCATTAAGCGTTTGACTGGGTGGAGGTTCATCTGGGCTAAAGCCCTCCCGCATTCCCAGCTTGCTCTGGAGGCGGAGAGCAGGCCGCCTGCCCTGCTAATGCAGAGTAATGACTGTCTAATGGAGCTGCTGGGAAAGGTGGCGGAGTCGGCAGCGGACGTGGGCGCTCCTACCTCTCCCGTAGATCTCTATTCCTGAGTGAAAGACCCCAATTCCCAGAGAGGAGGTGAACTCGTTGATCCAGTACTGAAAGACAAAAAAAACACACCAAGTTAAGACTTTGATTTATGTTCACTAATCGAAGTACTGAAGAAGGTTTTAAGCCTAAGCCCAAGTCATCTGATCAAATTCATATATGGCTTGAGATGCTCAGTTGATGGGAGCCAAAGCGTTACCCTCAATCCCTGTGAAATGCAGAGAAATTTGATAATGTAAGAGAATGGACTGTAAATCAGAGTTTGCCAATGGGAGACTGGGCTAGCTTTGGCCACATCCATCTGTCATTCCAACCAGAGATGGGAAGCGGCCTATGACTGCTCCCCCACTGTTCATGGAAACCAGTAAAAGACCCAGCAAAAACGTTTTGAGCGGCCACAAAGGAAAGGAAATTCAAACCAACAGGATCCCCTTTCGTTTCATCCCTCGGCCCATTTTCAGAGGAGTGTCCCAAGCGGCATCCTGATTTACTATCTCTTCTCAGCTTCAGGACCGCTGGGTCTCCTCCGGCAGCTCCCTAAGTGATGCTGGCTTTGCTGCCCCATGCTGCCTTATGAAAATGGCCCCGAGCCACACCAGCCTGCTCAGAAGTGGCTCGCACTCAGAGGGGCACCTGGTCTGGTTTGAGTACATCAAAGTAACAAGTGAGCGGGGGGGTGCTGGCCTGTGTTCTGAGGCAGAACATAGCTTGTTTTAAACGGATGGACATCTGAGGCAGAGGGGGCTGCTCTATTACTCCCTGTGGGACCTAATCTAATCTAACGCCGCACAAGGTCATTAGCAAAACAGGACTTAACGTTATGCAAGCCGTCATGGCTATGGGCCTTAGGGGACACAGGCTGTAAAACGGTGTCGCTTTCCACTCGTTATTGGCACCTGCAGATTAGGGCCAAGGCCACGTGTTTCAATGCAGCTGAAAACATAGCCCCCAGTGCTGACAGCACGCAACTGGGCAAACGGGCCTCTCGACATCCACGGTGAGGGGAAAAAAGACAAGGAGAAAAAAAAAAAAAGTGAAAGATCGAAGCGCAGCTGTTCAGAGTGGGCAGATGATGGGGTCATGTGACTGTCGGCATGACAGCACAGCCCGTCAAGATGAAGGATGTGGGTTTGCTCAGAAATGCAAACAGCTGTCATGAAAGTGTTTTGCATGCCAGTGGAGTGTCGTAAATTCTGGGGGGCCACATGGGAGTGTACCCGCCTTGTTCCATTCAGACTAGGCATTTTTAACAGTCCTTTCTGGCACAGCTGCTCAATAGTAACGTCCTGCGTCACCTTCTCAGTGGCCCAGAGGAATGGAACTTTAACTAGGAATAGAACAATATCGACCCCCTTCCCTTGGAAATGGAGGGTCCCTAGAACACTAGGTGGGCTGTGTGACCAGTGTGTCCCTGGAGCTCAGCCAAATGGTGATGTGGTTTCGGGGGGAGGGTGGCCTTGGGGGTGGAGTTAGAAGTACTTTGCAGGCAGCTGCCGCCCCGCCAATGAAGGGAGAGCTTGGCAGCAGCCTTGTACCCTTTGGTAGCCATGGGAACCAAAGGATTCCCCCACAGAACGGGATGAACGCCGCTTGTGAGACGAGTAAACGTGTGCCGACCCCCATATCATGCGACTAGGGGACTATGTTAGAAGCTGCTGGCCAGAGAGCTGTGGTGATCGGCAACCACTTCCAGCCACGATCCTGACAAATGACCATTGCTCTGGTGCTGGCAGCTTTCTCAGGCAGACTGACATTAGCAGGGGGAGCTTCCTCCATCGTCACACTTGGGGGTGGGGACAGCCTAAGTCAGGAAGGGAATATTAATCCAAGACAGTAAAGGAGGTCCCGACATAGAGGTCCACGGGAGGGGGGCCTATAAAGGTTGTTTGCACCTGAGGTTTAGCCTTGTCTGAGAACCCCCCATCCCATCCAATCCATCACTGTCACTTTGGCTTGTAGATGTTGAATCGTGGGTCACTGATTACGCTGTCATCTCAGATAAAGTACCTAAGATGTCGGTAAGCAGCATTACTAATGTGCATGTGATAAATGAAGTGTGCCGATGTCAGCAGGCGCCTTTCCCAGATCCTGTGGAGCATGAGACATGTCCGTACGGAATGAGAGGCTGCCTGGGGCTCGTAAGGTGGGTGAGGGATTCGGGACACCATGTGTGTGTGTCATCATCATCATCATCCATCGTCAGCCAGGAAAGCCTCTGATCACAGTCAAAACCTTCACATTAGAGCCATGTGCACCTTCATGCCCTCGACTGGCTGCATAAATCGGAAATTCCACACGCGCCAATCACACGTAATCCACAAGCTACATAGCACAGTGCCATCACCAGCCACATAAAAGCTATTGGAGTACCACTGGGAGCGGGGTAGTGATTGTGAGGGTGCAATTAGCGGCCTCCCCGATCCAATTCAGGGGGTGTTGGGATCAAAGGGACGTCAAAGCCTCTGGAGAGTCCAACCGGACAGAGAGGACTCCCCAGAACTCCCCAATGAGCTTCAAAAGCTGCTGCAGCGTCATGCCATTAATGAGTATTTTCTTGTTTAAGGAAAATATGCAGCTGTCTGGGAGTGGAGCCATTATACTGAGGGGGAACCTTCCCTCCTAGATCAGGAGATTCAGACACTCTGCTCCTGAAATCCCCAAGAATCTGCTGCTTTCTTGCACAGGCTGAAAAATGGGGAGGGGGTTTGAGGGAGCACCTAAAACAGGGAGTGGGCTGGAGAATGCAGAGTTCCCATGGTGGGATGCGTCGGCTGCTGTGTGTTCTAGGTGCCCTGGCTCACCTGGGAGCACAGCATTGGCAGCAGGTGGCTCTGCGCCTTCTGTCCCCCAGAGCAGCACACAGCTGCTGTTAGGGTTCATTAGGTAGTTACATTTCTGCAACCTAAATGTGAAATGCCAGCTTTTGCCATTAAGCACCCTCCCCCCACAAAGGCAGTACTACCGGGCTTGCTGAGGAAGTGGAATATATACACTTGGTTCCAAAACATCCATATTCGCACGACAGAGGGGGAAAAAAAAACAGCAGTCACCTGGCTGGAATGGTAACCCTGCACTGCAGCACCTACCCGTGGAACCTCAAGAGGACCCGAGGCTCCCAGAGAAGCGGGATCCAGAGGCAGGCCAGCCAAAGTGCACCGGTAGCCAAAGATCAGATTAACTCTATGGGATCCCCGCATCCTCAGTTCCACAATGTTGGCAAGCCAGAGCTTAGAGCACGACTGGCTTTCAGCAAGAGAATCAAACATGAGAAAAGGTGAAATCCGACTGTTTCCATTGGGTCATTCAAATGCAGACAGTTCCTTCATGTCAGAGATGCAAGCACAAGCCTTTATAGACCATACAAACCTCTCTCCTGCCAACATGTGGCAAACACGGTCTCACGGATTTGCAGAGAGGAGAGCATATTTGCATCACGTAGGCTGTCAGCACTTAAGAGGCAGGCAGAAGGACTACAATTGTGGCGAAGTTCAAAGACCACACAGGCTTTTCTCATGGAAATGCAGCTCGGTCATACGGATGTGGACAGGGCTGACCAGCCCCAGGAGTGGTGAGGCTAATCGTGGTGTCTTTCATCAGGGCTCGCGAGCATCAACGACGACTCCGGAATCAGCACAATAGTGAGCTTTTCCAATGGTATAATCATGACTGCTGCCACCATGGATCACAACGTGTTCTTGATTTAAAAAGGTCTTTAGCCAGGAAACAGAGTACAAAAACACAAGGTTATATACAAAGTGCCGTTACAATTAACTGATGGAATGCCCAAGTCTAGCAATGGCTGCTAAAGACGACAGGGATGAGAGTTGAATGCACTGGTCCTGGTTTGGGAGCAGTCTTGGTCTGCAAACAGGTCCAACGGCATGCAATAGTGGAAGACTTGGCAGAGGCCTGTAGATGGGAGAGCTGCTTTACACACTTCTCAGAAGAGCACGGGACCTTAGTCAGCTCACCAAACCACTGATCAAGTGAAGTTGCTGTTCTCACTTCTCATGAAAGTCTCCCACTCTACTGACCAGTTCCCCTACCCCAAAATGGAACACGGTGCTTCTCCAAGGCCATAGAATGGTTACCATAGCTTATTAGTATGTTCTTATCCCCCCCAAAGTCCTAATCCTAACAAATGGCACTGAAGCTAAATTTAAAATTATGTACTAGCAGTAGAAGGCCTCTCTGTCTGTGTGTCAGGCCCTCATTACCTCAATGCTAACAGCTCCATGCTGCTCATTAGCTGAAAACCTTGGCAAAGTGGTGGAGATTTCAAGCTCCCCAACCTCAGGGAAAATCCTGCCTAAACACATGCTGGTCATTAACATGCATTTGCCCTCAGGGATTAGCATTCAGCATTGGTAATATTTTTTAAATCATAACTCTGAGAACAAAACCCAAGGCTTTAAACAAGATGCAAGAACCAGAGAAAGTGACTGAATCCACAAACACACTGTCCTGTATTATGGCTGGGGTATATAACAGGCCCAAGCAGAGGGCCATGCTTCATTAGACAGAAATTTGAAGGCACAGCCCCTTTGTCTCCCAGCCAATAGTGTGGGATAAGGTTCTTATCATTGGCCTCAATTACTTCCAATCCCATTAAGGTCACTGTAATACATTGGCTGGGTCTGGCACCCAACTCGGCGATTATGGGAAGACCTGGTGTTGCAGTAATGGGGCTTAAGAGGTAAACCTTCCATTGCTACACCCTGCTCATTATTTTTAATATAATCATTATACTCCAATATCTTTGAGTGCTCCGCTAATTACAGAAGGGTTTCAGGAGAAGTGTGCTGACATGGTGGCTGCATGTTCGCCCTGTGCTTCCCAGGACAGGCTCACCATGATGTTAGGGAAGATGACTAAACCTTTTTAATAAATGGTATTAAAATGCTGCTTAAATTTATTCTTAAAGTACATGTAGGAAGAACCTACAGGCACTTGAACCAGCATCAAGCCTGGAATCCTAGCAGTACAAAGCCAATGGCCTATTCACCTAAGACGTGCTGGATCAGTGTAGACCTTTCCAATAGTAGGGTGGCAGGATGAAGTATATTCAGGCCTTTAAATCCACTAACATCTCAATAAACTTATTTCCCCCCTTTCCTCCATACAGAGGTTGTTAGCTGAGAGGGAAACTACTTCAGGGAAAAAAGCTAACCGGGTAAAAGGTACTCACAGACTTAATGAATTTCCCCCCAGGATCAATAAACATGTAATTATCCAAAGTGCTCCAGATATTCGCCGTTTAGCTCACTGCTACGCCTTCAAGCACCAATGATCATCGGCCCCTACTGAACACCTTATTGGTTCAACATTGCAAGTGTTCTTCTGATATAAAGTAACAAAGACACTTCACGACTTCGGGCCTAAGTATGGCACCATGGGGCAGAAACTGAGTAACTATAATTGGGAGAACATCACATGAGGAAAACCTCTCAAAAGGGAGATGTGGCTGTGTTGTACTGTCAACTGGCATACTACTAATCGGTGTTTATTAGGTTCAAAACCTGGGTTCTAAACTCTCTTTAAAGAATCTTTCCATAAGTGTAACAAACATGAGTAATCCACTATCTTGCTGGCCCTGTGGCAAAGTGGCTAAGGTTATTGCTTATCTGTAGAGTTTCTGGTTCAATTGTGGAGTCTTTTCCCAGTATAATACAACTCCCAAGTTATATGTGAATTTGGCGGCAGATGCCATTGGATGCTGTGCCCCTCGGCTGAAGAGTGGCTGGCGTGTTGTGGGTGGCAGGTTCAAACCTCACGTCAACCTGTCTGGCCTTTGTGCCTTAACTCAATTTCTATTGCCTGTGCACTAAGTGTAAAATGACATTGGAGAGCTTACACATGAGGGTAAGGTAAGATACATGGATTCTAACACTAAGGCTGGAGGTTTGAATCCCAGCTAAGTATAGATGTGATGCCTGCAGAGGATCCTGAGGTGTGTGAGATGAGGATGGAAGAGATAGAGATTACTGAGGATAGGAGAGAATGTCAGACATGTAAGAGAAGTGCCCTGAACATGGGGCCTCTTTATATTACATATTCACCTACCTGGCAACTCAACTTCTTTCACACCATTACTTAGAGTTACACTCTGAGGGCACCAACCTTAAAGGCGTAGTCTAGTGGTGTAACAAACCATAATTGATCTGTGATCCATGTGGATCCCCCCAGCGGTTCGGCACATATGTGAATCACGGATTAATCACGAGGTTCAACCACGATAGTGTGAAATTCAGTTTTACCATCGCTGTTACTTTATTCCCAAAAGTCCATAGAGGAGATGCATTCAGCGCTTGAAATTTCTGACAATGAGGGAGGATTCCCAACTAATGTGTAGCTCAATGGGGGTTAGAGTTTCAGTGGGACTGCAATAAAATACTGCACAGATGCAGTAGTTTTAGCCATGAAATTTTCAGTGGAATCTGCTTCTTTCGAAAAATTATGTTTGCGCGTATAATTACAATTTTCCCAAAGACAACTTATGATTATGAAAATAACTTCGATTGAGAAAACAACTTTGGCTGTGCTGAGATCAAGAGAAAAATTAAGTCGTGATTCTGACCCACCGACACAAAAGGATAAAGGTGAACGTTCTCTATGTACTTCCTTATGATACTGAGTAGCAGCGAAAAGATACAGACGAAGCAGTTGTGTGTTTATGCGAGTGGGGCATGTTTAAGGTTCCCTGCTTTAAATGTTGGTACCCTGAGGAACACTGAGCAAGCATTCCCTCTGATACAAGGCCTTTCACCATTAAACCACACGCAGAGCTCCATTTCACATACAGCATAATGACTATAACCACAATTGTCAGCTCTCTCCATAAGCTAAACCTATTCAACCTCATCATGGTAAAAAGAAATGTAACAGAGAATGTTCCTCCCACTGTGCAGGACACCTGGTGGCTGAGTGGTTAGCATTACAGCGTCATACTTTCATGGTTGTCGGTTCGAGTCCTGCTGATAGTCGGGTGAACTGGTGTTCTAAGCTGGCTGGTCTGTGTGTTGTGATGGGTAGTGCTATGCGTTAAACCCTGGACTGACTACGCCGGCCACACAGAAGTGATGCCAAGCCTCGGTATGCAAATCAGCAATAGTGTCCCTTACTCTGACAGGGGGTTGGGGAGCCACTATACATTAAGGAAATATGTATCGCTCAAAGCCAAAATGACATTTCAATATTTAACTGCGAGTGAATCCCAACCTCTTTACACATTAAAGCCCATTTTCCCAAAGCAGACCTGCTATGGAGCAGAATCAGCTGAGGTGCCTGTAACCCTAACTGACAGTAAGAGGAGTCACACCTGAAACAGCTCCAGCAGAGCGAGTGGCCTCGGTCCAAACAGCCGGTCATGTGGACATTTTGGCTCACGCGTTCCATTTTATTTATCACAAAGGCAGCACTCATTACAGCTCCAGGACACAAGTGCACGTCCATCATTAGGAAAGCGATTCCAAGCCCTTGGACTGGAGACTGGCTTTGCAGTGATTCCACAAGAACAACAACCTGGCAAAAAACCGACAAGATTCCAGGTTGCTTTCAAAGCCCCAAAGCCCCCTTTATCCACCCCAAAGGGCATGAGAGCGTTTCCTGGTCCTTATTCCAATGGGGCTGGGTCGGCTTTCCGCTCCACGGCATGCTTCGGCTGCTTATGGAACCAGAGCAGTAGCTGTGCATTAGCGACTGTGCGCTTGCTCTGGCCAAGGGTTCGTAAATAAAGACGTCCGGTACTCTCAGCGGGAATAGAACAGAAACCAAACCCTGAGGAGCAAATGAGTTTGAGCTGTTTATTTCATTATGGCATTAGTAGCCTGTTCATGGCTTATTTGGACTGGACACGGGACAAAGCTGCAACGCACTGGATATTTGCTCAAAGCTGAAAAAAACAATAAGAGAACTTAATGAAAACAGACAAGGCGGCCAATGAAAGCTAGACTAACAAGGCCATCATCATTGACAGACAAATAACATGCACTAGTCCATGAGGAAGAATAAAGAGACTGGAGGGAGGTTTAACAAACAACCTGGCTCACTTCACTACTTTAGAATCCTGGGGGGGCGGGGGGCTTTAGAAAACAGCCACTGTATGGACGGTAGAAACAGTTCACGTGATAACATATGATTATTATGGCTAGTTTGTTTGAAACCCACAAGCAAAAGTAATTCCGGAATCTTTAACTCCTCCCACCTCCTGAGACCAATATAGTTATCTGTTCCTCTTTTTTCTGACAGTGTGAAACTAGCCCCACTCCCCCACAAGAGAAGGGAGACACCCAAGATCGGCGCTCAAAGGGAGGCCCACTTCACAAACGGCAGCCATCAAGCTGGCTGCCAGCGAGCCTCCCTCAGCTGAGTCAGAAAGGCGGGGGGTGTGGAGCAGATTAAGACATCATGCCTGCTTGCAGTCTTCATGCAGAGGGCCAGGCAAACATGGGGGAAGTTTCTCATTTATGTCTTATCAGCACATTGATCCAAGAGCCCCTCCAGTCTGATCGAGCTCCTATGGACTGAAAGCCCCGGAAACTGCCAGTGAGACGGACAGTCCGCCACCGCCTTTAACAGACCCTTTGCTGGCTATAATTTGATTTTGAGCTCATCTGAGCTGTTTTAATCAGCGGGAGCAGTCTAGGGGGGCACGCATACAATTCTCTGTGTAGAACCTGACTGGAGGTAATTTCCGCTTCAACACTGTGCAAAGTGACCTCGCCACCCAAGGCATGCTGGGCTTGCATTGAAAGATCCATGGAATGTTTTTAAAAGAAAAATGTCTAAGATTAACAACCCCAACCATGACCAGAATAAACTGTAATAGAAGACTTAATAATGAACGCCACATCAAAACATCACACACATAATTTTATATAATTTGATTACTCAGAAAACACGAGGAAAAAGTTCAAGGAAGAAGAGTTGTATTTGGTAACTAAACACCGAAATCTTCAGAAATCTCACTTCATCCTGTACTTTATGTTTCAACACCGTGGAACTGTCTGTACCGAAGGGGACCTCATTCATTTCAACATCCGTCTCCATTCATTAAACACCATCGGGTGAGTATTCAGACCCCTCATGAGACAGTGAGCTTACCACTTCCTCAATATGAACATGACATCAAGCTACATGCTCCGCATTTCATCAGCAGAGCCTCTGGAAGGGTTTACAGCAGGGTTCACCAACCTTTTTGAAACAGAGCTACTTCACGGGGACTGAGCCATACGAAGGGCTACCAGTTTGATACACTCTTCTTAAATCACATATAATAAACATGTCTTAATTATAATTTATTTTTTTTTTAAGATATTGTCATTTTCAATACTATATAAAATGCAAATGTGATTAAAGAAGAATAGCAACAGGATAAAATTAAATTTGAGACGCTGCTCACTGGTGAGTAGTGCTATTTTTAGAACAGGTCCGCGGGCGATTCATGTGGTTCATGGGGGCACCATGTTGATGACCCCTAGTTTACAGCTTCCTGAGGTCGAACAGCAGTTATCAAAGTGCATGGATTCGTGAAGCACAGAACAAAATAACATCTAAATACTCAACAAGCTCTACAAAGAAAGAGGGACATTGTCTGTAACAGGAGCAAATCATGCTTCACCTGATAGCATGCGCCTTGCTTAAAACCCACCCTGCTCCCCCAATCACACTATTAACCGGAAGACAGACATACTGCACAAAGCACCAGGGTGCAGAATAGTCACGTGAATATTACATGTAGCATGAATGAGGCTAAGAAATTTATGCTGTTTATGAAAGTCCTTAAAAGCCACACACACACACACCCTGATGCAAGCAATAAATTTTGACAACTGTAATTTAGATTATCTTATGGTTATTTTTATTTGCAGTGTAAAGCCCTTTGACCTGCATTTTATGTATGAAAGGTGCTATAAAGATCATCATCATCATCATCATCATCATCATACATCCCATAGCTTAGCACACCAGACTGTGTTCAGTTTTCAGTCAAAGAGAAGATTACTGTATGAAAATATGGTAATAGTACTTAGGAGACTTTGAATACAGCTTAAATATTTAACAACTTTAAACATTAAGCCATTTAAAAGGTTACTGTTCTCATATCTCACGCAATTTGGGACTTTTTGTTAAGGTCATATGTTTGCCTGCGTTCCAAGGTCTTTTGGAAATCAGTGTTGAGAACATGGTGCGCGCACCACACACACACACACACACACACACACACACACACACACACACACACACAGCTCAGCTTCTGGCTACAGACATGGATACGTCATGAAATCTGCACCAGCCAACTAGAAGAGAAATCATGACGCATTCAGCGTTTTGACTGAAAGCACAGGAAGAATAAGGACTGGACACAGCACTGAGTAATGTGTTGTTCTAAATGTTAAAATTAGCACATAACGTGCCATGCAAATCCTGAGGGGGGGGGGGATTAATAATAATCTTTTTACACAAAGTTCTGGAAGCCTGAGTCACGTTGTACAATACTGATGGTTAATGCATAAGACCTCATTGTCAAATATAGCTGTAATCAAAGCCAAAAAGAAGATCAATAATAAATGGACTGTGCAAGATACCAGCCTACAGGGCTGCATCCTGGGTGGCGTGGAGCATCCTGCAAATCCCTGTCATGTAAACATACACAGGTCCACATGAATGTTGGACAGGGCTGTAGACAGTTTATTAGAAGAGATGGCTTACACTCCCCTCCGAATACCAAAGACACATCAAGACCAACACCAGGGACGATTAACATTTGCCGGTACCCTCAGATTGGTTTAACCCATTTCTCATTGGTTACTGTAGTATGGTTGCTAGTAATTTACGCCAGGTAGGGTTTGACTGAATCCCACCCACAGGGGCTCTCAAAGCACAGGCTTTCCCATAATACATTAGACCTGCCTTCAAATGGCTTTCAAGGTTTCCAAAAAAAAAAAAGAAGCCCAGGGTGGGCAGGGTGATAACAGCCAACAGCAAATATAAACCTATGGCAACAGTCATAACACCCCCCCCCATAAAGACATCACCTATACACAACTAACAGGAGGCAGGATGCTAAGGCGCTTCCTCGAAGTCAATCAAAGAGGTTAAGCAGGACGATGGACTTAGGGACACACTACAGTGGCATTTCAGTATGTAACAGTAGAGGCAGAGATGGCCTCTCGGTAACACTAGGGCTGGTTTTCCCATACATATATGCATGGATCAGCGCAACTGGTATACATTCACCATATAAAGCAATATATGCAGCAGTTTGTGGTGACAGTGCAAATGTGTACTCATTTTAGGGGCATTTGTGCTTTTATGACAAGAAATTTCCATAAATTTTCACCTTTATACCACAAATGAAGAAAGACAGGCTAAAATCCTCAATAACTGTCATAACAATGGAAATTGCTTCACGTGGTGAATGTGTACTTGCATAACAGTTGTCAATCTCAGCATATATGCAGGTATACAACCAGTACAGAAGAGTTCGAATTTATTTTTATTTTTTTAATGTAAAATGTCAGCAAAACATCCAAATCGTGTAGGTCTACAAAACCCCCACAGAGTATGAGAGGCCTAGCAGGTTTTTTCAAATTCCCTAGATAAATGAGTTGTGTATGGCAGCCACACAATGGCAGAAAAAGACAGGAGGAGGGGCAGGCATTGTGGAAGCCAGAAGAGACTACGTTTCCTCAAAGCTCAGTGAAATAGCTTATTGATTGCACTGCCTCTCCTCAACATGTTCAGTTGAGAATGCAGCCCGAGTGTTTGGGAAGCAGAGCACATGGCACGTCAAAAACTGCTCCCTCTCAGGGAGTCATCAGTTGTGGAAATACAGGCAGGGATCTAAGGTTGCTGGCACACAGGCAGATTGTGGAAAGCAAAACTTTGTTTTTTGTTGTTTGGTTGTATAAACAAAACACAGAGACAGGACTGAGCTTTAAATCTTAAACTCTACCACAGGAAGCCCATTAGATGTATTCAGCAGCAGTTGTGAATGACCAGTCTCACACACATGCACGCACCTCAGCAACACTCATCTTCAGAAATTCCTATAAAATTCAGTAATATGCCCAGTCATAAAACAGTCATGCCCATCAGTCTAAAAAACATAGCACATCTAGACACTGGATGCAAACGCTCCCTAGGACATGACAATATGTGGGGCCTCATCGATTGGCCCACTTTGCTGTCTGGCTCCAGTCAGTAGACCCCGCAGGCTTAAAATACAGTACCATGTTTTACAACCTCCCCAAAATATCCACAAAGAGCATATTCATGGCTTAGCGGTACCAACATGCCCTGTACATGAGCTACAGTATAAAGGATTAATTGATTATAACACCACCGATGAAAGCGATTTGAAAAGGATCGGATGCAAGCAAAACGTGTTGTGAATGATTCGCCATACAAAACCAAACCAGAAGCTGGACTTCGTTCATGCCATTGCGAAGCAGCAGAATCTCCTGCGCAGATGGATGCCCCGGGCACAGGACCAGTAGCAGCCGGGCCCCCCGTTCCCAGCCCCAGCAACAGCAAGCACGGAAAAATGACGTCACCGTCTGAGAATACTCCAGCTCTGAATGACAGCGTTGACAAGTGCTGGACAAGAGGGAAAACCAAAGCGTCGGGTGGGAGACCCTGAGAAACGAGCACGGCTCCTGCTTCATACCGTCTGCCTTCCACTGCTAAACTCACACATCTGAGTAACACATCAGGAAAAACAGATTGCCACTTTGACTTGTAATCAGTCTAATCATGGAGAAAAAAAAATTCCAGCCAACAGAATTAAACTATCATTTCCAATTCAACCTAGATTCTTTGGAACTTCGTTCTGATAGAGTGACTGAAATGAGCTGGTAAGAGCACAATGAACCAAAATATTAAAAGATAATTCAGTACAAAAAAAGTTTGCTCTGACTAGATCTTTCTAAGTGCACTGTTTAGGTTGGTCTTCTGAATAAGCTGAAACGGGGGGGGGGAAGAGCCGTAATGCTCATAACCTCAGACCGTTAAACAGAAGCTTCTTAGGCCATAGTGCTAATAATCAGTAATTAGCATCTCAAACCCCGCCATCTGGTGTTGTCTTACTGCTCGCAACTCCTGCCACAGTTCACTTTGCACAAAACAAGACTTCCTGTGACAGCAAAGGGGTAACCTGTCTGGACTTAAGTTAAACAGGAAGAGCAACGCAAATCCTTTGAAGAAATGCCATCAAATGTTATCATGGCAGGAAATTCTGCCTTTGGTCAGCCACTCATCTTTCATATATTGCGTTATGGATGGCAGGTCATGACAGCATGTGTAGTATGACATTAGGTATTTGCATTACACATGGCACATCACTCTCTTTAGGTCTGGAAGAGATGTATAAAAGGCAGGGAATAAAAAGCAATTATTCGTCAAACACTTCAAGGAAGCATTTTGTCAAAGCGGATTAATACAGAGCACTTGGATTCTCAGGATCCACAAGAGAGCACCTTTATGGCTAACAAAGAACTGAATCTTGAATCTCATGTTGTGCTGGAGAGGATATAGTGTAGAGTGGAGATGAAAGAAATAAATATGGGAAAATATTAGCAGTAGATTCTATGTTCTTTGGAGGCTCAATCAATCTTGCGATTCACATTCCAAAGGATGTGTTATTTTAAGAAAACTCAGATAGGTCTTGTGTTTTTTTTCCCACTTATATGTGGAAAAAAATAAAATCTTGAACACCCAGCTACAAATGCCCCTCAAATTATAGGAATAACTTTTGCATCAACTCAGCGCAGCTACTCAAAGTAAATTTAAAATTAATATTAGGTCAGAACAATGGAATTACCAATAAATGAACTGGTTAAAATATGAAGGAGTATGGTATGATTAGAACCATACGAGAACATGGTAAAATTTTAATTTCAGGGAACATAACTACGGTTAAGAGAAGATGGTTTTTTCAATTGACAACTGAACGTCCGCACACTGGATATAGCACTTTTCACACAAGTCTCTCACCATATTCTCCAAGGCTGACCCACTTCAGCAATAAAGATAGCACAAGTGTTACATTCAGCTCTTACCAAGGATCCCCTTTATCTTAAAATTTACTACCACTACTGAGTATTGCTATTTTTAGTAGCAGTTCCAACCACAATATGGGTAACAGGCACGTGGTTTTTCCAACTTCATAACAAGGTGTGATACCTCAGTACATTTGTACCGCCTCACACATGTCAATCTGTTGCTTGGAATTAAACTTCAGGTGTTTTTGCACAGAAGTTCACCTCTACTCCCCCACCCCCCCTGCCTACAAACCTCAGCAGAGGGCTGATAAGGTCTGGGGGTGAATATTCATCACAGTGTCCACTGATCTTTTAATAGGGCGAACAATGTTATTCTCCGTTAAAGGTGCTTCGTTAGAAAGGGCAGCTTGAAAAGTGAGTTACTATCGAATGTAGCAAAACTAGCGAATCAAGAACACAGATGTACAAATGTAGTTCAATTACTCCAACCCCTGTCGTCACTTGTATTCATCTTTTATTACCTTAATGCCAGCGTGAAGATGTTTTGCTGTTTATGCCAGAGCGATCTGATTAGAGCAACATGAAACCTGTCGTCCCTTGGCCGGGCATCCCCACTAACGCAGGTAACTTTCCTACTGTGGTCTTAAGACACCAACTGTCAGCCTCCACTTACCATATCATAAACGTTCAGTATGATCGGCTCGTTTGCCATCGGGAATTTGTCCGTCTCCAGATGATGTCTTCAGGGGAGGGAAAAAAAACCAAAGGAAAAAAAACGCCCAGCTCCCCCCCCCCCTTTTCCGTCTCAGCACTTGAGTCGGCTTCAGCTTCTAGTCCCTCCGTCCTTCACCTAAACCCAAACAGACCTCCTCGAAATGCAAATTTCATCCGACTCGTGTGAAGCAAGAGTGTCGTCCAATTGTTTTTCTTAATTTTAAAAAAGAAGAGAGAGCCACAGAACAGGAGAAGCCTCCCGGAGCGCGGTCGGCGTTTCGCGGAGCAACTCGCTAGCGTTAGCCCGCATTGGCATGGATTAGCCACCTGACTAGCTAGCCTCCCGGCTAACTTGTGTCCGCGAGGACGGCGCTCCAGGCACGGCGGCTATCGACAAGCGACAGTACATCAAAACTTCACCGGCACAAGTTGAATAAACAAAAATAAAAACAGCGGTGTGTCCGGTTTCGCGACAGGGTAGGAGAGCGTTACATTCACGCTCTCGGAGTATCGGCTCTGCGCTGTTCAGTCCGCCTCAGCGCGGCTGCCTGCCCGGCTACCTCGTAGCCCGCTTGGCGATACAGTAAAGCCCAGTTGTTTTAACTCGGATGCGGTGTTTCCGGTTCCGCTTATATTTCATTTTGGAAAAATCGGAAATGGAAAAATGACGCCCAGCTGATATTCTGGTACACCCACCGTACACGGCATTCCCTAATATTTTATTTGCAGTCTTACGGATAACAACCTTAATTATTTTTCAAGACTCAAATTAAACAGAATTTGCCATTGGCAGAGCACAAAGTAAATTAACTTGCGGAACTTCCGAATATATAAATCATTTATTTAATGGGTAATTAGAATACTCCATAAAATAATAATCCTTACGGTAAAAATAATCATATTTCATATTAAATTGGCAAGGGTAGGCCTGTTTCGATTGGGAATTGTATCAACATGCAGCATTCTGATTTACAAGCATGTTTCCTAAATCTTGAAAATCAAGTTCAACATGTAATACGTTCATGTCATGCTTGCAACTGGGAAATGTTCTGCTTCGTAGTTACCTAACATAAACTGCAGTCATATAAATAGCCATGTCTAAATGCACGCCTTTTTTAGGCAGGCAACTGATAAGCATTTGTAAAATTCTGCTTATTTTTAAGGTAGCTAAAACAGCACTAATAACACTTAAACGAATACATAAAAACGTAAGAATACAACAACGGTTTTCCTGTGACTGGGTTTTGGCATAGAGTAGTGTGGAATACAGGGAAATCAAAACTGTAGTATAAAAACCAACCCCCAGAAACAGATTAATAATCATAAAAATTCTCCACCATAACATTTTTTTTTATAACCCTTGCAGATTTTCTTCCTAAAATAATACTTAATATTTTGACACCATTCCATTCTTTTCAGCTGTGGTATAATATAAATATGAGGTATAATGTAGAGCGCCTGGGGTTCTCAGACTCAAAGCTTGTTTAATTCATTTACATCCTCCTTTAGTTTTGTGTTTGTATTGAAATCAGAATAGCTTAGGTTGCTCAGGGGCCAATAAATAATGCATATTTTAGAATGGCTACCCCTGAAATCAGATATAGTAAAGCTTTGGGAGATTGTGTTACAGAAGTCCAAGCAGGCTGAGGCATCCACTACTACTTGTGTAACTGGGAAAAAAATATTTAAAACCGATATCAAAACTAGTGATTCAAAGTTAAACATGGCGCGATAAATCCTCAGACATACATATTTCTCACTGCTTGTTAGATCTAACCTGTTCTTTGAAATTAATCAGGAAATTCTAGCCCCTAACTCTCCCGCATTAAAACCCAACACACCAACTTGGGGGGCAGCGTGTGCCTGTGATAAGAAGGTCACTGGTTCAAGCCCTGCCTCGGCACATCTGTGGGTCCTTGAGCAAGGCCCTTAACCCCCAGCTCTCTAGGTGCCGCTATGGGTGGCTGCCCTTCACAGTCAGCTTGTTCTCACCTACAGCAAGCAAGTTAGGGGAGGCGTAAAGAGAATTTCCCCACGGGGATCAATAAAGTACCAATTAACATAGTAAGGCTCAGACTCTGTCCTTATATGGCCATAGTTTTATAATAAGATGATATGATCTACTTGTTACCAAATCACCAAATTTATTAAACATCTCACATAATACTAACTAGCTAATTATATTAGTTGAATACAAACCATATAATGTATTATTCAAATTATACAAAAGAGCAACAACTACACAGGATAGATGCCAAAACCTCCCAACCTCAGGAAAAAAAGGCCCAAAATTGTTTCATAAGCCAGATGTCCAAAAAAGTGATGTTTTTTATAAAGAAATTCTGTAAATATTGAGGGGTACCGCAATTTGTGGATGTGTATTCAGCCCAATGAGATTTAACAGAAACAGGCTCCCAGTGCTGTTTTACCAGACAAGCTTCCATTTAACCCTATTCCGTACCCAGTCCAGTTAAACATGAGGCCCAACACATCATGTGATATGCTATTAACATGCCTGCTGTACAGAGGCAGTGGTCTCTGGGTGCTGAGTGCCACCCCCGCGCTGCATTGGTTTTAGTGTACAGGAACACAGACCTGTAATGACGTAAACTGGTCCTGCTGACAGGATAGCAGCATGTAGCTCAGGTGTGGAGAAGAATCAGAGCTGGGGGGCTGCCAAGCTAAACTAGCAAACTGCTGCTCTTGGCAACAGCAAAAAGGTAAAAAGGACAGTTCCATAATTAAAAAAGGAGATGCTTTCCACTGAGAATACCTACATGTTGCATTTTAAAAAGTCCTTCATGAATTGCTTTTCCCGCCGCACATCACTGTTTGTGAGAATGTCCATCTGTAACACGGTGAGAATAAGGCTGCACATCACATGGCAGGAAAGCATTCATACAGGAAACCTGCCTGCGTGTATGAGTGGGGCTGAAACACATGTCATCGCGTCAGGCTTCTACAGCATCCAGCACATTTGTTTCATTTCTTACAGTCTTTTAATTGTGAAGGCCTTGATGGCAAAGGCAATATGCAGGTCACAGACTCTGAAAGAATAATAGAGCAAATATGTAGTATTTACTGTGGGGATTTGTTACCACTAGCAGGAAGAACCCATACCTTTGCCTGACTATGCTAGAAATCAGTCACACCTATACTGCTATGATAGTAGAAAAACCATCTCCAGATTTAGTCTTCCACATCACGGTCTACTTTTAATATATTAGAACTTAAGATGGTTTTAAGCCATTCAACCCACAAGGTATAACATCTGAGCCATAAGGAAATTTAAGCATTGGTATCTCTAATGCCAAGTAACCATGTGAGTACATTGACTCATAATTACATAATTTTTAATTCATATTTTATTAACGGTCGTCTAAATCGCCTGACCACAATGATGATGATCATGGTATACCTTAAAGGTCTCAGCTGATTTTCATAAATTAGAATTATTTTAATTTAAAATATTGATTACAACTAAGCACGTTTTGCATTAAAAAATAAAATTAGTGCAATGCATACTAGATCGATTTTAGTCGAAGGATTCATTAACCATTAAGTCAAAATGCTATGTATCTAAGGATGGCTTTGTCGCCACCGTGTGGTCATCTCGAGTATCTATAATTAAGAGGAACTACTTAGTTTAGCAAAGACAAACAAGATAATAACAAGGGAACCACATCAAACAGATACATTTCAAGCTCCACTTATGTATAAACTAACAGTAATACAGAATAGACACTGTCTATGATTATGGAACTTTTTCTGGTAATGAAGCCATCAGCCAAGTAAGGGAACAGAGGTGGGCAGACACTTCCTTTTCTCCACTGATGTCTTCATTAAAAATGGCCATTGTCCTTATTGCCATATAAAAACATCCTTAGTCACAATCCTTTAAAACAGTGGCACACAGTTTTTTAAAAAAGCAGCAGTGACTCACCTATGGCTTGTATCTTGGCTTGTAACATGTACATGGCACTGTCTAGGTCAGTGTTTCCCAACCCAGTCCTCGGGCAACCCCGAACAGTCCATGTTTTTGCTTCTTCTCAGCTCCCAGCGCACCTGTACCAGGTATTCTGTGTTCCTGATTGGCTGGGAGCTGGGAGGCACTGCTTTGTAATGCATTATCAGCAGACAGCCGAGGATTCCTGGGCATAATGCATAACCTGAAACGTAAATCATACACATGTAGCACTACAGCTAATACCTTCAGAACCAAAGGCAGTGCTCCATAAAGCCTATTTGCACAAAAGGCCAGCAAATGGACTTATGACATCTTATGGCTCCCAGAGCACACATCCATAAAATTTGGTAAGGTAATGTGCGTGAAAGGAGGCAAGAATGGAAGGACCGTGATCACTCTAAAGCACATTCACATGCGTGACATCACCATGCCACTCACCCAGGAAAGGAATGCTCTGCAAAGTTCAGTTTGCAACAATGCATCCCCCGCAGCCTGACATGCAGAGAACAGTTAACAAAACTAAATTTATTTTAAATAGTGACTTAAAAAGTATAGAATAGAAATTTGCATTGCAATGAACTTGGGATAAAAATGCCCACTGGCCTGGCAAGACAGACGTGTCTCTCCCTGGGGCAGCCAATGTGAAAGCAGGATATGCCCAAAGAGATGGCAGCTGGCATACACTGCTAGTCTGGCTGGGCACCATCAACACTGGTTTCGGAGTTAGGTGATCGAGAGCTAAGCAGTTACAAGGGGAAAGGCCTTGGGGAAATCAGGCTACAAAGCCCACGGTGGACAGGGCCACTCTGTCGTTAGTCACTGGCTGGTTCAGACCACATCCTGCTGGGCTAAACCAGATACTGATTAACAGTTCATTGCAATCCTACCCATCATGTCTTTCAAAGCCTCATTTTTCCACACCCAGCTGGGATTACTGAATAAAGTCTTGGTCTTGCCTGAGGGGATGAGTGTAAGACTGACTCACACCCCATAAATCAGACTCCAGGATTTTCTGGCATTTGCTCAATGCTGCCACCTGACTGTTTAAATTGAAGCTATTATGGTACCAAACCCCACGTCTGAGGTCTCAGATGTTCGTGTCTGAGTAACAAAACATGTGTGACGCTTATTTGCACACTGTGCAAATATATGCAAAATAGATTTAAAAAATTATAACATCATAATCTCAATTAACTAAATCCCTTGTTCTCCAATACAAAGTATGGTTGCATATCTGTAGCGATAAACACCCCCATAGCCGTAATAATTTTTTTAGCCCGGCCTGGGCAAGTATGGTGCGGAAGGCGACTGGCCTGCACAGAGACCTGACCTCAACCCCACCGAACACCTCTGGGATGAACTACGAAGGAGTCTGTGAGCCAGGCCTTCACATCCAACATCAGTGCCTGACCTCACAAATGCTTCTCTGGATAAATGGGCAAAAAATCCCACATACACACTACAAAATCTTGTGGAAAGCCTTCTCAAAACAGTAGCAGCTCTTATAGCTGCAAAGAGGATACCAATCTCATATACATTTCAAACTCTTTCTTCACAATATGACATTATTATTGGCAAATTGTGCATGGTTTGTCATCATAACATTTTAATTAAAACAGCAAAGCTCACCTATGAATCCATTCCTGTCAAGTCATTGTAAAGAAAATAAAATCACACACATGCTCACCAACAATGATGAATTATTCATATGTATTTCTTTTTTAGGATATCGAAACACAGAAAGCACCCTTCGATTGTAAGCGTAATATATACATAACATGACATATTTTACTGATCAACATTTCAGTCTGCTGCCTGAATGATCCCCAGTGGGCTGGCAGGTGTTAGAAACTCCAATGAGCCCAAAAAGGTGGGAACACTGCATCATTCTCTGAGTAGTAGCATTACTGTATACCACACAAACATGAGCAACGGCTTGCTAATATAAAATTTCTGGTCTTCATTGCATTAGAAACCATAGCAAAAAACACAAAATGTAAATAACTATTACCATATATTGTTCTGCTAAATTAGCTGATGGCAATAAAACATCATTTTAAAAAGAAACGATACTTTAAACAACCATGATGTACATTAGCAAATACTGCTTCTTAATAGCTTCATAACACTGTTTTTGTAGGTACTCACCAAACCCAAGGGTTTAATTCTGTAAAAAAAAAAAACCAGGCGAATGGCATTTCAGAAGAGCCTTCTATGAACTAAGAGAGATCTCCAGTGACGACGTTGCGCTGTAAGTCCTCACCATTTAAAATTTGCGTTTACTGCCACCAAGTGGCAGGAAAGGAGAATTTGCTTTGTAGCGCAAAACTCCAGGAAGGCGGCAAATTCCTCGCATGATTAAAAATAAGTGAGCATAAACTTAAGATGCAATGACAAATTAAGTTTTCCCTGTACAAAATGCGACTATATGCACTGTAAACTGGGCTGAGAACGGTAATGCATTTCATGGCATGTAGTTATTCCTTTCGATTAAGTTTGGTTTAAAAAAGTTTAAAATCCTGTCATTGTTTACAAGACACTCCACAGGATATTCCCCACCTATGAAAGTCTGGTCCTTCTTACTCCAGAAAAATCTATAGATCTCTTTCGAAACACAAGCATATACTTATAAATCAATTTTTTATTAGCCCGTCATGCAGTACCATTTTCAAATCGAATATCAAAAACAATAAAACTTCCAAGAATTTTTCAAATTATCACAATTAGTCTAATAAGCATAACTTGTCTGAAAATGTCTCCGATTTAGTTCTCCTACCCAAATGTTGCGTTCTACACCGCGTCAAAGTTCATATTAGATATTGGATCAATTATTTTATTGCGCTTTAAACAGGTCTTGAATACCGGTAGTTCAGTTTTAGTGGTCAGTTTAGCTAGTTAAATTAATGTCATTGTTGCTATGGACGGAGCAACCTCGCTAACTATAACTAACTGCTTTTTCAGTCAGACAGTTTTTATTTGATACGTGTTAATATTTAATTACATATGAGGAATAAAATTACATAATTACACACTAGACTGGAACTCTAAGTAAATTTGGCCATTACTGACTTGGCCGACACTTTTACACGGCTGAGCTAAACAATGGGGTACTACTTAGCGAATTAATACACATTAGAAAACAATCCTCACAAAACAAAATCACCTACAAATCTCAGAGCTAAGCGGTTCACGAGTAAAAAGAAAGCGCAAGAGACTTCTGAAATTTGCATGGTGTTTCGCTGCTTAAACAGAAAACATTAATTTAGCAGTTTATGGTAATTAGCAGACCTAAAGATCCTGGGAACGCCAACGACGGTAACGCTTCCCGCCTTTTCTGAAATCCTATCAAACGATTAATATTAATTGCCGGTTAATCAATCATCCAATCAAATTTCGCATAGCGTCGCGAGACTTGGCCGGTGATTCCTCACAGAGGTGTTTAAAAAGATCCTTGCCTCCCACTAAAAGTTAACCCAAAGCTGTGTTTGAAACAATTTTGTAACATCCTATTCTTTAGATGGCCGTCAAGATTTTATTGCACAACAGGAATGACAACGCGAAATGCTCTCCTAATGCGGAATGTGCCACAATTACTTTTCTCTCCATCCGTTTTCTTACAAACTTATGCCGCAGAGGCTCGCGGTTACATATAGATATGTATAATATTACTATTGACTAACTGTTCTCGAACAATGTTAAGAAACGTGTTTAATGTGAGAATTGCTTGTGCAACTTCGGTTAGTGACTAATTTTGACCTATTTTGCGTGCACAAGCAGGAACCGGCAGAGGCGGGCATGCACGCAGAGTCCCGGCCAGAGTCTCCGCGCTGGGGGGCGTCAGAGGAAAGGACCACATCTCTCCCCGGCCTTGCGCTTTAGGGGCGTGTCCGATTGGTATCGCCGGCCAGCTACGCACGGAGCCGCAGCGGATCGGGACTCCTGGGGGGAAGAGGCAGAGGTAGTCATGTCGGGGAGTGGGAGTATGTGCCGGACGGAGGCGCAGAACGGGGGGTCCTGCGGCGCCGCCAGGGATCCACGTGTTACCAGCCGTGCCGTCGGCAACAAAGTCACTGTGGTGCTCGGGGCTCAGTGGGGCGACGAGGGCAAGGGGAAAGTCGTGGACCTGCTGGCCCAGGACGCCGATATCGTTTGCCGATGTCAGGTAAGCGGAGGGTAGCAGCACGCCGGCACCTCGCTCGCCGGCTAGCCCAGCGTAAGCTAAGCAGCGCGCCGCAGCGATGCGTGACGCCTTGCAAGGTATTAAACCGGTACTGGGGCTGGCGGACGGAGTCCGGAACAAGTGTCTGGCTAGCCGGCCGGGGAAGTCAGCGGGTCTGACCTGGATCCGATGACAGGGCGTGCAGTAGGCAGATCCGATTAATCGGGACAATCGCGCGACTAGAAAGCAGCAGGGTGGGGTGCCGGAGGTGTTTCAGTGGGGAGCTAGCCTGCCCCGCGTACGTCCCGCTAGTCAGCTAGCTAACAGTTTAGCTAGCTAGCTGGCTGGGTAAAATCCAAGATGTCACGTTGGAGCAGCGAAATATACGGCGAGCCGGCGGTAAATTTGTTAATGTCACCTTGAGCTCCGCCGCGGTGCTTTTCGCTGCTCCCTCCGTGTGATCGCCAGCTTTTTATTTAATGCCGCGGAATGGTGACTCTGACCCTGGAGAATAGGTGCGTTTTATTTAAGTCACAGCAAAAGTCATTTTGTGGGATTCTCCTTGGTCTCGTATCATAGGTGGATGCGTTAACAGGGACGTTCCGTGCTGTTCGTGCCGTGAATGTCACGGCCAGTTGCAATTCCCACGCCAAAATTAGAAAATTGTTACACCGAGGGTGCTTTCCGGGCAGGATAGACATGCGAAGTCGTGTTTATATGTGCTGATATTTGTCTTATTACTAATTAACATATTTGTGCATTTAGTGTTTTATAAATAAGACCCCTTTCTAAGCGATATATAACTTTAAAACCACACGTTTTCTGTAACGGGGAATCACTTATGTCTTAAAGTTTTCAATGCAGTTTTATGTCTTCCATTTATAAAATCTTGTAACAACGTGTTAAATCAGATTAAAAAGGTAGATTTTATTTTTTTCTGCTCCTCCTTGGAGATGTTTGTCCAATTTTTAGTCCTATTTTGTCCTGCTGTGGGTGACCTTGTATGGGAACTTCATAACTTTTTTCCTCTTTCCACACAACCAGCTCTGAAGTAATACCCACCCACCTACCTACCTGACTAATTACCACTGAACTTGGGAGTCTTTTTGCTCCTGCCTAGTGAAGACATCATGGATTTTGTCATCTTTTAGGGAATCACTAGCAGCATTCAGGGCTAGTGTCACACCAGTAGTGACTTCTTGAGCCAAAAGTACAAGGAATTAGATAAGATCCTGTTACACTTAAGATTTTTTTTTTTTTTTTTTTTCCTCCCCTCCACTGTAGAACATTCGATTTGAGTTTTTCTCTTTCTTTTGTGTGTAATGACCGCATGTAAAATAGCACCTCTAGGCCCTATAGCTAACAGCTGAATGGTGTTGTCAGATTCTGGTGAAATATGAAGGGAAGTGCTTTCTTTTCTACTAACTACTTGGTCACTGTTGCCAGTTGCAAGGAATCGAAACTTAAGTGTGGAACTTGCAAGACAGCCAAGGATGGTAGTCACCCTGGCCTCCATCTGCTGGCACTGGGCCAGTAATGGGGTGGCTTTTTTTTTTTTTTTTTTTTTTTTGGCTAGGCAACCGGGCCCGATGATAAAAAGTTTTATGGGGGCAGAGGCCGGAATATTTTTGAGTTGAATGGGGCGTGTTTTTAAAAATGGG
>JAODKC010000064.1:3674798-3690504 GCA_026777985.1 Mormyrops attenuatus | reverse complement strand
CCCCGGGCCCCCACTTGCGGGCACGGGGCCTTTAATGGGGGGGGTTTTTTTTTTTTTTTTTTTTTTTTTTTTTGGGCACTGACTCCCTCTCCATTTCATCACAGGTTTAAGGGCAGCAGAGGACTGAAGATGATGCATGTCAGTGCTGCGTGTTTTACAAAGGGCTGGGTTACGGTTTCCCAGGGATGCACCGACTGCATTTTCCATTGCCCTTCCCAGTCCTCTGTTTTAGTTTATCTATCTTAAACCAGACCTGCTCTTACCGATTCTGATTTCTTTAGTATTAGGTAGCAGCCTGAACATTTATTTGAAACGCTTCTGTAATTAACTTTGCTTTTTGTAAGCAGGATATTTTGAATATCCTTTTCAAATAAGAAATGCCTCCAAGTGTTAAATAGGTTTTAAATATTTTTGGGGTTCTTGTTCGTGCATTATACACGCGCAAATTTAACGTCTTTGTCCTACGTTGTAAAGAATCTCCAGACAGGCATGTTTTCCGTAAGTGATTTGCTTCACCTCTCGCACAAGTAGTTTGGAGTCGGAATGGGTGATATGCCCTACTGGCCTCATCATGATGATTTTGGTTATAGTTATGATCCATGATTATACTTTTTTTTTTTTGCTGTACATGTAATAAAGTTAAATGGCAAGTCTGTCCCTACAAGAAACACTGTTTGTAGTATTAGAATAATTGTTAAGGCAAGTAAAATACTAAACATTTAAAAGAAACTGGATCAATATAGCGACTGTGTTTTTAAAGTTTCAGGTTTTGTGTACAAATGAACATTTCTTTTTGGTCAGTAACTGCACACTTCTAAACTCAGTTTACAACAAATACGAAAAATACATAAAAAATAAATGTAAGATTTTGAGTTGTTAGTAGGAGGCGTTTTCTTCAGTTTGGCCACTTCAAAATATGTGGAAGGCGCTGCAGCTGAGGGCGACAGGCTTCCACATGTACTCTGTGCCAGACGTTCCACGTGTTTGCTCACGGGTGCTAATGTTTCAGGCGGTTATATCGCCTCCGATTGTACGAACTGCTGCCCCCTATGTGTTTGACAGTGTAGTCAACCCATCTATAGGCCATGCGATATTTACTGTGTGACAGAAGTACAATAATTTTAAATTATTTATATATTAACGAAATTTTAAATGATTAACAAAGATCAGTTTTTAGTTCAACATCAAGCCACTAAATTGAGATCAGCTGAGACGGTTGATTAACGAGGAAGTGATGTGTACAGACAGTGCTGCAGGGTTGTGGTGTCGTGGGGGTGGGGGGGGTCGCAAATTTTGGATTTTCTGTTCATAAACATTCACCTGAAGAGCAATGTCATAAACGTAAAAAATTGCAGCTGGTCGACATAGTGGAGTGAAAGCCGACACGGGTATAGGCATGATGTATTTCTGGCCCCCCCGTGAAAACTTGGCTCTTCCGTCATATTTGTTCTGGCAGCAGTGTTGCGGTTTACGATGTGACCCTGTTAACTGGCGACATCCTCGCAGATGTGTGCTGAATGAGATTCCACAATTTTGGAGAAGTGAAAAAATTGTAGATATTTGGAGTTGTCCACGCACAAACTTTAGGTTATTTAAAATACATATTTGAACAGCAATCTTTTTTTCATAAGGTATGTATTTACAGGCAGCTACCTCACCTTTGCATGCATGTATATCATATTTTACAAACGTGTTGGACAAGTTCTTCATTATCATGCATCTTATTTTAAATGGCTCTCCAAACTTGACGCAATCTGCTTCCGTCTTCTGCAAAAATGAGTGAGTGCTTACTGCATGACCACACTTAACCATAACAATGGCAATGCAGCGCTGAGATGTTATGCATGCTGAAACTGCTTTGTGTCACTTTTTCTTGTAGTGCTGTTGCAACCTCTGACCATCCTGGCATTGCGTGATAGGCACTTGTCGGTTTGTTCTGTTTGTTAAGTGTTAAGCAATGCACGTGTACCTGCAATGTGCTATTTGCCTGACTTGTACGTCGCTTTGCACAAAAGCGACTGCAAGATAAAAGTTAACGTAAATATATTGCTGTGCGGTGATTCTTACAGTACCTGTGAAATACGTATTGTGGATATGACTGCAGCCGGGTACAATTAAATAACGCCCAACACTGGTTCGGACAAAAAGTTAGTTGGTAAACTATTTGATTGGCCATATTTAGACTTACTGTTCAACTGCCAGCCAGCATCGATCAGGGTAAAAATCAGCCATCTCCGGTCACTATTCGATTGATTGGTGCGTCCTTACTATTTATAGACCAGTGGCCTAAATAAGGAGCATTGTAACGACTTATTACCAGTCTCTTTCATAAAGTGTTTCAAGCTGTCAAATGATGTCATTTATCCATTAGCTAGTAATGACTTATTTTAGAGCACCGACATTTTGTAGCTAATACAGATATATTCTCTTTATTATTGTGTGTGTGTTCCAAGAGCACTGTTGCCGCACACCCCCTTGTATTGTAGATTTGAATCCCACCTCAGGTCTGTGAGTCTGGGGTTTGTTGTCCTGGTGCTGGTGGAGTTTCCTTCCTCCCACATGTATGTATAAGCTCTGTGATGTACCATCCAGGCTGCACTTGTACCCTATGCTGCTTGGGGTACGCGCCCCTGCAGCCCTGGCCTGGATGAGTGGCTTGAAGTTGGATGGATATTACAAAATGAGAACTTATTGCATATTAAAGGATGTGAATTATATATTTCCAATTGTTCTAATCTGTAGGAGAAAATTGGGAGGAGGCAGGACAGGGTTTCAGTGTGCGGTATCAATATTAATGGCACTCCCCTTCTGCCTGTAGAGGCACACGCATGTCAGGCTTTGCAGGTGAATTTGGGTAATGGCCTTGATTCAGCTTTGTGTGGTTGGGTTTACATTAATAGCTATGATTTTGTGTGTAAACTTATTCAAGTGGTGCAGAAAGGGATGAATTACCCAGTAGCCCTTAGCGTATCCCAGGCGGTCTGGCATCGTATTCGTATTTGCATATTTTGTGTACAACAGTAGGACTAAATATGATCCGGTGAGACGAGATTCTCCTCGTGCTGCCAGACTGTTGTTCATGAGACCATCCCCTAATCCTCTACCTGTCACTTTGCCAAGTTGAGTTTTCCAAAGCAATGGCTTTGGTCTCATCTTCCATGAGTATGTTGAGTTCATGTTTCCCGTTTACACCTGATTTGTCCACGTTTAATGAGAGGTTTCTGATCCCGTGCCACAAAGTTGCAGAATCACATGGGGCACAATCGAGTTGTTCTGGCTCCTGTACCAATGAAGTTTGGAACTTGAATCCCGTGGGCGTGTGAGGGAAGGCTGCTACACTAGTGTAACAACCATGCTTTTGCATATACAAAACATCTCCACATAAAGTACTCTTTGATTACTGTCCCTCTGTTAACTTTTGGCCTTATAAATGAAACCCTATGAGCTGCCTTTCGCAGAAGAAGAGGAAGGTGGGGCGGATCTGTTGGAGGGTTATTTACATGCCACTTCAGGATCCAGGCGCAGAAACAAATATTGCTTCAAAGACGTGTTCTTCCACACGTGGCATGGACCTTTATGGTCCCACCTTATGGGCTATGGGACCCAGAGACTCCAGCAACATCTCCAAGCGCTAAGGTGACAAGACAGCGGACAGTTTTAAACTGTATTTAAACGGATGCAATCGCTGCTGAAGCAGTAGATGTTTCAACCATCAAGCAATTTGCATCGGAGCATTACTATGAAATTTTTTTGTGAATTGAATTGTTCGTAGTTTGCATTGTTTCTGGTTGTCACTGGACGTGGTTTAGGCAAAAGCTGTGAGTCTCACCAGTCACCTGTTAAAGTGCTTGAAGAGGCTCGGTCCACTTGATTTGATTGGGCTGTCATATCGAGTAGCCTTTTCACAGTAAACCCAGAGGCCGCGCTTGTAATACATCTTTCCACAGTGTGCCTGACAGCACACTGGACCTCTCCCATGGATGACTCACTGAGCTGTGTTTCTAGGCTCACTTAGTCTTTCCTGTCCTGTCACACCCACCTCCTGAAGGACCTCAGAGAATCCCCTGCACAATGACTTCGCAGAATTATAGCATTCGGGGCGGTAGGCGGCACACTTCCGGTGGGAGCATTATGAACGGTGACTTAAGACCGAGAGCAAAACACCGAACTCAACGTTCAACATGCACGATGAGGTTTTGGTCTAGAAAAAAAATCTCTGGGGGATGAAACGGCACTTAATAAGCTGACTTCCAGTAAGTGAGTAAGCATCTTAGAAAAGGGCTGTTCTAGGCTGGGAAATGTGGGTCGTTTCCGAGTTACACTGAGGACACCCAAGGGAAAATCAACTTAGACTCTTCAAGTGTAAATGTTGGGAGCTCTGCTTCATGTCATATTTTAATCAGTCTTTTACCAGTTGGGGCAGGCTCTGATTTTCCATACGGCAGTCAAAGGCATTCTGGAAAGTTCTTTTTCTTGCCCGTGTTTACTACACTCGGGTAGATAAATGAGAATTTGCACCCCGTGTGCAAACGGCCCGGGTGCCGGTACAGCAAGCTGCACATCAGCCTTCAGCTCAGACAAGCACAGCTGGCTTTAGGCATCGGGCAGGAGTCTGCCAGCAGCCAGGCCCCCAGGGCGGCGCACGCTGCCCCTCGCTGGTCACAGTGGTAAGGATTCCTCCAACCCACTGCAGCCGGGCTGCCAAGTCTCTGCGGCATTTAAAAATAACCCACAAAACTGCATGTGCTGCTGTGTCAAAGCGAGCACCGGGGGTGGTGTGTGCATGCCCGTGGGGGTTCATCTCCACGTTTTCATTCAGCTGAGGGATGGCACCTCAGTGCTCTGGTCTTCCTCATCCTGATGGCCGCACATGTGAGAATGATGGTCGCCGTGTTACATACGTCTCACGCGCTGCTTAGTGATCTTTGCTGATTTTTTTTTTCTTGCCCATCCAGTCGGCACCTTCTGTAGACCTAGCTAAAGATGAGAAAATCACAACCCCCACAGTCTGGAGACTGTTCAGAGTTCTTCCTGGTAATGTGACTCATTAGTAAATAAAAACGTTTTCACTTTTTGATGCATTAAGCCCATGTTGACTGTATCAAATATAACCATGCCAATTCACATCTCACTTTTGACAGTAGAGCCATTTCAGGTGGTTATCTCTGGTTGTCTTAATGAAATAATGCAGTCAATTCATGAGCTGGTTGTTGGATACCTGTAAATGTTTTCTTAACTGTGGATTTTATAAGTGACGAAATTAATAATGCAGAAACAGCTGTACAGATGCTCTGAAACTTGCGCATTCCCATTGAAAGATGTTGTAGTCTCTGTTTTTCCATGTGTCTTGTCTGTGCCATACTGGAGCCATGTGCTTGAAGATTGTTTAGTCACCCTTGACGAGGGACATGCCCTGTCTAATCTGGTTCTCCTTAGGTGATTCATGTCGGACATAGGAGCCTCAAGAAGTGACATCAACACCGGGCTGGCAGGTACTGTTGATGAGCAGCGTTCCTGTGGCGGTGCTCCCTCCAGCGTTTGCTGATCTATTGTCAAGTGGGCTATGGTGGAGTGTGGTTGGCTGTCCTTTGGTGGTAGCCTGAGTCTGCCTGTGTGTATAGGCCAAAAAGTCTGATCCAGACTCCAGTGCACTGAGGGATCGTGGGCGATTATCTGCCGCCCTACTGTTCTTTTAGAGAAGAAAATGTGCCAAGACTTGCCTCAACAAAACAGTATCACATTGCCGTCTTCCTCTTAAGATCAAAATTAGGACTTTGAGTGTTGACGGTCGACAGGGAAAATGCCAATGCCGGTGTTAACAGTGAAAATGACATAGTGGCGATGAAGATAGCTTGGAGAAGCTAGTTTATAATTCCCAGTACTGCCTTATGTGTCATACTTGGCCAGATGTGTATCTAAAGAAACTTGCTATGTATGCTATGTAAGAAATTTATATTTTTTTGTTAGTGATTTGCAGTTGTTTGTGGTCAGTCTGTGCAGGTTTTTCTGCCCCACTTTGAACCGCTAAGAGCATCAGTATAGAACTAAAACTATCTTCCCTACTTAAAGCTCTGGATCACTAGTGTACCAGGACCTGGACTGGAGACCGATGTCGTAGTAGAAGTAGTGCTTCATGACCCAAAGTGATTATCAGTTCTGGGCCAAAGCCAGAACACAGGAAAGAGCCCTTTGCTTGGTAGTTTAATGAGGACTGCTTGGAACTTTCTTGGTGGTATTTCTTTGGTGTTAAGGTGTTAGGCCAGGAATTAATCCTGCTGTTCTGAGGATCCTTCGTTCTTTGGGTTCCAAGCCCAGCTGGTCGGGGTTTGTTGGCCCAGTCCGGTTTATTGGTGCCTGGAGGGACCTAGTAGGGGATTCAAGGGGAATTTGGCTGTGTGTTCCCCAGCACGGACACCTGGTCCCTCGAGATGCAATTGGATAGGTTTCAGACACTGAGGGCATTCAGAGTTTCTGCTGGCTCTGCACTGTGATTCGGGCTGCAGGATTCTCGCCCGGTGTTGAAAGCATTTGTTTTTGAGCCGTTTTGACACCAACATGGTTTCAATCCCAACACTGTCATCTGTGCCAGCCTGTTTTTCCTTATTTGTGGGCTTTTGTGCATTTCGTTAGCTTTGTTCAGCACCTCTTCTTACTGAATTAAAGGTTTCAGATGGTAATACAAAGGCAGTTCATCTTCGTTGTGTCTGCTGCTTTAATGCCTTTGATATCGAATATGCAGAAATGAATAAATGTATTTTTGTTTCAGTACCAGCGACTTCTTAAGGCTTTTCCTCTGACAGAAGAAGTTTCATCTTGTGTTGTACAACTGGTTTCACAGCCAGTTCATAACCTGATACGGCGAGCTGTGGGATATACCTAGTCAGGAGCAGGATGAGTATTCGGCTAATCGGTCAACAGTCAACTGCAAGCCTTAGGAAATGCAGAGGAGCCTGGCTTTTACAAGAGAGCTTGTCTAATTTGCAATTCGCACCCTGATGAATTCCCAGAATGGTAACGCACGACTACATGGGGCCCGGTGATATTTTGGAGCACCCCGCGTGATGTGACCTTGTGGGCAGCGGACGTCCTGCACTGGCATCGTAAAATGCCACGGGAAAGGAGTGGCATTCGCACACGCACTCTGGTGCGCTCGCCTTGGACGGAGCTAGTCAAAAAATAGCCCCAAACCCGCCTGGGTGTGTGCAGGGGCTTGCGGTATCTCTGTGACTGATTTATGACGTAAGTGACCCTATACGACGTCACCAATCTCATCTGTTATGTGAGTGATGTCCTTCTACATCCTTCAGGACAGTCATGGTGTATTTGACTATGTTTGGCAGTTATTTATATACAACATTATATGAAATATTCTGGGCCCTTAGCGCCAGCGTTTGTAGGTTCAAGTCCCTCATGGAAAAGTTTAACTGCGTTGTATGACAAACCAACGGAAAAATCCGTGTCCTGGGTGCCCGGTTTAGGATGGCCACATATTCCTCTGTCAGTCTGGAAATAGAAGGTGCCAGACTAGGAGTAGAGAGGCTTCAGTGTCCGGGGAGAGCGGTCGTTCCCCAGGTTACAGCATGGCCAGTCATGGGAGCTCCTGACAACATGATCTAGCACGGCAACTGGAGGGGGTGGGAGGAGGGGTGGCTGTGCGGCATGGCAGCCTTACAGGCAGGGTCCTCCTGCTGTCAAAGCTCCTCTATCAAGCGGGCAGCAGGGGGAAACTCATAGGAGGCGCCTGATTCATTCAAAAGCCCTGTTCCAGTCTCTCAGGTTATCAGAAAAGAACACCAAACAGGGCTAGTCTGTAGCTCAACAAGGACCTCCTTGGCCTACAGGTATGGAAGTGACTTATCAAAATAAAAAGTCTCATATGCAAGAACAGCATCCCAAAAAATTTCAAAATATGGAAAAGTTTAAATCTTACTATAAAGAAGTCCCATGATTATTGTGTGCGTTTTTTTTATATATATATATATACACACACACACACACACACACACACACACACACACACACACACACACTATATATTGATTCATATATTACATTTTATCTTGTTTATATTTGGAATGTCAGTCATTCTCAGGCTTTTTAGAAATGGTTCTGACCAGAGATTATATTTGGAACTTTTTAACCCGTTCAAAATGGTGTATTACTCTAAAGGCTTTTTGCCGGGACTATTGGAGCAGGAAGTATCATTAATGTTACCTCACCTCTTCATTTGTTCAGCGCTAAGCCTACCTGTAGGGGGCATTGCTGGTAATTATAATTCAACTCCTAGACAATAGTTTAGCTACCATTATGCCAGTATGAAATGAACAATGGGAGGTTTCTTTGAAGTTAAGGTGTTCAGGAGTGGTCAGATGTTTCCATGCAAACTAGATAAACGTGCCATGGTGGTGCATCACTGGAGGACATTGGAGCTGACCTCTGGAAACTTGAGCTTTAAGTGAGATCCCCGGGGTGACTTCCAGACTACCTCAGGTATAATGTAGAGGGCTCTTCACACTAAGTATAGAGTAGATGGTTACCAAGGCAACGTGGCCTGTGAATGGAAGACATTGATATGTGCAAACATGACCTGTAGTCTCTTAGTAACCAGAAATTGTTTTCCAATTGTTTTAGGATTGTTTGGATCTTTGGCATATTCCACTTCAAGAGCAAAATAAGGACATAAGAGAGCAGCATTATTATGTACGGAAAACTTGTTTCCATGCAGGACCCGCATTGGTTTTGATAGCTTTAGTGCCATCTGAGGGTTGGCCCTCTTCTCTAAGTGCCAAGCGCTGTTTTCCAGCCAGCAGCCTGTGTCTGGGCTGCATCTGGAAAGCCATAACTCACTGAAGAAGCTTTTTTCCTGCTTCTTAAGCATCTCAGGTTAAAAAAAAAAAAAAACAACAGTTTTTTCCTTGGTGTCTCCAAAGGGCGGAAACAATGCCGGACATACTGTGGTCGTGGACTCCGTGGAGTATGACTTCCACCTCCTTCCCAGTGGCATCATCAACCCCAACGTCACCGCGTTCATAGGTGAGTGCCAAAGCTCATGGCTGCCCGTCTGGAGACGGCAAGACCTGCACTACTGCCACAAAAAGTAATAAAACCACCACCTACACATTTTGTCTACTGTTAAAAAAATGGTTATTGATTAGACTTTGACACCTATGATGAGATAATTATACATCATCCTTGACGATTTCTGATTGGTTGATCTTGGGTTTAACCTGTTGGTGATTGGCTGCTGCCAGTAGCTCCACCCACCTTAAATTTCAGAGCGCTCCCAGATAAAACTGAACATTAGCTATCGTCAAGAGGATGCGAGTGAAACCTGCTCTTAGCTGGTGTTGTCCTCATTAGTGAGATGTCAGGCGGTTTTTCACGAGGCCGTGCCAAAGGCACGAGTCGGCTGCCAGGGCTGAGGACAAGGGAGCTGCACGCAGGGTTCATCCGTAGCAATCTCATTTCGCTAATGGTCTTTTGTGTTTATCATTCCTGGCGACAGGAAACCAGCCTTAGTCGGAGTGACAGAGTTCCGCTAAGGCATTTTGTTTATTTTGCTCTACGTATGTTCTGCGTTTTTGGCAACTTTTTCTGCCTTGCATATTAAAGTTGTATTTGTAAATTATTTACACAAACTTTCCCATTGTGATATATGAATTTTATTTTATTCAAATGAATCTTTATAATCATAAGAAACTCTGGGCTGGGTAGTAAAACAGAACCGCTGCACGATTCCCACATCCTGAATATTAGCATATCACCATGCGACAGCATTGCAGCCTTTTAGGAAAGAGCCAGGATGATTGTGCTGGGAAAAAGTACCGTTTTCACAACAGATGGTGGCCTGGTTGTTCCATCCTCTAATGTTCTAGGAGGCTTCAACATCTTTGAGTCCAGCAGGTCCTTGCAGGTTAATTGTAGTGTTTGTCCAGAGTCCTGAATACCTCCTGGTCTTGTTCTTCAGTTAAAAAGGGCATTTTTCACAGGCAATGGAGTGGTGATCCACCTGCCAGGCCTCTTCGAAGAGGCCGAGAAGAACGAGCGAAAGGGAAAAGGTGGGTCCGCTCTCTGGGAGATGACTGCGGTATCTGCCGTTTAATGAGAATGGGGCTGCACAGGGGTTCTTACCCACTGTCTCATTTTAAAAAATTTTTTCCCCATCCGGCGTCAATTCCCAGGTCTGGAGGGATGGGAGAAGCGGCTGATCATTTCGGACAGGGCGCACATCGGTAGGGACCCTCAGCAAGCCGCTCCCTGTTCCTCCTCACATCCAAGAACATTAGAAGCGTTACAGCTGCAGCGTGCAGTTGGTGGCGGTCCGGTGCCGTGACCGAGAGCCCGTCTTCAGCTCTGCCGGCAGGGAAGCGACCTCGGGGTGCAGTGACGTGAGGCGATTGTCCTGGAAAACCCAGAGAAAGGCCCACGGGCCTCACTGTCCATCTTCCTCTTGGGCTTCCTGTTGGCACTGAGCTTGTCCTTCAGTCGTTTGTGTGGGAGTGACCTAAAAACTAGTTTGATGTGAGGGACTCGGGGGGGGGGGGTTTGTTTTCAGCCAGAGATACGAGGTTATTGGGGCCGCGGGTGTAACAGATCTCTCGTCTCCCTCTGCCAACAGTTTTCGATTTTCACCAGGCGGTTGACGGAGTCCAAGAGCAGCAACGGCAGCAACAGGCAGGAAAGAAGTAAGTCCTCCACCTCTCGGCCCCCTCTCACCAAGGCAACAATATTACCCCACCCCCCCCAAGCCGCAGAAGCCCTTCTCACTGCTGCCCGAAGGGGTCTTTTGGACACCAGATGAAGTGGACCTCGATGGCTGAAGGAGGCTGAATTAGTTGAGCCTCTGCGCTCTTTGCCACAGGTCAAGTTCATGGGCAGAGCTAGAAAAAAGGAGGTTTGAGCAGCTGGAGTTGCCGGGAAAGCCGCCTACGGTATCGCTTACCGAGTATCGCGTAACCGTCTGCACATTCGCAGCAAAACGCCGCAGGACACTCGCATGAAGCAAACGCACTTTGAGGTGCCACAGTCAGGAATCGTGAGACCCTCAGTCTCTCAGGGTCCTGGCGGCAAATGGTCTGTTGGAAAGCTGCAGGAAGAGACTATTCCCATGAGAAAGGGGGAGGGGTGTTTGTCTCTCTTCTGGCACGATAAGTTTATTACTGACTGAACTTTTTCCACGGGTGAAAACTCGAGCCCCACGTAATACAGACCCCATAATACACACCCTGTTCATCAAGCCTTTAATTACATGGGGTGTTTCTCAATATGCGTACTTAGCCGTACTTGTGTTCTCGTACCCGCTTATCGTCATTTTCCATTTCTGAAGACCAGTTCCAATACGCAAAAACAGAAGTTCAGAAGACACAAAAATTCCCTGGATGTCATTCTTGCTCCTCCTCAAATATCAGGGACACATTGGGTGCGTCCTCGCCAAACGAGACCAATCCCATGATTCATTGCGCCCCAAGTTCAGTCTTGGAAAGCAAGTTAGCAAGACTGGTCTTGCCACAAATACAATCTTTGCATTCTTGGTATTGAGAAATACTGAGATGCTTTGGCCTTTCACAGGTTTTACTTTGATTCTGGTTAAGCCTCTCCCCCAAGGGCATGAGAATGAGGAACTCCTGGTTGGGGAATGTGGCTTGGTGCACACAGACAGACCGGGGAAGCCTCAGATCTGCCGGTACAAGTTTTGTGTACAGTACACGGCACCCTGTGCTTAAATGATCACACCTCCTTGCCTCATCAGTCAGGGACAGCCGACAGCCAATCACCATATCACCCATGTCTATGCGGCCTTACACCGAGTAAGTGGATTGTGGGAGGCCAGACCTGGTTGGAAGCAGAGGCAGGGGTGCTGGTACCTCACCTGCTTGTCTGGCGAGATGGCTGCCATGCTTGTTTCACAATCTGGGCCCTGGAAAGATCGGGCCTGCTCTCATTCCGAGGTCCCGTGCAGGAACCCACCCCAAATTGCGTTGCCTGTGCACTGAGTGTATGAGCTTGACCTTCACCAATATCGGCTCGGCCATCACAGGAAATGACACGCCCAGGTTGTTTGATGTTTCAGAGTTTGTTTATTGTATCTCTCCAGCTTGGGAACGACGAAAAAGGGTATCGGGCCGGTTTATTCAGCTAAGGCGGCCCGCAGCGGCCTCCGGATATGCGACCTCCTCTCTGACTTCCATGACTTCTCTGAGAGGTAGCTCTGTGGTTTTCTGTGGAATGTCTAGAATGTAGAATCTTCTGCTGTTCAAATATGCAAAATCTTTTTTGCCTCTTTGGTAGTTAATTTATTAATTGCTGTGTAGTTTTATCTGGAATAATGTTGAGATGAACTTTGAGGGCTTTCAGCAGGCATATAATCATCAAACATATCAACGCTCATACATGTTGGATACTTCTTTTAAGGACTCATCCTCCTCCTTGCAGGTTTAAGGTGTTAGCGATGCAGTACAAGGCCATGTACCCGACCCTGGAGGTTGATATCGACGGCGAGCTTGAGAAACTGAAGGTGAGTCACCAGCTGCTGACCTCAGAGCCTCACATGTGGGAGGATGGGCGTCTTTGAAGTGATGATCCCGTTTGTGCACACACATGTGCCTGCAGGCGTACGTGGAGAAGATCAAGCCCATGGTGCGGGATGGCGTGTACTTTATGTACCAAGCACTTCATGGGCCCCCGAAGAAGATTCTGGTGGAGGGGGCCAACGCAGCCCTCCTGGATATTGACTTTGGTGAGCCCCCCACCTTCTGTGACGTCTCGTACTGACATTCAGTTCTGTTCATATTGGTGCTGAGCTGGACAAAACAACCTGTGTCCATTGGCTAATTTGTATGGGCTCCTGATGAGCAAAATGGAATTTGATTGGCTCTTGAACTAGCCAGTCCACACCAGCTGCTATGCTAATAAACACCCCACTCTCACTCACCAGATAAAATGAGACCCTTGGGGCGGGGGGGACATGAGAAGTACAGGCCAGTTAGATGCCACACCAGTCGTGTAGAAACAACGTAGGACACCTTGTGACTGGACTTGTGCTGCCATGTGCCTGCCCCCAGGTTAGAGTTACAAAACACCCCCCACCCCCCATCCGGACCACCTCACTCCACGCAAAAGCCACGTAGCTGACCTTCATATGACCGGCTTCCAATTGGCTGCCCGGACGGTCCATCCAACACAACCTGCGGTTTCACAAATGGCTTTTACAGCTGAGTTTGAAATAACATCTCCGCATGTGATGCTGTCTCCCTCACACTCCCCCAGGACACTGACTTGGCTCTGACTTCTTTCAGGGACGTACCCCTTTGTGACTTCCTCCAACTGCACCGTGGGTGGAGTGTGCACAGGCCTGGGCATGCCCCCACAGAATGTGGGCGAGGTGTACGGCGTAGTCAAGGCTTATACCACGCGTGTGGGGATCGGAGCTTTCCCCTCCGAGCAGAACAACGTAAGGGCGGCCTGTCTCCTAGCAACCACCACCAGTCCGCTGCTGTCGCCGTGGAAGCAGCGTTCCTTTTCTTTTGTGTGACACAACATGTGTTTCCAGGTCGTCTGTCTTCTTGAAGCCACTGTCAGTTTATTGTTAAACGGCACCATCTATTGGCTGAATGTAATATTTCACTTTGACCATGACGTTCCGCATGGATGTTCCAGGAATGTATGACTTCTTTCCATTTCTGAGTAGCCTGATTGGCTGACTTATGGTACCCACTTATGTAATAATATGGAATCCAGCTGTTTCCAGTAGTTGTTTAAAGTTTTCTTTTTAAATAGAACATTATACATAGTTTCCACCTGAGATGCCAGATGAGGCACATAAAATGGTGACTGAAATGAAGCCAGTGGGACCTGACATGGGAGGCCAGCGTACCCAGCGGCTTTCTGAAACTGCACAGACTAGTTTTCAAGATCTGGCCCGACGTTCCGCTTTGCCGTCTTTGAAGGATGTCGGTGAGCTCCTGCAGACCCGGGGGAAGGAGGTGGGCGTGACCACGGGTCGCAAGAGGAGGTGCGGTTGGCTGGACCTGGTGCTAATTAAATACGCCCACATGATCAACGGTTTCACTGCGTAAGTGGCACTCGGCCGCCATCGCCTCTGCAGCACTGTCCGGTTCGCACTTTCTCTGTGGTGCCAGCGTTGGGCACGCTTGGCATGTGACACCGAGTCGAAGGCCTCACACATTCAGACCGATAGCTCCTTTTTTCATATCACACAGTATCTGCAAGTTTTTCGTTTCGCAGTAAACAAACAAAATTATCATGCTTGTAGGTCAGTAAGTATTCTCACTGCCCGCGTTTATTCCTGTTTAACTCCTGTTCTGTAGATCTGACCATCTTGTTATTAATACAGACGGTGACCTACATTTTTCACATTCCCGTTGATATTGGGGAATATTTCACTGTCAGTATTATTGCGGCCTGTGTCAGTGGTTGGGAATCAGCTCAGCAAATCAGTTTAATTTGGTCACTGTTTCTTCCTTATTGTCATCCTGCAGGCTAGCCCTAACCAAACTGGACATTTTGGATGTGTTTTCTGAAATTAAAGTTGGCGTGGCTTACAAAGTGGATGGCGAATTAATACCTCACTTCCCAGGTGACCGTTCAGTGTGCTTTGCGGGATCAAACCCACCCGCTCTCTTTCTAAGGATTCTTTTGTGGGTTTATTGATGGTTAATTATTAACTTTATTGGACTTGTTAAAAAAAGAACGGAATCAGTGCGAGTCCCCATGCGCCTGAGGGAAGGGCTCCTTTTGTCTTTTCATTCACGGTTTGGCTTCTTAGTGTTTTCGGTTGCGAGGACACACAGACCTCTCGTTACCATGCCAACCACATCCAGCGCTACCTTCTGTCTTCCAGCTAACCAAGAAGTCTTACAAAAGGTGGAGGTGCAATACGAAACTCTCCCCGGCTGGAACAGTGACACCTCTGGCGCTAGGACATTTGAAGAGTTGCCTGACAACGCCCAGAAATACGTCTCCTACATCGAGTCGTACCTGGAGGTGCCTGGTGAGGGCAGTCCCCTGTTACAGCAGTGATGTTACTTATTCATATTATTACCTTTATGTACAAATGGCAGTTCCCTGTATTATTTTTTCAGAGCCATCTACCTATCTTTAGTATCTCGTACGCACCATGGAGGATTGCCCTGTATACCTACATTTGGTCTGGCTCCGAAAATCACAAGAGAACGATCACTCAACTATCCATCTTGTCTATCTGTGCCCTGACCGACATCCCACAATGAAAGCTTCCCATTACAGCATCCTCTATAGTCTAAAACCTTCTACCCATGTGACTTTGGTATAGCCTTGGGTTGTTGAATTTCTTGCAACTAGGACTAGAACTTATTTTTTTTTTTAGTTCCTTGAACATGGCCATCCCTCATCCCTTCTGCAATGCACAGCATAACGTGGTGGAGATGAATAACCCCTGAGAAGCAGTTGCCATGGTTACTGTTGACATCATTGTGACATCATCATGAGGTCACTAATGGGTAGGGCTTGGCATTTAGTGAGGTGTCTCCCTCTCTCTCTCTCTCTCTCTCTCTCTCTCTCTCTCTCTCTCTCTCTCTCTCTCTCACAGTCAAGTGGATCGGCGTGGGCAAGTCCCGGGAGTCCATGATCCAAGTCTTCTGAGGGGCCTCGCTGCTCCCGGAAGAGGGCTGCCGCCGGCCCATCTGTACGTCCCACTCCTTCTCCTCCC
>JAODKC010000064.1:3664682-3674685 GCA_026777985.1 Mormyrops attenuatus | reverse complement strand
GAGGGACAGTGGGCCAATCAGGGGTCGGGGGGGCCTTTTTGGAGCAGATGAGCTCACCTGCTGTGTACATGCAGGTCTCTTCCTCACTGTCCCAGGACTGCTAAACCCATGGCTCTGAATGAAAGTAACATAAACAGCAACAATAGTAATAACAGAAATGATTATACTGTACTCTTAAAACATGGATGGCTCCTCCCTCCCTACCCCCCCCCCCACTCCCGTTCTTCTGTCCCGGTCTGCGAGGCTCCAGAACCTCGGAATCTAAAAACGGAACCACGTCCGCATGCCGTGTGTCTTGTAGATGTCTAGTTTCGCCTCAGCTTGGGAAATGTCCAGTTTTCATTCTGCATTCTTCGTTGTCAGTCTGTCCTTTCGAAACATACAGGTACGTGTGTGTGTGTGTGTGTGCACGCGTGCGCACATGCCCGCATGCGTATAAGGAGACCTTTATGATCTAAAAAGTTTTGACCCCACAATGCACTTTCATCTGTCACCTAACCAGCCGTCGCAACACTAAGTTCATCACTGTATTGTGACCGAGACTTATTTTTTTAATGTATTTTTATTGGTGTATAAGGTTTTAGATCTGGCTTTATTCCTGAAGGTACCATGTGGGGGTCAAACTGGGTTCAGTGCTTCCCATAAAGGATATCCCAACCTCTGTAATCGTGACTTGAACATTGATTGGCTCAGTTACCTGGCTGCTGCGCTTGGAGGTCCCTCACGTTTGTGAACGGAAATCACACTGTTGTAACAAGCGCGACCCAGCATCCGTGACAGTCATTTCCAATGCATCGGCCCAAAGCATGCCCTTCTTATGCCTCTGTTTATATACTTTAGGGAACAGGGAGGATAATACTATTTAATGAGGTCAGAATGGCCTGTGAACACCATGTTCTACCATGTAAAACTCAAAACATCAAAACACTCAATGCAGGAATGTGTTTTAATATACAGCCATTGTCTGGCATGTTCTGGTTAGTCCTGATTTTTCTTTGCTGTTTATATTTTTTTAAACATTTTATAGTCACCTTAAAGGTCTTTCTTCTTCCAAGCAACACGTGACTGCACCAGCTGTACTGTTCTGTAAATGTGTCAAATGTATGCCGCAGATGCTTCCAGAATGTTCTGATCCACTTGAGTCGTCCAACCTCATCTCTTGACAGTTTGAATAAATTAATCCACCGCTTTCTTTTTTCTCAGAACTGCTAAGAATAAATGTTTTTCTATTCTTTTGTGCTGATCAGAAATGACAGTCTCGATGTGACCGGAAAGAGTTCAAAGTGAGATTTCCATGAAGACAAAGGTTTTTGAAGCATAATGAGATCTAATTTCTATCGTAAAGGGTCAATATATTCACTTCCACGACGGCCGCATGTATGTCATTCGCCTTATTATATTGCTTTTCTCTTAAACATGGCCTGTATCACTTCAGTGGGTCAGGGTGGAGTGCTCACCGATTGGCTGAATGCACTGGCCAGTGGCCAATAAAAAGGGTTGACTATGTCTTTTAACACTGTTCCATGTGGGCAGGGACAAGAAATTAAAAGTTGCTCTCCAGATAGTGAGGCAGAGGAATGTAGAGGAACTAGCACTTTAAGGATTGAGTGGATTATATGCTGAATTCTGATGCATTGAATAACTGGATATAAATCATACAGTACTGGCTGTGTTTTTCTGTCTGAGTTCACAAACTGCTTTGGTACAGATATACATTTAACGTAAAGCACATAGAACTAGAGACTTGAGATTAGACAGGATTGTAAGAATACCTTCTCCCCAATTTAAACCAGAGTATTTTGTTGTTGTTTTCTAGTTGCACTGATCACTGGTTTACCACAGAAAATTGGTATTAACCCAATATTTGCAGAATGCAATCATTCAAGCATCCATTGAAATGCATTGGGAATTAGCTAAAGGAGATTATTATTGATAAAGTTGCAGGTGAGTCAGGTTTGAGAAGAATGTAATGACAGTATTTAAAGTTGCCAGTCAATGTTTAAATATTAGTTATTTACCTATTACGTACAGGCTTATATATACAGTATATATGTATTAGAAAAGCCAGTGATGAGTGTTTGCTTTTCTGAGGAATCTCAAACCACAGGTAATGACGAACACACCCTACCTGCACCAACAGAAGTCCATGCAGATGTCGACAGTTGTTAACATCTGCTTTTAGATGCCACTGTGTGGTTTGGTTGGTAGCAAACATCAGGAGGCATTTTAGAAGTGTGACTGGGCAGGCGGGGAGCTATTTAAAACTCTGGTGTACACTAAGTCACTTCAGTGTGTGTTCTGGCTAAATTAAGTGCTACTGAATGAAACAATCCAAATGAGTTTGAGTTTGAGTAAATGTGCATTCTGCAGGCTGGGTTCTGGATATGGTATCCTATCTGGCCCCCGGTGAGGGGGGGGGCAGCTGTTTCACTTACCTTCTTGGGGAAACTTGATATGATTGCGCCATATCCAGCCCACCCACAGCAGGACATCACAGGAGGACTCACGATGCACAGTCCCTGGGGGTTGGTCAGCTGACAACTCAACATGGTTGCCTGGCAACCCCACTGTGCCCTCCTACCTCTGCAGGGATATGTCACGATGAAGAGTGTTTTAAGAGATGACAGCTTCATTAGTTTAAATGCTTTGGCAAGAGAGTAAAAGTTTTCAGTGAAGTATTTTTGTCAAAATAATGATGTTTATTAATCAAGAAAATTACCCGAGCAATGCAGTACCCATATATCACCGACAACGCTAAGAACAAAGTGTCATTTGCAAACTTTCTTGTTGGTAACGATGCATGTCCTTCAATGAACACAAGAGGGCGCTCATTCCTTTGAAATAAAGATTAATGAACTATTTCTAACGACACCCCATAGTTCAATCTTTCGTGCCATAAACACAATATGTTTTCTGCGTATCAAATATCTCCGTTAGTGGTTGCCAAGCTTACTGATGGCTTTATGTGTTTATGTCTTTATGTCTCAGGTACTCGATGGCGGATTCTGAGAATCTTGCGACTTCGCTGCTCTGTGGGCGTCGTGTAACGTGTTGGGCGGTAAAACACCTTCCGAACGAGAATCTCGAGGTGAACATTTATTTAATGTTACTCGCATATTGGAGAATGGGGGGAGCAATATGAAAGATGAATTTCGAGTTGCTGGCTTTTAAGAGATGAATTAGCGGAAGAGAGAATTAGACAAGGCAGTGAAGAGTGTCCGTCGGGTCACGCTATGGCGTTTTCGAAGGTCACGAAGCGACGCCTCGTCCCACAACCTTGGCAGTGGCCCTAGACTGAAGTGAAACTCCTCTCCTTCCTCAAACACAAACCGTGACAGATAACGCTTGAGGTCAGGCAGGACTGACCTGCGTGCACCATACTTGTCAGGGTCGATGTACCAGTTACCATGAGACCGGAAGGCAGCATCGAAACCACAGCAGTCCTTACATGAGAATGCGGTTACAGTGGACACCACAATGTAAGCAAGAAGAAAAAAAAAAGCTAAAGGGAATTTAGATTGTGTTCCCCACACATAGTGTACTGTGAGTGCTATTTTTAATTGGCCGGTGGGTGTCACGTGGTACTTTGGGGCCAATCCGGGCACACATGAGTGTATGGGGGGGGGGCGGGCAAGGGGGGCAGTGATGGCTGCCAGAATTTTCAGAGCAGAAGCTGTCACGCGCCCGTTGCAGATGCTCAAGCAGAGAGCTCCAGGTGCGGCGACGCAGGATCCGTGTTGCCGTTGGCACCGCAGGTGCCCTCCTGACGTCAGCAGGGCCTGCGGGTGAATGGTCGCTCAGCTTCCAGCAGAGGGGTGGGGTCACGCCTTCTGCCGGCGCCAGCGGGACCCCCCCGCCGCGGTCCGGGCCACGGGCCGCCGCGTTTGAATCCTGCCGGTCCCGTGGTGTGAAGCAGGCTGGTGCGGCCGAGCGAGCCCAGGCCGCATCCGTGCCATGGAGGACGCTGCTCACCTCAGGCACTGAACCACGAAGCCGCCATCTAAGAAACTCCCCGACGTCCACTCCACGCTCATGGCGGACGGCAAGGCCCGATTGGGCGTTCCGCGAAGCACGTGACCCATTACACAAGTGGCACCGATATTCCGGGAGCACAGGGGAACCGCAGCCATGTTGTGTCTGGTCCATTATCCAGGTGGGAGCCATTCCTTTAATCAGACTGAGCGCGCAGAAATTAGCAACACTAACTGAAGCACAAGTTCCCCGTTTCACTGCATCACAGCAAGGTCGCGGCCACATTCACACGCTCATCAAGTCATTCCCAACACATTTCTTTCATTTATTTTTTTGCTCTGGCAAGCAAGGATTTTTTCCCCCCAGAATCTTCCGGAGGTTTTACAAGGTTAGTGACTGAGGATTTCTTCACTGTCACACCAATTTAAACGACGAGGCTGAAAAAAAGTCAGTTTAGATCAGCACAAAGAAAACTTATTTTTATTATTTGCACAGGCCTTTGGTAACGGTTTGCTAATAGCATAGCTAAGGCACAGACCTTGGATCCACTTGACGTCTATGCTCAATAAATATTTACCGTCTTTCATACACAAAATTTTCGAACTTTCAAGCAATGAAACACGGAACCTTCCGGCATGTCCTGAAAAAGACGTGCTGCTTAATGAGTGCCAGCTTTGATATCTAGATCCAGGTGCAGACCGGCTCCTTTTAAGGCCCTGTAATTTGGTCATTGGCGGTGTCAGTGGTGGCTCCCCGGTGCATCGGCCCAGCCAGAGTGACCTCGCTGGAGCAGATGTGCCCATGGCCACTGTCTGGTCCCTGCCCTGAGAAACGCAGCAGCTGCTCCATGTGGGGGCAGGCCTCCACCCTGGCCTGCGTGACCTCTGACCCCACTCACAGAGGGGGTGGGGAAGAAGCAGCTGTGGGGTAAACAGAATGGGAGGCTAGGTTTGGGATGGGGGCAGGTTAGGCTGTGGATCTATCTATGTGCTTCAAGGTTACTAAATATAACACTTTGGCTTTATTTTTGAGGGTTTTGCCATGCCGCCCAAGATGCCCAAAAGTCATGGTGATAAACTGAGTATTATTTCACAAGTTGCCCCCTGTACCCGTGACAGTGCGGGTAGCCAGTGGGGTCACCAGTCACCCAGCGAACCACAGACCTGCTGGGTCTCCTTATGGGCCGTGTCAAGGCTGGACAGTTGCTTTCCCTGTCATACCCCCGCCCCCCGAAGCTGGACAGGTGCCACCAGTAGCACCATCCAGGCCTCAGCACAGTTGCTGCAGCACACCAGTCACTCTCTGCCCTCCCCCCAGCAGATGTATCCACACTCGCAGTCCAGTTTATTGGGCGCGGGTTGTTTGGACACTAAATATTTACCCAGAAGGCAGCAAGTCCGGGATGGGCCATCATGTGGGTGGGCTGGACCCAAGCGAAGATAAAACGGGGTGCGGGTCGACGTTACACCCCAGCAACCGGCCCACACAAACAAAGCTGGAGACGGGGCCAGGGCTGAAGTTGGCCTTCTTGAAGGATTTAGGGTCCCCGAGAGGTTTGAAGCTCACAGCTGGACAAAGCCAGTCATTAGTCAGTCAGACTGCCCCCCCCCCCCCAAGAGCCCCAAGCAACTGACACTGATACATTATGCCTGTGATATGTTTTAGCCTGTGTAAGTTTGCAAATTGAATGACTTAATACTTTAAAAACGGTCACCGGCGACCTGGGAGTTTTAAACTTTTTCCTATATGGGACTCTGCGGTTTGGCTCCTCCCCCCTTCCGCAGAGTCTGAATGGAGCTGTCCGAAGCTGGTGCTGAAGCGCACCATTACTGGCGCCGAGCACGACTTTGACAAGGTGAACGTGGCTCGTGAGCGTCTGAACCGAACCCGAACCTCCGAGGGCGACGAGGCACAGATGTTCCCATGGCAGTCGGGATGCGTGACTCCCCGCGCTCTCCCGTCTTCTGCCATCAGCCGGTCGGCAAAGTGCTTGTTTAGCAGCGCTCGTTTTTTCATAATGGTTTATGTGGTTACCAGCTGGTTTGAGTGTTATTTAAATGACTTGAACAAACCTCAGCGGTAGTTAGTCACGCATATCTGTGGAGAAAAGCACTGTTTGTACTTTATCCTGACAGTAACTCTGCTATAAACGACCTACATGATAAACATGAAAGAAAAGCATAGTAAAAATATTACTAGGGTATGAATATATAGGAGGAGACTAAAATATGTAATTTTTGATATATAATGCAGCACCAAAGTGTAGTAAAAATGGCAACAAATGTTGCGGCCAAAACACAATGGTGTCCTTTTGCTCATGACAAATCTGAACCTCGTGGCTATTGGTTCTTCTCTACAAGGGCCCAGGCTGGGACTCAGGTTCGAGCCAGAGCTCTTGTGCCGAGAAGCGTGACAACGTGCGCGTGTGGGTTCCGCGTGGGTCTTTGTGGTCCTCGCTGCGCCCGTCGCCCAGCTGCTCGCGGCGAACGCAGTGCCTTTCGCCTCGTTTGATCCTCACAAACGCCTCCTACTCGCAGCGCGCAGCTCTCAGAAGGGCCCCCAGTGGCCCTGCCCGTTCAGAAAACGGTTCCCCGATTCTCTCTCTGTTCCACATCCACAGACTGCAACCATCGCTGTTTAGCAGCGCGGCGGCTAACAGGCCGCTCAGGTGCTACGCAGCACCTACTCAAGTGTGGAAACATTGCCCTCACAAGCTCATCCTATTTTTAACTGCTGCCATTTGCAAAAAACGGCCCAGTTCCTTCTGTCCCTGGTAGTAATTCTTGGTACAGGCATCCATTTGCACGGAGAGCCACCCAGGAGGGCATCAAAAGCTTCTCCCAGCACCTGGGATAATTTGGTGCTTCTGATCTCTGCTTTTATTCCAGTGTCATAGATGGAAATAGATTCTTGAATCGATTTAGGTCTTCGTTTTCTTTTGGGGGGGGGTTGTTCCCCATGTCCTCAGGAATCTGACGCACTTAAAAAAAAATCTGGACGAAACCCAACAAAGGAGAGAAGTGGCAGACCTGTATCAGGCTCCAGTCAGAGTGCCACCCAGCCCGCAGAACCTTTTTCGATCAAAGATACCCACCCCCCCGGCCCCAAAGCACACGGATGCGCCCTTACCTGCACTCTGCACTCCATCGCAGATAATTAAGCGACAAGCAGAAAGCGTCTATTACCTACATCGACGGGATAATATCAATAGGTCAAGTAAAATCCAGGTTGGAAGGGATAAAAGAAGAAAAAATAGCTGAAATGCGAGGAAACGATGATATTAAAGCTAATTACGAAGGGAGGGAACATTCCGGGGATGAACTTGGGAAAACTTAATCCAGCTGGATTCAAAGTCTCACAGGGAGTGGGTAAAGCCACCTTGTTCTACCATCTGGGTATGCAAACTCACATTCCATTAAGGAGCCACATGAAGGGCCAGGTAATTGCAGAATACAACAGACAGCACTGCATCAGCAATACATCCCACTGTCCAAAAAAACAAGGAGGGGAGGAAAAAAACTTCTTCCCTGCGCAGCGGCGAGAACGTTCATAAAACGCTGCTTCTGAGCAGCGCCAAACAGATGCCAGTACAATTGCCGTCTCTTTTTTTCCCCCTGCAGTCTAAGCATGGTGTCCATATGGCTGCGGCTGACGGGAGTGATTGTTGGTATTGTTCACTCTGTCAGCGATCCTGGGAGAAACAGCAGCACTAATGACAGTGCGGCGTGCAGATGTGCTGGGCTGGGGGGGTGGGTTTGGGGGGGACGGGAGTGCCGGGAATGGGGTCAATGTGTGGGGATGGTGCCCTTCCCTGAAGCTCCCCCCCGACCAGTGCTGGTGGGTGACACTTCCGTGAATCCCTCTTCCTTTTCACATTGACCTTTGACCTCTGGAGCGGTGAATGCCGCCAGCGCCGCTTTTCGACGCTGGGATGACAGGTGGCCCTGTGCTTGAATACCTTCAGCAGAGGACTGGCTGTACACCAAAGCCGCTCCTTCTTCCGACGGACCGCAGGAAGGATTTGCCTCCTGAATTCCGGTGCCGGGCAGACGAGCTCTCACCGCTTTGGGATCGTGCACACGGAACACGGGATCGGGCAAAGGGGCAGCCGGCCGAAACTGACATGTGCGTGAGACATCGCAGGTGTGAGAGGTGGAGCACCGACTTGTTACTGCGGCAAATTTCTGCCCGTAACGCACTTCACTCTAGCCGAATCCTGCTTCCGTGATCGTTCCCAGGAGGGATGGCAGCAGTAGCGAGTTAGGAAGCACAAGGCAGGACCACGATCACGATCTCGGAAAAGGCGGCGGCAGGCGGGGGTGGGGGGGGATGGGGGGGGGCGTGCGCGGCCAGGACAGCAGAGGCGCGGCAGCTCGGCCATCGCCTGGGGGACAGGGAGCGGTTTCGCCGGGAGATGGCCCCGGTTCAGCTGGACACGGCGGCCGGTCAGGGGGAAGCGACAGATGGGAACGGAGCGGTGGAGGCAGGGAGGGTGCAGAGAGGTCGGCGTCTCGGGGCAAGAGAACACAGCGTTACTGATGGTTCTCCCCTGAGCCAGGACTGATACACACACACGCACACACACACACGCAGTGTCCCATTACCCAACCTCTACCAGGAGACAGATACCAATTAACAACTAAGTCTTTTATGCCTCAGAAACTGCCCACACCAGTCTCTCCCAAAGCTCGCTGACCATCTTTATTGACCTCTTTGGATATTTTCCATTGTTATATATTAGGTTCACTGCCAGTAAAGCAAGATAATTCCACAAGATCATAATAATGGTAATAATAACACTAATTGGTTAGCCATAAAGCCTGTAATCTCAAGGTAGGCAATATATTACGCAGCAGATATTATACAAAAGAGAATACTGTGAGAGATGAGTCCAAACTTCCGAGTCCAGTTACGAAACAGACTGGGATACTTCTGAACAAGTGTCGCTGCAGTGACAGCGAGATTGTCGGTCAGGGTGATCGTTGCGGAGCTCTGGATGAACGTCGGCATGCGAAAGGTGCGCAGGAAGGTTTCCTTGGAGATACGGGAGGGGCCGGGCCGTCATTGTGGGGGAGCTGGCAGAACCTCGCATTTGCTCCGTTGAGGAGAGGATAGGCGAGACTGCAGCCCGGGGGGAGAATGGGGAGACCCCCTCCAGTGCTGCGAAGACTGCGTTGATATGTGTCATTCTTGCCGCAGTTTGTTCTTAATCTGTTATCTGATATAATGCGCATTCGCTCTTCTGTTATGTACTGCTCTGTGCTGCTGTGTTGCATTAAACCCCCATGCGCCGGGCCTACATCCCCCTCCACACCACTCCCTAGAACACCTTTGGCGTCAGTACTCAAATATTCATTTAATAAAATACAGCTGATGTTGACCTTGAATGCAGAGTGGGGTGTGAATGCATGTAACTGTTTCCTCCGATAACCCAAACTGTGTCTGAGATCAATTCTCAATTATCTCCGTTGTTTCACCTCACCGTACATGCTGCCCATGTGATTTTTCTGAACCGTCGCATTTTGAGAGCACGGTGCATTATATGAAGCCACAGGAAACAGCAAGACTGTGCCTCCGGACTAAGTGGGACTGAACGTTTCGCAGAAATTAGAGGAAACATTAAATCTTCATCAAAGATGTTACAGGGGCCAAGGATGGCGAGAACCACACAGTTGCATTGCATGCAAGTGGATGCAGTAAGTGCATCTTTAACACACCCATGCGTGCAGCATCTGTGTTACACTCATGCACCTCGCCCATGAACACTGCCCCCAAGGGGCTGAGGTCACTGCCAGTTCCCTGGAGAAAAGTGCTGACTTGCAATAGTGTGAATCTTGCCAGAAGCAAACACACCCTATCAACATCATACACCCTCTCTTTCACTTATCTGCAGTGGCCAGAGGGTCCACCAACAGCTGGTGGGGATGAGGCTGTCACAGAATGAAGGGTGGGGGGGGGGGGGGGGGGGGAGGACGGGGCGGGTCCGGGGGGGAGGACAGGGGGGGCCAGGGTGTGCGGCGTGTCGGTGGCA
>JAODKC010000064.1:3641229-3651756 GCA_026777985.1 Mormyrops attenuatus | reverse complement strand
TATATATGCTCACGTGTTTCAATGTAAAAAGAAGAATGTGGATATTTTTATAAGCCAACGTCTCGTGTTTATTTCCTCTCTGAAATTACTATGTATCAGGTCGTGCTGTTTAATTCGTCGCTACTGTGTAAGAAACTTTTTTGGTCATGTTTTCAAATGCAATTATAGAAACACCGAAACAGACGAGACGAAACACAAAAAGGATTTACTATTTTATATTTCACTTCCATTCCAAACTTTACTTTATTTCTCACTAATAATGCACCGGACGCTTGTGGTGAAAGAGCGGCTTTATTTTACTATCGTCTTTTTTCTCTCAATGACCAGGTAGGCTAGCTATGAAATCCCGTCTCCTCCCAGGCTTGGAAGAAAAACACAAGCGCTTTCCAGCCGTCCAGCAAAGTGGCGCTTTCTAGTCGTCAAAAAAACACAACACTGGCGAGCTAATGATATACAATCTCTCTCACACACACACACGCGCGCACGCACGCACGCACACACACACTCTCTCTCTCTCTCTCTCGCGCACACACACACGCGCGCACACACACACTGACCCAAGCACAGTCACAGCTAAAGGAAAAAAGTAACCGACCAACCTGCTGTATTGCTGGCTCTCACACAGGCCCCGCCGCTTCGCTGGGACGCATTAGACGGTCTTTGAGTATCTAACATCGTAACTATTTTGTACCGGAGACGGGAACTGTCGTTTAAAAAGCAGCGTTACTTTTTCCCCGTTCAGCCCACCCATTCGCCTTACCCCCCCTCCCCTTTCATCTCCTTTTAAAAAGACACCCGTATTAAAGGCACTTACAGACAACAAGCTCCCGCTTCTTGAGTCCGTGAAATACTCTCGGTTGAAAAAAACAACTCGATTGACTTTCAGCAGCTCTCCATAACAACCTGCGGCGGCGGAAAGACGGAGCCAGCGAGCGAGGAGAGAGAGAGACGAGCTGCGGCAGCCAGATGTTTCCGAGCTGTTGCTACTCAACTCTCCAGCTAGGGGGGAAGGCGGCCGACTGGCGTTGCAAGGAGCCAATGGGGACGGCGGTAGGAAGCGCCAGGGCGAATCGGAAGCGGCCGCCGAGGGGCGAAGGGGGCGGGACGTCTGTCCTCGGCGTAGGTTGACACCAGGCAACAGTGAGAAGGCAGAAAAAAAAGAAGGGCCAAGCGAGCTGGTTCCTCGAGCAGACTGGCGCAGGGCACAGAGCGAGAGAGCGAGCGAGAGAACGCAATGTTACGTGGGTACTGTAGTCACGGCTCGGCCGAAAGGCTACGGAGGAGAACAGGTGCACTGCCTCCCTAACCGCGCTTCCACCGTCCTTCAGAAAACTCCGCGGGGTGCGACGTGACTGCGATGAAGCCGCCGGGAGTGGAGGCGTGAGAGAATGCGTTTAATTACGTATAATTATTTAAACAAGTACAAATGCTTATTTTAGTCGGATTAGGTGAAGTTTTACGTTGTGTAATATTCTTTATATATGCTTTTTTTTCCCCGTCCTTTAAGTAAGCGTTCATTCATACAGATTCAGTTTCTGGGTTAATGTTCTCCACTGTAATTTGAGCATTTATCTGTGCCATTAAACTCAAAGGTGTTTTATTGAGTACAAGTGTATAGTTTGAATATTTCTATCACTAAAAAGAGTCCTATTATTTACATTGCAGATTTTGGGCATGATTATAAAAGCATAACGCGAGCTGACTTAATGTTAAAGTCTTGACACACAATAACTATAAAAAGGAAAAAAAGAAGGGTTACCTTGTAAAACTAGAATTTTGTCAGTAGTATACACCTATACAATGCCAATAACAAAATCCACATCGATACACTTGCTATACCGTCTACTATACTTGTTTTCGTGCAGAAATCTTATAACTTAACGGTAATTACCCGAGTGAATTCTCGTGTAGTAAAATTTTAAATCCAATAATTACTAAATCTATAGTGCCATACCATCTTTCAATTATAATTACAACACAGAGTAATATCGGGTCATAATAAATTGAATAATCGATGTTGAGTCATACAAAGAATATATGTTGCTTTTCAGTATTGCTCATTAGAAAACTGCTAGAAACTGGTAGAAAATATACCTGACTTAAAAGGTAGGTCAAATTATTAAATTTGTATTGTATATAGTTTCAGTATTTTTAGACACAAATTACATTACGTTACCTATTTTTTTCAAGTGAGATTCGAGTCGCAGATGCAAAATTCAGTAAAGAAAAAGACGTGAAATTCTGTCTTGTCCAACGCAGCCTTTTCCCCATTTTCTTGCATTTGGCGTCATCTCTTGCAGTTCGCCTGAAAGTGTTTCCGAAAAAAGAACAAAACTGCGGCAACAGAACAGTTGTAGGCAACCGAGATGAATCATACGGTTATTTAGTGCCGCTTTTTACACGGAAATAGCCAGTTTAACACATTGGCATCAACTAGTAACAGACACAGGTTTTCATTCGTCTAATTTTATCTAATCTAATGTGTAACAATTTCTGATCGACCCTGTAGTCTGTAGCTCCTAAAAATGCAACTCGTTATATTATGCTAAACTCTACTTTATAATACACCGAATTACATCTACACCAACCTATTAGTAGGGAAAGCTTTAAAATTGTTAGCAGAGATTGATAATCCTATACAGACTACATTTCACAAAGGGGTATATTTTAAGATCTGGACACCGCTTTTTCTGGTTTAATCTGGAATGCATTTACCAGTTTATGATAATAAAATGTCACTTGTTTTGATGGATGATTTTAAAATCATTTGAATACTAGTACACTCAACTATGGATTCAAAAACTAGATTCAACATAATTTTTTGCAACTTCCACAATAAGTCTCATAGTTTGTTGAAATGCATGAGAATTTATTCTATACAAGTATATTTCTCAGAAATAAAATAATATTAATAGTATGACCGTCCACTGCATGTTGCCATTGTCCATCTCAAACATATCGATAAAATTCTACAGAAATCCAATGTGCATGTATATTAATATATGTGTAGTATCTTTTCTTATTATCTAAATAAATGTTTCACAAATTGTGAGATTTATCTAGGTCAGAATTTCAGTGAAAAGCAACACAAACTGGAGCAAAGTCCTAATAGCCAAAGAGGAAGTGTTTGGAGGAGATCCTGCAGACTTCTTAATTAATCTAAAAAAAAGTGTTGTGGATTAGAGAGTGGTGATCAGCGAAGCAGGACCACAGATCTAGGACACCTGGGTGAGTGCCATCCTAACCGGACTTCAGTTTGGCTGAATGGTAGCATTAAATACACTGTTTAGGATTAATAAAACTGACTAGAAGGGCAAAGGAAAACATTCTGCAGTCCTGTGGTGTCAGGGTGGTGTGTGCGTGCATCTGTATATGAGTCTAGGAAATGCACTAATCCAAATAGCCGGATGGGAAAGGTCTTCCTAGTGGTTCGAATATTTGTTAAAGGTCATATTTTCAGATGACATCCTTTGAACATTAACACCTATTTTCAATCAGTGTTCCACTCCACTAAAAACGGGGAGGAAATTTCTGTGGGCTAGGGAGGGGTGCTGACATTTCTGCATGTATGTTGTACACCTTTGCCAAAAGAGGAAGGATTTTAACATCCTCTTCTGGACAGGGGCGCCAGATGTTTTTTTAAAATTTGTTTGAAAAAAATGACATGTGAGAACTTTCGGCTGTGGCCTACTCATGTAACTTCAAGAGCACCGGTTTAGAAGCGAAGCCCAATGACATCGTCTTTCAGTGCAAATCATCGGGCCCCCATTAAACTTGTATTTCGCTTGTGCACCATATTGTCATAATGGTGACCAATTAGTGCATGCATGGAGCACTTATTGTCCGTCAGATGCTCTCGTCAGTGGCCCCCTTGTTTCCCAAGTCGCTCTTTACAATTCATGTATTGTTCTAAATTCAACCCAGACTTAATTGGGGAATCTTAATTAGTCTAAATAATTAACATTTTAAATGAATAACCTTGCACGTTCACACTATATGTGCTGATGGGCATTGGTAAAAATTCTGTGCTCTGCAGCTATTTTTGCACCCCCCCCCCTCCATGTGGGATGGAATGATACAACTGTCTCGTTCATTAAAATGCTGTTTTCGAAACTGTGTTGTCCTGTATAGTATTCTTTCCCCGCTTCCAGCTAGTGGATGACATCGTGTCATGGAGCTTCGCGACCACATGACATGCGTCAATGTCAAAACTGAATCTATTCATTTTTATGATGCAAAGCAAATCTGAATGAAAAGATCCCCGTTCAGCAGTGGTGTCAGTGGCATACATTAAGCGATCACACACACAAGACGGCCTGCAACTTCTTGCCATGTGTGTGGCTCCAGAGTTGTGAATCCCAGACGATTACTGTAAACCTTTTTCCTCTTTAGCTCCCTCAGCCCCTCCTACCCTCCCCCGAGTGGAGAGCAGGTTTGATTCCAAATGTTTGTGGAGATGACAGTCGCCTGAGTACAGTCGCTGCAGCGACGGGCAAGCCTGGCTGATGTTCGAAACGATATTTACCACAATCCTCTCCATCTGTTCTGACCAGAGTCAAAGATACGAGAGATGATGCCTCTTGTGCTGTTTAAAAACCGTCTTTTCTGGTAGCTGTTAAAAATCTGGGGAAAAAAACAGAATACATTTTTATTTTAAACAGTGCAGATGGGCTGAATAGTACTGGAGTGATTTTATGAAATTTTAATTTTTTGCCCCCTTGCCGTTAGCTGTACTGGTTTTGGAACAATGAAAGGATGCAGTGGTGGTTTCTGGGAAAAATAAGTAACTGCTACGTATTTGTAACAATTCTGTGCATCTAAAGGGTGATCTGATGCTGGTGCACGGGAAGGATGGACTGGCAAGTGACCTGAAGGTGTCAGATGTGGCCCAGGGCAGGTATGGTTCAGACATGTAAAACACCCTAACCTAATGCTTCAGGAAACAATGTGAATCAAACTCAGTCAAAACTTGCCTAGCTGTCCCATTCCCTACCTTACAGCAGAAGGTACTGGAGGCTGCCCCCCTACTTCCTCCCTCCAGAAGTCAGACGCGCTCGAAGGAGGAGAGGGCCGATGTTTCTCGACGGCAGGGCTGAGCCCCCCCAGTGGATGATGCTACTGCCACAGCTCGCCTTTTGCATTCCTTCCTCTTGAGGTCACTGTGGAATCCCTGCTTGGTCGGTGAAGTCGCTCAGTGTGTGTGTGTGTGTGTGTGTGTGTGTGTGTGTGGGGGGGTGTCCTCACTCACACACGGCAAGGGAGCTCGCGGCCGACCCAGATTTTTTCCTGGTGTGTTTAACGTGCATCATCAGGCGTGCAGCCCCGTCACATGACAGGAGGCAGGTGGTCCCTCCTGCTCACGATCCCTCGATGTCGCTCTTCCGCTACGTGACCTTCGTCCGCTCATCCGCCTTCGCACCTTCGCGGTCTGGCTCCGCTGGTGCCGCCAAGCAGAGGAGCTCCCACCGGCTTCTGGGCGTCATCGCGGCACAGAGCAGTTGAAGAATTGCGGCCTTTTTTTTCCCCGTGCAGGTGACAAGTCAGAATGACGTCTTCCAAGATCACGATATTCTCATCTGATGATCTGTATGTTTCCGTTCTGTTTTAGGCCTTGGATTTAGCACATTTACAGACTGGAGGGGTCACTCCTTTTGTGCCTGTAATTTTTTTAACGGCACATTTTACTAGAGCCTGGTTTGTGTGAAGCAGGTTGTGGGCAAGATGGGACTATCTGGGCTAAAACTGCATACCGAATTTCCACCCCCCAGCACTGCTTGAACATGGTATCTTTAGTCTGCGGGTTCGCTGGCAGCTGAACTGTTCTCACTACGTAGTGAAAATTCAGGTTTATGAGGTTAATGTGAAATAAATTAAAACGTTCGGTTTTCGTAAGCTTGGGGTTTGGGGAGTTCCCAGAGGAAATTCCCCCCCATCCCCCCCCCCCCACCACTTTCACGCGAGTCACCAGATGCGGCGAAATCTGGTCGCCCATCTATTGAGCAATTAACGCTTATGGTCCCTAAACCCGCAGATGAGCTGCACCTCCCCCGGGGGGGAAACTCGCCTTAAAAGAAATTACTCATTCAAACCTCACGCAAAACGCCGTTGTCATCAAATCCCATAAAAGGCCATCAGTCAAGCAAAAGGGGGGTGCTTTGTCAGTCAGAGCTCCTGGTACAGGTTCAAGTGTCAGAACACTTTTAGGTGTCTTAATCATACATAAGTAGATAGCGTAGAACAGTGTTTTCCAATCCGGTCCTCAGGGACACACAGCTGGTCCACACTTTTGCTCCCTCCCAGTTCCCGGCATGGAACAAAAACGCGAGGTTCCCAAGGACCGGATTGGGAAATACTGGCATACAATATAAAGGATCCATCTAACAATCCAACAGGCAACACCGCCATTCTTGAAGTCAGCGGCATGGCAGTAGTCTTCCAAGTGCCGTTTACAGCTTAAAACCTTGGGTCAAGAGTGCAGTGTACTAACCAGTTCTCCAGCAGGGGTGCAAAGAGGGAATCCGTGGTGATCTGGTGTCGGCTCAGCGCTACCTGCTCAGAGTCCCAGTCCCCCTTCTCTGGAGGCCGCGCGCTCACGATTATGCTAACAATGGTGGCCTGAGGTAAGACTTTCGACAGCGACGTGTGCCATTAGCGCGGATTAGCCAGCTGTTTTTACACCGCCCCCCTTCGATGGGATTAGCGGCACGCTGTAGAGCCAGCGAGACCGCCAAGGCCAGAGGCACCGCTGCCCGGCACTGGCGGCCGGCCATCCTGCGTCAGCTTGGCCCTCACGCCGCCGCCGATCTCCCCAGCAATCCGGGGGAAGCCGGGACCTGACCTGAGAGTGTCCCCCGGCCTGTGGTGGCTGGAATACAGCGATGATAGATGTGGGAATTCTGGACCATTACCTGAATCTCACAGCCATCTCACTGGTCCATCTGTCTTACAGTCTGTGAGGCTCAGAGTGGCCTGACCCTGGATATAAAACAGCCAGAACGGTTGTTCTACTGAACAGCTGTAGCTCGATGATCATTGGAGGGTCGGTAATTTGTAATGGTACTGTCATCAAAATCAATATCTAGGTTTGCATATGTTACGGAAAGCATATCTTTTCAAAAAAACACACCTCTGAGAAGATCTGTTGCTTTCTTTTGTCCGTTGATTTTTAACATCGATATCCCCTTAAACGGCCAGTCGGATCGACACAGATGAATCAGCAGTGTTTTTAATGCTTATAGTCCATATATTGAAATAATGGTTTGATCTCAACACCTTTAGTCTTGCATTGACACTGTTGGTTTTGCTGTGTTACATTCTGCATGCCTGCCCTCCCCAGGGTCGTTTCTAAAAGGGTTTACAATTCAGCAAATTCCAAAGATGCATGCCACAGTACACACCATGTGCATCGTATGAAAATTTCGAGATTACGAGTCGCTCTTGATGGGGCGGAGGAAGGGGGTCGTGTATGCCCCTGGCCAGGGTCACATGCTGATGAATGACTTTTGCCACTTCTTCTGGTTTTGGGGCTCTTGTAAATCCTGTTTCAGCCCCGTTAAAGCTGGTCTTTAATGAAGCCTCACAAATTAGGCTGGGATCAGGACCATAGCAGTGCTGAGGAGAATCATTAAAGCCTCATTTACAACATTTTCTTCCAGTGAAAGTCAGTCATTTCCAGGGTATATACAACAGTCTAATTAATATTAAACAAGAATTTCTTCCAGTACACCACTACCCTGATAATGTCTATGCATATGGGCTATTCTTTTTCACTAGACAGAGGGAAGTGCTCTTTTCAAGAAGATCAAATAACCATAAAGGATTAAGACCCCATGCGATCTCTGTATAGATATAATACATCATTTAACATCTGTCACCCTGAATGGAGTCTTTTAAATACATTCAACAGTACATACACACTAAAACTGCAGTGTGTGACAGGACAGTCTTTAAAGTCACACGCATCTACCTGTTGATTTGAAATGTGACTGCGCCATTGTTACCGTGGTAACAGCAGAATTTCTGCATGACATAAGGATGTGCCCCCAGGTCAGGATGCACCACTAGAACACAGAATGTCTCAGCACTTGGATATAGATACAAGAGGGGGTCTCTGCATATGTTAAATTATTGTACTTGTGTTGGTGGGGTGGGGTGGGGGGGGTGGCTGGGCATACACCTCACCCACTATCCACACTAAAGCTTTGTACTGAATACCATTGCTGTTTGACTTCTCCGAGTATGAAAAACAAGAGAAAGCTGGAAATGAACTCTAAGCAAACTAAATAAAAGGACAAAAAAAGCAGACAAACAGCCACCCCCTTAAAAGTGACATCTTTACTGCTTGGAGGTGGGGGATATGGGTAAGCAGGAGTACTTTGCAGGTGCGAGAGCGAGAGTAAGGCACAGAAACCATTCACTGGTGCTCCTTCTTCTGCAGAGAACGCTGCCGCTTGTTTCCCAGGACGTGAGGCGGAAGTTTCCCCTCTATGTCTCAGGGGACCAGGCAGCACTGGCGCAATGAAAGCACAAGGCAGTCAGACAATTAATATAGCTCATAACAATTAGCATTTAATTAAGCACCCAGCCATATGGAAGGATCTGCGTCTTCCCGCAGAGTACACGCCGGTAAATTAAGGGTGGCGCTCAGCGACGGAGACGCGACCGGCGTGACGAGCGACCGACTTCTGTGCATCGTCCCGGGAACATGGATGCAGGGGGCGGAACCAGCTGGGCGGCATGGGCCTAGCTCACATTACCGGCACCTCTTGCCCTCACGTTCTCACAAATGAGGGAAGCTATCATTAGCGAGGTGCTGAATGGCCGATTAAACACCCCCCCTCGTGTTTAGCTTCAGCCCCCAATACACGATAGAGGGAGCACGAATTTCACTGTACCGGAATCGCCACTTAAAACGCGGGAATCCCACAGTAACCATTCAGAGATCCACGGTATGGCTGTTTTGGATGGTCCTAGTGGCTCGTTTTCACTGAGCACATCCTGTTAATCTCTCCCGCCTGCCATTTCTGTACTCACCTCAAACAGACACGCTTCCTAGCGTCGCACAAACAACTCCATGACACTCAGCAAAGACAGAGGGCACAGTCTGTCTACAAAACCAATTTCCAGTCCCACCAAAGAAGGACGGAGCATCGGAAAATATGCACCAATCGGTCCCCTTTTGATAGATCGAATACTCCAGGGACAGTGTACAGTTCAGTCGACATCACTTCCTTCTTTGTGTTTCATGGTAACACGGAGCCTTTATAACATACTCATGGTTCCCTTTATTGGTTTTGTGAAAGAAGCATTGATAAATATAGACAGACAATTGAAAGGGATTGAGTTCTGTGTCTTTACGAGGAGCTGTGATGTAGGCAGCAAGATGCTGCAAATGATCACAAAAGCATTTTAATGTTGGTTTTTGACACAGTTACAGCATACACCACGGTGCTGAGTCTATCAAAGTGCTCAGGGAGATGCACCCCGCTCATCGTTTTTGAGAGTCTGCATGCGAAGGAATCTTGGATCAATATTTTGCTGGAAACGCAACCAGAAAAAGCCCTGTGATCTTCCTGGTTTCCTGTGTCATGGAGGGGGGCCTGCCGGCTCCTCCCCCCCTCCCGGTGCTCTCCTGCTCTCTGGGGTTCGAGCCGCACCCCCCGTCGCTCCCCACCCGCCCCGCCAGCACCCCCTCTGGGAAGCGGATCTGTGGTGGGGGGGTTGATTAACAGTCGTGAAAAAGAGACAGTCCTCCAGTGTGTAAATAATTCATGACGGAGGGTCCCTTTTGAATGCGGCCATCTCTCACGGAACAGCTGCCGCCTCCCTGTGCACTGAGGAAACCTCTTGAGGTGCAGCATCTGTTTGGGGAGGTTGGGTGACGGGTGGGGGGGTGGGGGGGCATTCTCTGAGGTGCAGTCATCAAGGGAATCTCTGCTGAGTGTTTAACTTGCTCGTCTACAGATGCAGGAGACCAACGGCACGAAGCTACGCCGAGATTTGCGAAAACTCACAGCCGCCTGTCACACGACGCTCCTCCGGCACAATAACTCGCAGGGCTGTCATTCTCCTTTGTTCCTCATTATCTCGAGGTGTCGAAGAGGACCCTTTCTTCTCTTTTTGTTCCATTTGTAATCCGATAACGCGTAGGAGTTAAGTTGTTAGATGTGCAGTTATGTAAAAGCGAATTTGCTTGACGAGCCACCCGACCATTTCCCAACCGTCTTCTTGTACCGCTCCAAAGATGCAAGGTATGACTAATATTAGCCCCTGAGTTACGGCGGTAATTTGCTGCCACAGCTGTTGCCTGATTTAGACATCTGGACGGGATGCAGTGACCCTCGCCAAACACGGCCCCCGCGGGCTCTTCAAACGCAGTGGCACCATCAATACCCTTTAACATGCGCTGACAATACACAGCTTCCAGCTGTTCTGGATGTGGAGTCATGACTGAACTAGCGCTCGCAGAATGCGGGCCGTTTTTCACCGGGAGACAGCGCCGCGGGGGGGGGGGGGGGGGGGGGGGGG
>JAODKC010000064.1:3604188-3637388 GCA_026777985.1 Mormyrops attenuatus | reverse complement strand
GGGGGCACCACTGGGTTGGGGGTTCCCCCCCCGTTGTTGTTAAAAAAAAACCGGTGTTACCCCCCACCCCCCCCCCCCCCCCCCACCGCCACACACATGGCAACTAAGGTTTGTTGTGCGACGTAAACAACAACTGGCCACCATGTAGCCACTCTCCAAGCACGGCAGCTGAAGTACGGATGGGATTATGGAAATGGTGCATTCCTGCCGTTCTTAAAAAATAAAATGAAAAAAAAAAACGCATCTGCCAGAAGAGCAATGTTCTCGTTGGACATGGAGGTACTAACAGTACTTGCATAATTATGTTTCTGCGTTGAGAACATGGATCCAGAACAAAGGGCATACTTTACCAAAGGTCAGCTCCTTATGCACAGGCTTACTGATGAAAATGCAGGGGATGGAGAGAGAAAACAGGCGTCTGCATGCACTACATACAGAATGCATGCATACATAAGCCTGTGCCTGTGCTATAGGCAGGGCCACTCTGGGGAACCTGTTTGGGCTATCAGCACAAACATAGCCCCCTTCCCGGAGGTCTGCCTATGCATACTCACTCCCCCTTCCCTTCCCCATTGCCCTGTAAAATATCCATCTCCTATGCCTGGGTTGCAGGATCATTCAGAGGGGTATGGAGGCAATGGGTGCAAGGCAGGGAATAATCCAAGGTGGAGCGTTAACCCATTACAGGGACACATGGATAACAAGTATGCTTTTTGACTGTGGGGGTATGCAGGAGAAAACCCCACAGTGACATGGGGAAAGCATGTGAACCCCACACACATGGAGCCAGGGGCGGAGACACAAACCCCAAGCCTGGATGTGTGTGGCAACAATGTGTGACAACAGCTGCCCTGTAAAATATACAACTGCAAAATTATCAAAGTACCACAGAAAGCGTTCATTTATAGGATTATATAAAAACACTCTTCGTGTTGAATTAATACTGCCAAATTCAGTGTGCAGTCACCAAACCCCTTGTTCCTGGCTTCTACTCTTTGTTCTCTGAAAACGTTATCATGGTAACACGGAGAAATCAATGCAGTGTCATCAAACCGATCTCATCCTTTTTTAAGCATCGCTGAGACGTACTTTGGGATTATTTTAGATTCTCCGCCATCAGGTGCTATCAGATGCCCTCTCCTTGGACTTCCTGTAAGTACTTGGACCAATCACAAGTATACACAGCCGCCACATGACCTCCCCCTCCCAGGTACCCCCGCTGTGCTGGGGGATTGCCCTGGCCGCTCCTGCGGGCACCGCAGAGACGTCGGGAGGCAGCAGGGCGACATTCCCAGGGAGGGGCTGCCACGTGGCGAGCATATGGATGCTGCTGCACTGCTACACCTGTGGCATGGGGGGTGGGGGGCCCTCTCTCATCTGGGCGGTGGCCCCAGACATATGCTCGCATCGGTGGGGGGGGGGGACGTTGGCACCTCAGCTGATGTCCAATAGCGCCACATTTGTGACGGCATCACCTCTTTGCCCTACTCCCGACGAGCGTCCTCTGTCTCACATCTGACCGCATCCCTCATCCAAATTCAGCCACAGGACCGACGGGAGTTAAGGTGTACGGCCAGCATCATTTTAAAATCGGTCATATTTAAAACGATGCTTAATTTATATATTTGTTTTACAATCAGCCTAATTTGAATCTGTGACAGCTAGCAAAGGGCAGAGTCCTGACAACTAGCGATAAGAAGAAGCAAGCTTCTCAATCACTAATTGGTGTAACTGAAGGGAAACCAAAACACTACCACTGAGACGGGGGTGAAGCTTTGGGCGGCTGACAGCACATGGTTGTTCCGCTTGCTATGAACTCAAGAAAGTTTGCTGAATTTGGTGTGTTCGGTGTTTCCGTTGACCAAAGCATTGTTTGGCTATCTGGTAAAGGTTTGAAATTCTCAATTGTGGCTGAAGAGACTGATATTTTATATAAAAATTAACTCGCGCACACCTATCCATGGGATCCCCATGGATCGTCCCAGAAGGGACAACGCAAACCATGCAGGAGAGAGGGAGCCGAGAGAGGCTCAGCGCAGGCGGGAAGCCATTCCAGTTGTTTGGAACTAAATTCTGGGATCCCAGATGTGCTCACCGCAGTCTCAGAGAAACCCCTCCCTTCCTCGGGGAGGGTGATTTGCAGTCTTTAAGAGCCTAAAGTCAACATATTAGTAAGTCAGTGGGACATCAGCAGGACCTGAGAAGCAAGGCCAACAGTCCAGCTGTGTGTCGCATTATGGGGTAAGTCTCTTGTGCAAATCGCCCCCAGAGGTGGAAAGCCAGACAAGAGTCTCCTGATGCTGTCGCTTTGTTCCTCTGGGAGGCCTAGGGGGTCTCTCCAGTCCTAAAAATGCCCCCTCAGAAAAACACAGGGCAACATCTGTTCATGTGCCCCTATTTCATATTTCCCATGAAGACTATCTCAAAATGTGAATGAGAGCTGTTTTTAAATGATGGGTGCGGAAGGATTTGGGGAAGGGGGGCAGCAGTTTTCTCTTATTTGGGTTAAAGCCGTGCAGCAAGCTGCCGACCAGTGACTCAGCTGAGAAGTTCCCATGAAGAACCGACCCAGGCCAGGTCACCAGCCAGCTGCTAGGGAATGTCTGCAATGTGCTGTTTGCCTCACTGCTAAACGTGAAAATATAAAGACACTCATCAAGGTATGAGTGGGATTTAGCCTGCAGCTGTGACTTATAGCCAGTGCCGCTCAAAGCCCATTTGGCACCCTATGCAACCTTCACCTCTGGCGCCCCCTGTCTGAGGCAAAAGTGAAATCGGCTCGCTAAGCTGACTGCCCCTCAGCAGAAGTCACCTATGTACCCAGATGGGTTAACCAGCACAGCTTACAGCACTAACAAAATTATGTTTAAAACCTAAACAGGGGGGATTCCAGGATTTGAACCTTAGGTGGCCCCCAGTGAGATGTACATAGTTACAGCGATCAGTCACTGATGCATTTCCCCTGGGTCCTAGTGCCCTAGCTCCCCCCCAGGTTTCACTAAAGCTCTTCACATGCAAGATGTTACATTTTGGTGGATCTTATTGAAAATGAATAAGAACACACTATTTAAGAAATTTTTATACATTTATTTGGGAGGTGGACTAAAGAACACTTTAGGGGGGGGCTTAACCCTCCCTAAAACAGCCCTAGCGATTCCCCTGAGTTTATATACAGGTGGGGCACTACAAATTCAAGAGAGTTCAAGCAAATTCAGTGTCCAGGTAGAAAAACTCTCAGGCTCAAAGCAAGCTGATGAACTCGACCGTCCGCACTGAGGCTGTAATAATTCAGCTAAAACAGCAGATTTGTTGTGATGCAGATCTGTGTTTTGATCAGGGGTCCCTGCGGGATGCTCTTGCCGCTTCTTCTGATTCTTTTCATATCTTGTCTGTAACTGCAGCGGCTTCGTTCGGGTAAAACGAAAGAAGTACAAGGGAAACAGGTAAAAACGTGGAGAGGAGGTCATTCAAATTTCAAAGGAGGTTTGCCTGGGGTCTGGCCCTCAGCGGTGACATGGCGTGCTGGAACGCAGCTCCCTCTTTGCTGGAAGGCCCCCACTTGGAGGTGTCCAGAGGCCCCCCCGGTGCACAGCTGCGGTTGTGATCCCAGGTTTCGGAGCTGAGGGGTGGGGTTTTTACTAAGAAAAAATAAATGCAGGGCATAGCCATTGCCATGGCGATGCCCCCCCACCCCAGATGCCCCACACAGGTAACAGCTGCATCCCCTGGGAGCAATTGCAAATTGAACCCACCGTCCAAGCAATAAAGCTACCTTCCGTGCGGCCGGAACCCACCCCCCCCCCCCCCCCCGTGTTAAACAAAAATTCTAGAAAATTTGTAAAAGATCTTCAGGACTCAAGAACAACTTCAGCTAGGTTTGCTTGTTCAGGGCTAACTTTCACCCAAAGCCACTCACAAGTTTGGCTTGTACACTTTTCCCATTCCCATAGGTGGACATTTTCACAGAAGCAGTTTAGATAATGTACTGTTCCTAGTTTAACGACCTTCCCAAACCTTTTAGTCCCAGGAACCAGATCTCTGTGTTACCTGTGCTCCAGATTTCCAGCCTGAGCTCAAAATGTTGACCGATGTTTGTTTTAAAAATATCTTTGGCTAATAAAAGCCTGGCTTCCAACTGCATTCTTCTCAAATTGATACAACATTACGCTGATGTGACTCAATTCTATTGTCCTGCTCCAAAATCAATTAAAATCACTCACTTGGTCTACTGCGAAACGGCTTATCCATTAAAATGTACGATTTCTCAAAGCCATTTCGCCAGTTAACATTTTCGAAAAAAAATTAAAATCGTTTTGTCCTGATAAATATGTAAAATGGTACGGACATAAACCGTTTGAACTTCAGCCAACTCAAATGCAGGCGACACATCTGAACTGGAAGGCAAATCGAGGGCAAACTCAGCAGAGGCTGCAGCTGCAGACCCAACCTGTGCAACCCAGATTGGGGGAGGCCTCAGGGAGAGCACGGGGCTGGGCAGCGGGACATTGGGCAGCCTGGGACGGCCACTGCTAACCAAGAACTGGGTCCTTCTGCTCCCAATTCTCAGGCCAGAAGTGAGTTTTTCACACGTGCGTCCACATACAACCTGGAGTGACCCTAAGGACCAACCCTGCCCCCTCCCACATATACACACCTCACCCAGATCCCAGGGTTGCCAACTTAAGTCAAGATTTTCAATTTGAGACCAGTCTGCACACACATTTACATGTATGTAGCAGTTTTATTACCTTGTAAATAGTCTGTAGGGTTTGCGAACTACCCCAACGCTTTTGATGTAGCTAACTTTAGGTTTATAATGGAATAATATATATTGGCCGTAAGATTTCTTGCATGACTGAGTGACTCATATGCATAAGTGGGCTGGCAAAATTGACTGTGGGGCCGTGGGGAGACCCCCTAAGTCCAGAGCCGATTTTTAATCCCAGTCTAGGCCTGTGGTCAAGCAGCCCACTTCCACTGATGGTGAATGAGTTATTAGTTCAGCTGTTTGTAACAGATCTGCATCTATGAATCCATCATGTTGTTATAATGTGCACTAATATCTGAGAGTTGCAATCCCCATTTTTTTTCAAATGGTATATGCCTGAAATTTTTTTCCCAAAGATTTTTGTTGTGGTGAAAGATGCAGTAGGGTCAGGACAGAGCAATGCACTATAGTCAGAAATAGGCAGTAGGCAGGCCTCCCAGCAGCGCCAGTAGGACTGGGCCGCCACTTCCGTGGCAATTAACTCTTGATAAATCCTAACTGTAATCTACTGCGAGTCCTTATTACAGGGGCCAGGGCAGCTCAAGGTGGATTTAAGGTCCAACGTGGCCGTACTTCTGTTCACCTCAGCTGACAACTGACCCTTACATCTAAGTAGATTAATGGGGTCCGTGGGGACAGAATGTTGGGGGGTGTGGCTTGCAGGGGGAAAAAAAACATAGCTCAAATCTGGGGCAGACTACTGCAGAGGCTCTGCAAAATCTTGTTGTGTCTAACAGCTCCTGGTCTGGAAGTTCCGTCCAACCATCAATTTTCAGTATCTGGTCAGCTTGTCAGCACTATGGGGATCCAGAGCAAATCATACTTGGTGAGGTCAGTCTCTCTACTTGTGATCAGAAGGTTGCCGGTTCTAATCCCATGCTTGGCGGAGTAGCCAGATTGTCGTTGGGTCCTTCACACAAAAATGTCCTGGGTGCTCAGTGGATGCTGAACTTGTGCTTAGACCACAAGCTTCTCACCTCTATGCATGTGTGTACATCTTAAAATATATATATTGACAGCATAATGGCATATGTAAAAACATTACAATGTACCTCTTCTCATATTTGTACAAATAACAAAAAAAACTTTGTTTCATTTCATTTGACAGCTCTTATACGTGTGCTCACATAATAAAAGGGGTTGACTTTACATGAGCTGAGTTTCTTCAGCCTATGGAATGAGAGGGGTTGCACACAAACTTCCCGGGAACCAGGCAGGGCCAAATCCAAACCCTGGAAGTGTGAGGAAATATCACCTGCCCCCCCCCATCCTAAGCTACAGGCTGCATTAAATCTTTTTTTATAGCAGAAAACATTATGAACAACCAGAAATATTTTTTTGGGAAATTTTCCCAGACTGAGCCAAAATTCGAGCATGTGACCACGCGTCTGTGTAATTTCTGTCTGTGTAAGAGTCAGCCTGCCTACAAACTCGAGAAGACACCCGTAGCACATCTGTTTCAGCCAACAGTTTCATAACTAGATGTTTTGCTGGAAAACTTCAGGGAGTGGGTAACATTTCAGGTAAGTACTTTCGCTCTAGAGTAAAAAGGAAAGCCCCTCTTGGGATTTCTGCTGGCAACCAGGCTACAATTCCAGGCCCTTAAGCCTACTACGCTACAGCTTAGTATGGCATGTACCAGGGCTGCGTACACCCAGCGTCAAAGGCAGTCACATGCTGACCTGGGGGGGGCGAAACCTGGAACAAAAGCAGCTCTTTTTAACAAGGAATCCGCACAAGAGAGGGGTGGCATGGAGAGATATCACCTGTTTCCTCTGTACTTACACTGGATCCTAAGGAAGCTTAAACCAATTATTTGTGTATAATAACCAATACAGCAATCAGACTCATGAGTGCCCTGGTATGGCATAAAACAGGGCTGGACGCTGATCCATATCTCCCCCGATCCTGGGTGTTTTGGAAAAAGCGAGGGGGCAGTTTGTCCAGTAGTGGGCACACTAGCTCCCCACCCTCACCCTCACCTGGATTGAAAAAGCAGCCACACAGCAAAATTACAAAATATTTTTTTTCTAGGATGAAACACTTGGTGGGGCTGTTAAAATAGGCATATAACCTCGCCCCCCCCCCCTCCCCGCTTCCTACATACCCAGAGGCTCATGTGTTTCTGTTCTAGACCTCTTAATGCCTCCATTTGAAAATGGGGTCTCTGTACCATCACTCTGTACCTGGGTCACTGTATCTGCCCCCCCAGGGATACCCATCATGCTTTGCTGTCCCCAAGCAGGACCTGGCCTCCCCCAACCACATGAGCAAATGGGCACCCCGCCAGCTGAAACCCCGAGGTTCCCACGGCAACCTCAGAGTGCAGCATGGATGGGGTGGGGTTGCAGCTTGGGGTGGGGGGGTCTTTAATGTGTGTCCAGAAGTAGGGTCATAGTGGCTGTGGAGAGAGGCTTTGGGGGGGCAGTGCAGCTGCGGATGGTCATGGCACAGGAGAGGTGCAGCTGCAGCCGCAGCAAAAGGTGCATGTGGGAGGGGGGGTGACCCTCTGTTCTGGTTCAGCTCCCCACAGCCAAGCGCCAAGAGTGGCTTAGAGTAACGGGGGACCGGAGGGAAAAGCAGACCCAGGGTGGGACCCAGTTCCTATGTCATAAAAACAACGTGTGTTATATAAACCGACTTTCCCACACCGCTTATGTCCTTATCGCATTACAATACAAAACCTTCATTTCACACCTATGATTTACATATTTGTACGTCTGCCCGTTATTATGTGTGTGTGTCTGTGGAGTGGTTTTGCTGCCCTGTGAGAACAAATGCAAAACCTAAAAATACTCATTCCCTAAGATACCTGCTTAACAAATTTATCTGCTTTAATAAAACCTAAATCCTAACCTAAAAAAAGTTCCAGCATCTTTTATTGTCAGTTTTTATTTGTCTCAGAGCTTTTGTGTAGTTTCAGGGTCATTAAATACACCAAACTGGTCTGTGTGTGTGTGTGTATGTGTGTGTGTGTGTGTGTGTGTGTGTGACCGAGCGTGTGTGGTGTGACATCCCCGTGTGCACCTGTGAAGCACTGGGACAGGTTGCCCCCCCTCCCCCAAGCATTGCTCTCCACTTGTGTCTCCGCTCCGCCTGCACCTCCACCTTGCCATCTGGGCCAGTAAGCCTGGTGGGACCCAAAGCATGGGGAAGGGGGTTTGAGAGTCCCTGTAACCCTCCTGTGGAGCTGGGCATTCCCCCAGACCAAATTTAGATCCCCTGGCACACTGCCAGCAAGTCAAGTCAAACTGCTTATATCACATTATCAGTATCACTGCAGCTGTCGATAGTCAATACGCTCACAGACAAGTAGCACTGCACTGCAGCTGTCGATAGTCTATGTGCTCACAGATGAGAAGCACTGCACTGCAGCTGGAGTGTCAAGTGCTGATATCATACTATCATTCGGCCTAAAGCTGTCTTCAGGATAACATAAACAATGCCAAAAGAATCACATTTATCATTTAATAAAGTTTAAAAAAACAACTATATTTTGGAAGAGCTGAAGATGGTGCAGGGATTGTATTGGGTTTTAAGTGCTTAAATTTAAATTATTTTAAATGAACACAGAAAATGCCAAATATAGAATTGTTAGAATATGAGAAGATGTAGACGAGTTCTCTGAAAAAATTATCTTGCTGATGGATTTTAAAAATTAACTGTTATACAAAAAACAACTGTAAGTGGCACTATGAGAACAGAAAAGTAGAAGTTTTTACATCTTAGAAAACCGAAATAAATTTCGACCTAATTCCAGTCAAAACAATTTTGAGAAATATTTTTTTTCTTATTGTTGTGTATTTCAGTATGTTCTTAAATATATTTTCAGTACTGTTTTATCCCATCCATTTTCTGAAACTGCTTAATCCTAACTAGGGTCATGGGGGGACTGGAGCCAATCCTGGGAACAATGGGTGCAAGTGAGAACCAACCCTGGGCAGTTCCCAACACACCGCAGGGTGCACACACTTACAGGGCCAATTTAGACTCACCGATCAACCTAACCTGCACGTTTTTGGACTGTGGGAGGAAACCGGAGCCCCCAGTGAAAACGGGGAGAGCATGCAAAAGCCACACAGAAAGGACCCAGGACCTTCTTGCTGAGAAACAGCAGTGCTAACCACTGCGCCACCCCAAGCTTTAGCCCAAAATTTGCAAATAGTATTTGAATATTCATATTCATTGCTTAACTAAGCATGGGTGATGCGGTGGTGCAGTGGTTAGCATTGTTGCCTTCCACCTCTGGGACCGGCATTCGCGTCTCCTCCCTGACTCCATGTGTGTGCAGATTGCATATTGTCATCATAGAGTTTCCTCCAGGTATTCCAGTTCCCCCCCTCCCAGTCCAAAAACATGCCAAGTTGAATGGGAGTTACCAAATTGTGAATGGTGTGGGTGCCCCTTCCTGGGTTATTCTCTGCCTTGCACCTCTAGCTTCCTGGACAGACTCTGGACCCCTATGACCCTGCAAAAGAACAAGCATTTACAGAAAATGGATGGATATTTAAGCTAAATCTAAGACCAGTTAGCCAGTCGATTGTATTGATGCTTTAGTACTTAAACTCTGCAGGGAGAAGATAAAAAGAGGAAGCCTTCAAAAAAAATCTTCCAGGCACAGGGTGAGTCACAGAGGCAAGTTAAATAGACAGTGACAGGGTCAGAGGTCCCTGCACCAGAACACCACACGTCCATGAGCATTGCGCATCACAGTGCTGTGGGATGACTTCAAGAAACAAGACAGCCTCAGACACATTTTATGTCACGCCTCATTTCAACCTGATGCCTTTTTTCAACCATTCGTCCGCTGAAGTGTTGCTCTTATCTTGGTGCAGCACTGGGCTATATTTAGAAACCAGAACCTTAACGCAGGCCTATTGTGTTTTGTGTATTTTCTGGCTCTGTGTAATTCTTGGTATGACCACTTGGGAGTCTGGAGCGCTGTTCCAAAACGGATCACATTATTGTCGGATGAATGGTTGTTACCTGGGTAACGATGCACGTTTTGTAAAACTTGCAAAATAGACTATTTACAAAATTGATATATACATATAGTTGCAATTTAGTTCACAGTATTTAGAATGTAATTAGAATTGTTTATGACTGCCTCTGAATGCATGTTTCATCAGCAGTTCTATTTGTTAGACATATGCAGCATAACATGCATATATTTTATTTCTGCATATTTCTTGGAAATTGTAACTCTACATTAAATAAAGGTTATGATACACAGGGCAACTTTTAGACCAGTGTTGCTGGGCAATGTTGCTGATCAGTGTTGCTCAGGCACTTTCCCTTTGATATTGGGAAACAAATTTCAATTTGAAAAACTTTAACTGGCAGTGGGCAACTTTTTCGCGATCATCCAGATCCAGATGATCTGCCCTTTGTCTCACCTGGTTGGCAGCTGTACTGAGTATCATCACCTTATAAACGTTTGGAAGATGGGTGGACGTTTCTTAGAACACACAGGTAGAAGACAGTAGGTCTGCACCATGCCAACAGACTGTGTTAAGAAATATGTGAGACCGCAGAAAGAAAATGCAAATTCAAAGCACAAGGGGTGGGAAACGAATCTACAAGCCTGGAGGTGCGAGACCACAGAATCACCCACTGAGCCACATATATGCTAAGTCTATTAAATGACAGGTGATGAGATTTTGAAGAAAGACAGAATAGCACTGTGTGCAGTAATATTTTCAGTGGTAAACATGACCATTTAGATATTGAATGAAGTTTTGGTTCAGGTAATGGCTGGATATATGGATAAACCCTTTCATCTTACCCATACTTCCTGTCTTACTGCACCATTGCACCTGGTTTTTGAACTTGCTGAACTGCTTTTAGAAGATCGCTTGTAACGGTCAGAAAAGTGAGACCAGTCACCTGCTGTTAAGTGTCACTCTTTTCTTCTGCGTTCAAACTCTTGGTTCAAAAAGGCGCATCAGAAACAGGAAGTGCATCCTCCACCACAAAAACGGCCAATTCTGCTTCCCCACATTAAAAGACAATGGCAACAGGAAAACACAGCCAGTGAGAACAATGAAACCCACTCGATTTGGTTGTCTTCTTTTTCTTAAATAGTTTTGCCACAGTCACACAAACACTTTTTATTTACCTTAACATTGAAGCCATGCAAGAAAATTCTCACACACATCTAATAACGATGCCGTCTAATACTTGCTTTTTCGCAGCTGCTCGTCCACACCAGGTAGCAGCAGTTTAAACCAGTTTCCAGTGTAACAGCTGAGATCGGGGGAATTCCGTGGAAATTTATCATGGATGCCAACAGGTCTCCATGTGAATTAACTGTGGCCAAGCCAAGTGGGTAAAACCATGGAAAACTTCACAGAAAAAACCCCATGGCTATAAAAAGTCTGACAGTCTAAACCTGAGAAGCCAATGGCTTCAAAAAAAAAAAAAAAAAAACGAGTCTTAACATACTGACCATCTGCCTAACACTGCAGAGACTTAAATGGTACTTCCTGAGGTACTATATTTCCATACAGATCTGAAAATGTAAAGCCATTGACTGAGATAGGCCAGAATCACAAATGTCTGCGAAATTGCAAGATGGCAAAAGGTAGTGCAATACAGAATGGAGTGAGATTAGCTTTCTAGTAACTCACATGCACCCTTTTCAGTGGTAAGTATGTCTGGAAATGTTCAAACACCACAATGTTAACATTACATGTTCTCTTTGACACCTTGGGGCACCAAGCATTGAAATACATGGATGGCCATTCAGGCAAGGTAGTACTGACAATACCAGTAAGTACAGGCATGTCATTGTCAGTGTAGAGTAGACGTTACAATGTGTAGCAAGCAACATATCTTTAGTTGTTAGGAGCTGCTCCTTATAAGATCCAGTCATAGACAATGCCATTGGATTACCTCAGGACCAGAAGGTTAAAATGGGAATTATTTGAGGATATTAAAAGCAGAGGTGTAGTGACAGGACAGCCAGGGCAATGGCCTGGGGCCCTGAGCTGGGAAGGGGGCCCCCAAGGGCGGCCGATTACATAGTACATTGCAACGACAAATCTGCTTTATTTGTGTATTCTGTTTTTCACTAAAGTGAAAATAAAGGTCTTGTGTTTATTAAATTCTCTTTGTTGATAGTATACATTTACACTTCACAATAAAACAAAGGTAATAAATTTTATCATGCTGGGGAAGGAGGAGTTGGAGGGGCCAATGGAGTTTTTTGCCCAGGGCCCCCAGAGTCCCTAGAATCACCTGTGATTATAAATGGACTACAAAAAAATGGATTTGGTGAAACACTGAACTACCATTTTATGGAAGTTCTGACCTTAACAACCTTTCCTGTGAGGAAAAGGAAAAAGTCTTTACTTAGTGCTATGCTGTTACCAGTTCTGTCTGTCAGGAGCAGTTTTAGCCTATTCTGAAGCTGTGAAGCACATTTCCCTGCCTTTTGCTTGGCACTTCAGTCTTACCGCAACCCTGTACTGGATAAGCATCTGGAAGACAGATTAATGGATGCATGAACTGAGGTGATTTAGATACAGAAAGCGAAATGAACCCTTTGAAATGCTTCCAATAAGAAGAATAAATAATATAGTTACTTAAATGTAAAACATAGACATGTGGAAAATATTTACGTGACCTTCTCCACAGAACTACAAACAAACATAATAATGTTACACCCATCTGCACGTGGGTCTATATAAGGAACTTACGGCCTTAGCAACCCTCTCTTATTTTGAATGCGTACACACGAACCAAAGATGGTTCCTGTAACACTTATGTAAGAAGCGGTAGGATGCGACCGTTATATGTAATTCAACAAACGTTTTGGGTCATGTAATCAAGGAAAAGGGGAGGACAATAAATAATACATGTTGTATTCACAGGCTCTTAGCCATTGTCAAAACTCGATTTTTTTGCGTGGTTATATTGTCGTCTGCAGCATCACCCTTAACGACATTGGGAGACAGAGCACCAAGTGCATCCCCTCCTTCTCTGCTACGCTTCTCGCGACTCTCGCGAGCGTTGTCTCAAGAAAGAAAAAAAAAATAAGTCAAATAAAATAACGGCTGGGAGAGACGGGGAGGAGGGCGAGCGGAGACGTCGTAGAAGGGGCAGAGATAGACGGGGGGACCTGCAGAGGCTGGGTTAGCGACAGACAGTCGCAGGGAGGGGAGGGAGGGAGGGAAGCCGTCCTGAGAAGTAGCTGCGCGTGACGTCACGAGCTTTCCTGAAAGTCAACAACAAGCCGGAGCGGCAGAAGCGCAGCGGCGTCGCCAGGGGCCGGGAGCAGCTGCAGCCCGCGTATCTCACTCACCGGGGCCGTTAGTATTGCTCGCCGTCCGAAGTAACAGCGGTGCCGACGCGGTTATTTTTTATTTTTTGTCTTTAGTGTTTTCCCCCCTCCTCCTCCCGTATTGCTGGGCTTTTCCTATTCATAATTCTCGCGTAGAGGAAGGCGCCGGCGCACAGGGAGGCTGCCGAGGCGAGGGGGGAAGCCGTCGCTCTCCCCATCACTGCCCGCGTCAGGTAATAAATGACTAATAATGCAACTGATGATGCCGCCGATCGGGTGCGGGGCTGGTTTCTGGCGACGGAATCGGGGTTAGACGGGCGGTTGGGGCTGACAAGCGGCTAGCGGGCCGGGGGGCGACGGGGACGGGAGGCTGGCGGTGCTGGGTTGGTTGAGCTAGATGCTGCAACGACACGGGAGAGACAGGAGGAGGAGGTGGAGGAGCAGTCGTGTGGCCCTGGCCTACCTTCCCCTCACTTTCAAGCGCCCGGGAAAAAATATATAAAAAAACAGCACGAAATGCAGTTATGTTACAGCCTGCAGTCCAAGTCAAGGAGGTGGCGTCAGCTCCGGCGTTAAGCCGCCGACGTTATTGCCGGCGTTTTTGGGATGCGGTGGGGAGGTTAGCTTACGGCTAAGTATGTTGTCGGAAGATGATGCAGTAGCTAGCATTTAGAGGACCACCGCTTGGGATATCACCCCCTCCTTCCCCCCCCCCCCCCCCCGCACGGCTACATGGTTTCTGACGGAGCTGTATTTCTCACGACGGCTTATCCCGCCTGTTATTATCAATATTATTTTTATTTTTAATCTGACAGAAAATGACACCCCGCCCGTAGAACAAAAGCCCTTGTTTGTTTATCGCCAACGGCGGCCGCGGCGGTGTAACGGTGCCGCCTCCATTGTTTCCTAACGCCTCGATAATAAGGCCGGTCATGATAAACAAACCTGTCAGCGTCAGCCATTACTGTTATTTCAGTTTCACTCTCTGGAGCCGGTCGACTAGCTAGCGTCATCCTGACCGCCGTATTTTCGGGCTGAAAAGGCCAGTTTTGTAATAAGACATTACTATAACAGAGCGTGACAACCTCCCCCCCCCCCCATCACAACAACCCCACCTTCCCAAACCCAATTGACCTGACAGCGATTAACTTTTTGATGCAGTAAATGCGTTGCTGTAGCTGTGGATACCTGCGTAGTGGGAATGTGCGCTGTTTGTGCATATTGTGTATAAATGAGGGAGACATTGGTACTACCATTGATGCCGCCAGTGCAGGCCTGTCCAACCTTGCGGTTACATAAAATGTCTGTCAGAATGTGTGCAACGAAAACCTCAAATAACTTTGTAACTGACAGACTTTGATTTGAATGTTAATGAGGATGTGCCTGTGTAAAGATATCCCAGGAGTGTGCAGAACTAAGTAAAGCATGTTAATGTGTCACAACTTATGTCAATGTTGCAGGTTGATCACGCATAATAATAATCTGCAATTTAGCAGATGGAGATAAGGAATTCGAAAAAGCAACCTGCCGTGTTTTGCACATGGCCACCTGGTCAGGCGACAGTGACAGACACTTTTGTGGTTCGATCACTGGTGCTTGGGGTCGTCAGAGCCATCGCAGCTGGCCTTTTCCAACTTAAATACGGACAAGTGATACAGTAATCAGCATTGTGAGTGATAGTTGCACCACGTGTAAGGAGCTGCTTGATGAATAAGTTGCATTCAGCATTGCAACCATTATCTCACCAGTTGGTATCACTACATTTCAGCTAAATTATAGATACGCTTTACTTTTAAAAAAGGCTGCAGCCCCATGAATCAGTGTTGAGCCAGTTTTAAACAAATCCTCCATGACAGTTGGCCCCTGTTTTTTTTCCCCTGTGTTGAATTTATATGGTATGGTATCAGAGGCCTGTGTGTGAATAATCGCTACCAAAAGATAGGAAGTCATTGTAAAAATTAAATGGTGCAAAATGGCTTGTCTTATCACTGCCATAAAATAATGTAAGGTTGGGTTTGATGGTCATTAGTAGCTTTAGGGGAAGTAATTCATGTTGGCTTTTCCTTGCCGATGGTAGCGGCCGTTCATTCATGAAGATTTCAGATGTTGTGAAGTGCTGTCCATTGTACAGTCTAGTGTAAGACCAGTGTGGTTTAATCTCTTGAGCTCAATTTGTTTGCAGCTTCAGACTATAGCCTGTTCTGTTCTTCGAAAGTTCAGTTTACTGAAATAATATTAATTTTAACAGTTATGAAGCAGTTATTACACAAATCCCAATACTTATTGTACATATGAAGTTGACCTTTTGAATGAAGAAACCTTCTTGGTAATCTTGCAGCAGATGCAACAGAGATTAGTGATTTGCTTTTAGTGAACTGCTAAGGGTTGCAGGAAGTCAAGTTTGCTGTATGAAACTATCAATGGCAGACCGCATGGTCGTTGTGGAATTACGCAATCGTGCCGTGCAGCGCCTTCAATCGGAACAGTGACTTCAGTCATCCAGATTTTGTCCCGTGCCAATTACTGTGATGCTTGCAGATCGGTTTGAGCTGGCTTAGCTGCGAGAAGTACCTTAGCATGACAAGATAGTAAATGATGACTTGAGACATGAATGAAAATGGCAAGTCATCGACATTGACAACAAAGTTTCAATTCCCTCATTTTGGTTTCAGATTAAACTGCTGCTGTTTTAGCAACAGGTGTTTGTTTGAACTGGTCTTTTTTTTTTGGAAACTCACTAACTGGTCAGTATTTCTAGTTAGGATGCGTGGTTATATATTACAGCACAGCCCCCTGCTATTTGTGTATTTTTAAATCTTGGTGTTTTTGTGCTAATTCTTATATTTCATTTTAATGTCTTAATCGCGAAAAACCCTGGGATAAATGTCTGCACTCCTAACGCTTGACTGGACCATTTATTTGCCGAGTCTGAAGAGGAATTGTTTTAACTTGGAGAGGTTTTTAGTGTCTGAAGATGTTTGATGACGGCCTGTGGCACCGTGAGCGTGTGGCTAAGCATAATGTTCTAAGTGCTTCCATAAACCCATCTCCGATTACAGAACTGATGCAGTTTTTATTTGGTTTCTTAAGTGGGAGTAACACAGAGTAACCTGATAGGCCTGTGCTAAGGAAATGCTCGCGCTCTACACTAGGTTAGACAAGGTCACCTCAGACCACATCCTCGAATTAGCACGAGTTAAAAGGCGATGGATAGGAAGTCGGCATAGTCTGCAACTGGAGATGGTGACCTGTTCTCGGATAACCGGGTGGAAGGGCAGTGCCACCTCTCGGTGCCGTTTTGGTGGCTCGTGATGGTTCAGCACCTGAACACATAAGATTTGTCTCTCTTCTTCCTTCCACTCATGAGTCGCTGTCTCCCACCCAAGCGGTTGAGAGGAAACCACAGTCTGATCACGTGTACCTGCCTGCCAGACATGCTAGCATCTGGGACTATTGGCTGACACACGCCCCTCGTCTGCAAGCAGGGGGACAATGCTGGTGAAAAACAGCCTTCTTCCCTTTTGTTTTTGAGTCTGAGTTTCACTTCACAACTAAACAAAAAGTATTGGCAGTTTCAGACTGACTGGAGGGTTGCAGCTGTACAGGTAGTGGCGACTGAAAAAATAAAAGTGAATGAATGTTTGTATTGCAGTTTATCAAAGGAGAACACCTATAACCATGGTTTCCTATTTAAAAATATGTTCAGATAAGTAAGGTAAAGTGAAAAATTGGTTCCTTCGACAAGGCTGATGTTAAAAAATGGTGAACAACAAAATTGTTTCATTATTTACAGGATATGTGGGTCAAATCTCCAGTAAACAGATAAAATAAATTGTCCTCAGTAATTATTAACTCCACAGATTTGACTAAAACTTTATTTAAACTGTGAGGGTGGTTTGTAGTAGATCAAGTTGCTCAATGCCAGGTAAACCATGGTCAGGCTATGCTTCCTACATTTTGATTTTGCAGAAGTAGATGGCATTTGGCACACGAATCTGCTTTCCATGCTCAGTTGTCTGGGGTACCAGCTTTGTTGCATGTGCAGGAGAGTCTTTTTATTATGGGGTCTGGCATCCCCCCGTTTCGGTGACTTCCAGGTGAATGAGTTTACACAGCCATGTTATCAATGTTATTATTCCTTTGCTTGCCATTGGTTGCAGCTTAAGCAATTTTTTATGCACCAGTATTGTTTATGGGATTATTAAAACAAGTTTTCATTCTCTGTGGCGTATAAACTGGATCTCTATTGGAATTTGATGCGTGAATTTCTCTCACCTCTTGTATGGGTTGTTTATATACTGGCCAAACGTGGCTTTAGTGTTGGGTCTTGCAACTCCTCCGCTGAGCTGCTTCAGCTCTCTGTGTTTGAGCTTTGCCGTTGCCCGGTTGGCTGCCATTGGCCCCGCCTGCCCATGCCACATCTCTTGATCAGTCTGACACACTGTCTGTCTGGCTTGTCCCTAGACTTTTCTAGCTGATTTTACAGCTGGTTTTATAGTGTGTGGGCTCTGTCGCCCAGCAGGTTTCCACTCTTGCTGGAAATTTATCCCATTAATAAAAAAAAAAATGAAAGTGTGACAGTAGTTCCTGTCTAAATAATTACAATCTGAGAATCAACCTTACGAATTTCCCTATTGCAGTATTGTGTTTTTTCTGTATGGGCTTTATGTCGCCCTGTGCCGTGGCGAGACTGATTAATGGTGTGTGGCTGCTCCTGTCTGGACCTCCACTTCCCCCACTCTTGCTTTGGGTTGCCCCCCCCCGCCTCGCTGCCTTGATGTGCTCTCCCCACCCCCGTCAGAAATCAAATGAGTATCTCAATGGTGCTTCCCTTGGTTACATAAAGGAATTGGATTTTGAGCGTGGCTGCAGCTGGCTACGTGGTGACAGGCTTACATGGGCAGGGCTGGGGCTTTGTCACATCGGGATTTGCCTTTGTGTCACTGTGACGGGTGTCGGGGGGGGGGCACGACGGCAGTCGTGGTGGGAGTACTGGGGGGTGGAGTTGGGAGCATGTGTCCATGTGTACGTAGCCTTTGAATGCAACATCCACTCCAACCTGCGTGAGCACCGTAGTTGCTGTTCCTTCACATCTTCACTCCAGCATCAGTACATGACCCACACAACCAGTGGCTATTTTGCTGATAAACAGATATTATTTTTTTTGTCCCTCCCATTTATGAAATCTGGGTGAGTTTTTTTCAGGGCTCTACCTCATGTTTCAAGCACAATTTCTGGTTCTCTCCTGCTGCTTGGCGCTAGTACTGGCCTTGAATCTGTATTTGCCCCATTATGGAGCCCATGTTTATTGTACTGTATATTGAGTCGCTTTGTTTCAGGGTCCAAAATGTCTGCGTGGAGTCTACCCCCCTCAACCTTATTAGATTAGTTTTTGCTGTAAGTGTGCTATATAGACTATGGAGTTGAACTTATTCATTAGAAATACTATGTTTACGATGATAAAAACTGTTGGGTTTAGTGTCCTTAATGTGGTGGGAACATAATGTGAAAAGATCCCAGAATGCCTCTCTTCCTCTGAAAAAGGTTGCCCAATCATGGCAGTCCTGCCTGAAGGATTGGGGCCCTCAGGGATTTTGCTCTTAAATGCTTTTTTATTGATAGCGTTTGGATAGTGAGTCACCTCCCTTGGTATTTTGAGATTTGATGAATAAAATGCACTTTGCAAAACCTCCAGGACCTTTTTTCCCATTAGGACCTGGGTTACCTATCTTTGGATTTGTGTGGTTAGGCTTGCCTGAAGCTAGGGTCTTTCGTTAGTCATGGTGGACGATTCCAGCATAAGCACCGTCCAGTCCCATATCTGAGTGTCCGGCTATGCTGACTACGTAAAATCTTTTGGCAGTGATATTGCTCCTGATGTTTATGCTAAAATCTGGTTGTAATTTTTATGTTACCTGTCATGTAGTGATTTATGATATTATCATTTTGTTTGTCTCCAAAATCCAATGGGAAATATAAAGCCACTGAATGGACAGCGTCCAGAAACTTGCTTTGCCTGAAGGTTTTTTTGTGTAGTGAAGATGGTGTTTGTGTCTGTCAATAGTAGTGATACACCGATTAAGGAAATTTCTGGTCGATACTGATAGCCAATTATTACAAAAAAATGACACTGATACAGATTGTTTAAAGGGACACTCCACCCAGATAAATTTTAAAATAAATTACATTCTAAAAATATGAAAAAATATTTATTTTTTATTAAGAAAACACCAATTCTGGCATGCAACAATAGTCCCAGAGCACTATATTTTATAACTGTATACATCTTATATATTTATAACATTTATAACAGAGAAGGGCTAATCATGAAGTATGATAAACTTACTAATAAGTAATATCTTTTGATTTTGCATGGCCTGCACTGAATTGTCTTTTGCTATCAAGCACGGGCATTACTGACACTAGAGTTATTCGGCTGTATTGCAGTTTTCATTATTGGAACAGATTTGTTTTTCAGAAACTCTTCATGCTCTTCGGTGTCTCAACCAAATTTGTTGTGTTGAAACGTTCATTAGTAGGTCCTCCGTGTGAAATTGTAGCAGAGCAATGTTTGCAAAATGCATTTCTAGCATGTTAAAATAATTCCACACAGCAGACATTTTAACTAACTGTTTAGGACTTAGGTGTGCAAAGCATTATGGCTCACCATTTTAAAGGGAATTATCAGTGGTAAATACCAGCTCATTGTTACTGTATCCACCAATAGCTGGCTGATGTAATTGGTGCATCTATCGTTAATAGTGTTTCTTTAGTGCCGTTGTAGAGTATCACGGATGGTGTGTGTGTCAGTAGCTTGTCCTCAGCAGCCATAATGATGAGTGTCATGGGGACATTGATTAGCTGAATGTATTGCTTGCCGTCATCTTCTCTGTGTGTCATTTCTTCTGCTCCATTGCCTGACTTAGTCCAAAAGTGGCATTAAATCCTGAAAGGACTCATTTTGCTCCCCTTGGGAAAGGAGATGTGACCTATGTAGGTCTTTGTTTTACTTTGTGAAGAAGTATTGACTAGTGTAACTAGTTCTTGCATTGATGATACCTGTAATTCTTTCAGTTTTGATAGTTCAGAGTTGACAGGTCACTGTGTATTGCTAGCAACGTTTGTCTAAAAATATCCCTTTTTAATCTTTGTCTTGATAGAGGGTGAATTTTGGATTTTATTGATACTATTTTAAAATGTGTGTCTCTCTGGCACTTTCTGTAATAGATTAAACGTCGTTCTGAAATGGGTTTGAAATGAGACGCTTACCTACACAGTGGCTCCGGGTTTTCATGCTTCCCCAGCCACATGCAAATCAGTCTGTCGAAGCCACTGCTTCTCTTCAGACTTTTATGGGATGATGCCACTTCTACGAAGCAGTCATCGATGTTCGGAGACAGTGAGGTCACGTTTCCAAATCTGGTCAGCGGCCCTATCGAATTTAAAACCTCGTTAGGCCGGTGACAGCGGTGGTGATGTGCCTGCAGCTTAGTGTCGCGAGCAGTCTCCCGTGGTTAGCGTGACCTGTGGATTATACGGCTATTAAATTGGGTTTGGAAATTTTTTTTGCAATATCCTATTTTTTATAAGGACACAAACATGAGCTTTTTTTGTATTTGTGTAAACCCAGTCTAGCTCTCTGTCGTATCAGGAAAATCTGGAGTCGGAAGGTATTACCGCTGCTCTCAGGTTACTAGTATAACTATAACTTTTAAAACTTTGATTCCATTGAAATATGTGGTTTTAGTTATCTGGAGTGGAAATGTAACAATTCTTAGTGTGTATGTGAAAACTTTCAAAGTAATTTTGTGGAAACCATGTTTGGAAGTGCTGCTGCAGTTTGTTGATGGGTGGTGCATCCAGAAGATCTCTTATGGTCTCCTCTCCCATCCTTGGGGTTGACTGAGAGGCACCAAAATTATCCTGGGTCTAAATGAATGCTTCATGTAACAAAACTGACATTCAGTGGCAAATCCATTGTTCCTGCTGAGGCTAATGTATAGATTTCTCACACTAGTTATCACTGCACGTCTTTTAATGAATTATAATTGTTATTTAAGTAGTAATGCATTGCATATTTTTTTTAATTGCTGCATACCGTGACTGATTTCCTATAGTTCACAATAATGGATCAGAAAACTATTTATAGTGCATTTCTGTTGCACTCTTAGACTCACTAAGTCTTCAGTGTTTCTTAATTCCAGGTAAGTAGTTCAAATTCTACCCTTTGTAGCAAAGGTAAGGGGGGGGGGGGCATTTGCCGTGAAATTAATTGCTGTCAACACCAAGAAGAAACTGAACTGGAGGTATGGCATGTGGACGAAATGCATTCAAATGCCAGGACACAGGTGGTCTTATCCGGGACAGTACTAATTAAAGTGGGCAGTCATTGGCTAATTTATTGTATTAATTCTTATATTTATGGACTTATTCTGAACTGAGAAGGACCTGCAGTTTTCACAGCAGTTCCACCTTTCCCTATGAGGTTGAGTGTCCACATTGTGCATTCGTTTTGCCAGGCCTGGAAATGCTGCAGTCTCGATGTGATACTTCTGTGTTTTGGGGCTCCCATGACATAGATTTTGTGTTGTAGTCTCAATGCATTTAGGGCTATTTACCTGAATATCAATACTAATGGACGGTTTTTTCCAGTTCCTTGTGGGTCAGATCACACCGTATCGTGTCAGATCAAATTGTGCCCCATTTGGAGGTACACTTGATATATCATGTTGTGTTTGCATTGATATCCTGCTCTGCATTGACATTAATTCTCTGCTGTACAAGCTGGCTGTTGTTCTTGGGATGTAATCACTGTGTTGACCAATCACAGTATGCCTACTGTTGTTCCACTATATTCTGCCTAGTCTTGCACCTTGGGTGATTCTGCAGCTGTCCTGCTCCAGTTGAGGGTGATTCTGACTTCTTTGTTTTTGCAATGTGCAGGGGCTCAAAGTAGCTTAAGTTGTTGGTGGCTTTTGACCGTGCCCATCCTCATGGGGCTTAATCACTCTGCAGGAGCAAATTTGGGGCCCAGAAGTGGCCCTGTGTGGTTATAAGCTGACCTACGGCTCCCTGAACAGTTTCACTGAAGCCAATCTGAAGCCATAACATATGGACTTTGAATAAACTTCCAAAGGCCTTTGTAGTTTCAGTGTTTGTGATCCTGAGACCTGGGTATGATTCAGTGTCAGCTTTGTTCCTGAGTCCTCTAAGCTTAAGACTGCTCAGCTCTTTAATCTCAAGCGGAGGTTCGAGGCATGTTAAGTACGACCGCCCAACGCCTTTGCGTTCAGAAACGATCAAATGAATAGAGGCAGCTGTTCCAAGAAGGCAGTGATGTGTTTGGCTGGCTTGAGTCTGTTTTCCTGAGAATGTTTTGTTAACATTGTTGAATAATCAGCATTTTCGCAAAGGCCATGCATTATGTAGTCATTAATAATGGCCAACTGCCATTAATCAACAATTTATAGCGTGGTGCAGCTGCACGGTTTCATACCTTTTCTACGTTGTGGCTTCCAAAAATAGCTGCCGTCCCGGGTAAGTGGATCGCAAGCTGTACAGTGCTGTCCCACTGGTCTTTGTATGCAGTAAACATGCCATCATAGTAGCCAAATGGGTAACTGGTGCTACTAGGGCAGACTTAGTGCTGTTTTGAAGCTGGCTGTGCATCATATGTTCTCACATACCGATTCTCATGATCCTGAATTTTGGAGGTATGCATAGGGTCAAGCATCTATACCATTCATTGGTAACTAGGGTATGTAGGTAAACTGTAAAACCTGTAAGACCCTCTGCATAAAATAATTGTTTCATTCATTCATTCATTCAAAGCACCCTGACACTTTCCCTGACAAGGAGCAGTGTAATTTGGTGAAAATGCATCACTGTTATCTGTTCAGTTTTAACCAAACAGAGACATAACATCAGATGATCAAAAGCTTGTCTTTAATGGTGAAAAGCTGACCCACCGGATTACCCTGGGATGAATAGAGAAATGCTCTGTGTACGATGTGATCATTCACGGTGTATAGAACGGAACGATTCTGCTATGATGATAGGAGCCTCGGCACTGGGTGTGTTTTTATGGTGGCCTTCGCCTGTCACGTGCCCATGGCGTTGGTCTGTTTTTATGAATGACGGCTCCGTTCTGTGAATCGGCAGCTCGCTGCAGTTCAGGCTCGGCGCTCGTTCTGAAAGCGAGTGGGATGTGCGACGGTCCGCTCTGACCCACATTACTGTAGCCGGGAGCAGTGCAAAGGCACAGTCAGAATGGGGTGCGCTCTCCTGGGCACCACGCCGTGGTCTGAGAGCTGCTCGATGGACAGCTGCCTTTCCACGTGACTGGAGTAACCACGTATGCCAGAGCCAGAGTCTTGTGGTGGCTGTAGCCTGTTGTCCGGTCCACTTATGTGGTACCAGATTCCACGCAGAAGCAGGCAAGGGGTATGGGGCAGTTAGGGGGGCATTAAGGAGAAGGGCAACGGCCGTTCTTGCCCGGAATGGGGTGGGGGGGGGTTGTTTGTATCCTAACAATGACTTTCTTGTTTGTTATGTCAGAGTGTGTATGACTTGAAAGGGGGGGGAAGAAGAGTGAGGGAGAAGGGGGGAATATTCACGCATTCCTTTTTTTTTTCTTTTACTTCCTTCCAGGCTGAGTCACCACCGGAGAGTGGGAAGGACAGAAGAGAGAGCGAGCAAGAGAGAGAGAGAGAGACCGACTCGCAGCGTGTGAGGGAGACAGTGCGAGAGGGAGCGCAGGAGCGAGTGAGCGAGGGAGGGAGCAAGATCACGAAGCCGGGAGAGCTGACCCCCTCCCCGGCGGGCCCCCTCCTCACCCCGACTCCTCAGGAAGCTGTTTGCTGGACTGGCGAGCCTGTCGTGGAGCCACCATGAGCGATGTCACCATCGTCAAAGAAGGCTGGGTGCAAAAAAGGGGTAAGTGCCCTGATTGGGGGCCAGGGGTTGTTTATGTAACAGGCTGGGCACTAGCAAGCTCTGTGCATGTGTGTGTGTGTGTGTGTGTGTGTACAGTACACCTCCACTTTGTGCCGGTCACCATCCTCTCTTCGGCCCTCTGTTGGCGTCTCTATGAGGCTTGTGGTGTGAGTGTATGAGTGTAGTGTGTCCCTTGGGCACACGTGTCCACATGTGGATGAAGCTGTGATTGTGTGTGTGTGTGAGAGAGAGAGAGAGACGTAAGCTTTCCTCTGCTCTCCGCTATCGATTGTACTTTTAAAATTCCGTGTCGGAATGCTGTGGCACCGCAGAGCTTGTCCTGTTCAGAGTTTCTTTTTTTCTCGCTCACTTGCTGCACCCCCCCCTCCTGTCACTGCCGGCAGCCTGTACCATGCTGTCTATAGCGCGTGCCGCCATCCGCGGGGCCGTGATGTCTTAGAAACGTCATCATGCCTGCCTCCCGGCGAGGCTGTGTGCATCTTGGTTGTGCGTGCTTTTTGGCCTGCTTACATAACTGCCACGCCATCGTGCGAGGAATGGGGCGGTTGAGGCTGTGCTTCTGGGGCAGGGTCCTGTGCACTGAGAGCTCTGGTCCGGGGGCGGAAGCAGGACACATCACCCTGTGTGCTCTGTTTGCGCTGGGCTGCTGTGAGTCAGAGAGTGCACTGCTTTTTATGACTGATGTACTCACTCAGAGTATTAGATCAGTACTCACTCATAGGCTTCGATTGATATTCACTCAGATGCTTAGATTAGTACTCATTCAGATGCAGTACACTCACTGTAAGACAGAGAATTCGGACTGGGCAATTAATCGAATTATAATTTCAATTATTGATGATTTTGGCATCCAGTGATTATCAAAACAAAATAATTGAGATAATGTGGTTATTGTGCTGCTTTTCGTTTCACAATGATGCTCCAGTTGTGTTAGACCCCTTTCTGGTCCCTTTTATTTGTTTCTCAGTTATATTAAAAGCTCAAGGAAATCCACTGTTAAAAAGACAAGTTCTTTTAAAGTTCGATAAATGCATTGTATTTATCATGAGAAATCGTGTTAAATAATCGTGATTATGATTTTTGCTAAAATCGAGCAGTCCTACAGAGACATACCCAAGATGTAGATTATTGGCCTGTGCAATATACTCAGTATCGCACTGAGCGGTGTACTCGACATACGGCTCTGGTGGGTGGGCAGTGGTGACTGACTGGAGCCACTCTTCACCTGCCGTTTGGCTCGGTTATGGATCACCTGTCCACGCGTGACATGCCTGCCTTGATTTAGTGCTCTCTGGATGCTTGTGTTGCTCACTCAGTTCAGTGGCTGAAATTTATTTTTATGGAGAAAATACAAGCACTGGAGAGAAGGGTCATTGGGCCTTAATGTCTGATGTGATTTGTGTGATCTCTTGCCCCGTTGGTCCAAAGCACATACTCCATTATGGGATGCGTTGCCTCATCCTGCTGTGCCTTCACTTTGTTGTTACAGTTAATAAATCAAGATTAGTAACAATCAAGAATATGACTGATTTGTTGAGATGCTGTGGAAGAGTGGATCTGTTATGGCAAATGAAACTTACCATCCCTCTCTCTGCCTTCTTCATCATGCTGCAGCTTTGTTCACTTTTGATCTTTGTTATGTCTTTGACGTGGTGTAACCAGGTGGGCCAGACAGTCAGGAACACTTACATTGCATGGATGAACATGCCAAAGAATTTCAATAAACTGCTGAATTTTGTCTCAATGAACTTAAAGTAGTATAAAAGTATTTGTGTTCTAACGTTATTTAAGTTGTGTGACCAGCTTGTTTATATTGGGGGAAATCTGATGTATTCTAGTTGAGCAATTTCTCTACCCAGCACTGACGATTCTGTTAGAAACTAATTAGCAAATGATTACTTAATTGGTGGATTGTTTGCTGTATTCAGTTACATGATTGTTCATTTTTAGAGGTATGAATCTGTACTTTTACCATTTTATCAGTGTAGTGCCCATGTAAATTCTGAAAGGTCAAATCATCATCGCTGAGTTGAGTTTAACTAAGCCTCACTATGAGCACAGCTGGAGCAGCTGGTGGGAGGCCGGGTTCTTAGGATCTTACTTGAGTGTGTTTCGTGGAATTAGGATTTGGATAAGCGGAATGTGCCAGTGGCAAAAGTGGGTGGCTGTGTGGCGACTGGGGGGCCTTGAGTGGCCTGGGCCGGGTGAGCGCTTTACCCTTCACATGCGTATCACTGGGAGTGATGTGCAAAGCTTTGTCTCCCATGCTCTGCCTGGGCCACGCCCATCTGGAGCCCGGGGGATGGTGCGGCGGAGGCGGCGCAGCCTTGGGCTGGGAAACAGACCTTGTTTTGTTGGGCTTGGAGTGTGTCCAGGACGACCCTGGTCACCCCGCTCTCTTCCTCTCTCTCTCTCTCTCTCTCTCTCATTCCCTCCCTCCCTCCTCTCGCTTCCATTCTGGCGGACTCTGCATTCCCGCCGCTGTCGCCGCCACCGAGCTAATGCTGGCCCAGGCCTGGATGCAGGCCGCGATCCATTCCTCTTCCTTTAAAAATAGAGCCGTGAGATTCAGTGGGAAAAAGGGGGGAATGGTGACATAATTTCCTGTTGACGGCACAGCTGAATGGGGCTCCTCTGAGAAAGGGCCAACAGAAGGGACTGGGCCATGGCCTCCATTGAAATGCCTTCAGACCCTCTTACACACGGTGCGGAAGTGCTGACCTAACCGGATGAGGGATGCATGCCAAACTTTTTTGGGATTGGTGTTCCAGTAGTAGTGTTTCCATGCTGCCTTCACGTGTGTTGTTCTGTTCCCCAGTTCATCTTCAGGACCCTCACAGTTGCTGATCTAGTTGTTGTTAGTGTCCATTTGATTGATTGCTTTTCATAGGATGAGCGTCATAGCACCAATTGAAAAATGAACGCTGATCCCCAGTGATGCTTGCTGAAAATGTGACATGAGTTCACCTTTGTGCTCAAAAGCACCAGAATGTGTCATTTTTGCCAGTCAGGACAGGTGATCTTTTGAGACCAAAGCCTGGCTGCTTTTGCTAGCACCATGTCTGTTCCTCAGGCTGCATTCTCGTCTTCTCACAAAAGGTGCCTGTTCCCCCTCTTTCCCAGATCTTGACAGGAGAGTGGGATTTGGGTTAGGATGTGGAAAGCGGGATCCAGAGATGAGGATGCTGACAGCTCGTTTGACGCAGAGCAGCAGTTTTTCAGAGCCTGTACCTTTTTTTTTTTTTTTCTTTTCTTACTTTGCCTGACCAGAATACCTGCTTATGCGGAGACTAGGGAAGTTTGGCTCTAGTGAATGATTTAACTTTAACATCTAACTCTTCCAGTTATGGGACCCTGCCTCTTCAGACAGGCAAGATCGACACATTGATTTTTCGACTGTTGTGTCACTTTGTTGGTGTCTTACTGTGTGCGTTTGTGTCATTGTTGTGCGGTTGTTGCTTAGGGGAGTGTTTTCTTTTAATCCATTGGGAAAGGCATCCCCTAAAATAGATCTCATTCACCACCATCTGAAGCGTGAGCAGAATGTATGAATTACATTTGGAGGGCAAGTGTAACGGTCAAAGAGCTGGACTTAATGGTTTAGGTCCCAAGAGGGTGGAGCTGCCTTATGCCTTAGAGCAAAGTCTCATTTCCACTAAATTTCTGTATAAATGGGTTAAGAAGCATCTATAGTAAGGCAGTGTCAAGTCATTTTGAGGAAGTGACCCCTTTGAGCAAATGCTTCCTTAGTTATGAATCAATGTTTGTTTGGGTGTTGGATGCAGGGTGCTTTGTGACGTAGCGGGTCGGGATGCGGGGTGCTTTGTGACGTAGCGGGTCGGGATATGGGGTGCTTTGTGACGTAGCGGGTCGGGATGCGGGGTGCTTTGTGATGTAGCGGGTCGGGATATGGGGTGCTTTGTGACGTAGCGGGTCGGGATGCGGGGTGCTTTGTGACGTAGCATCGGGATGCAGGGTGACTTTGTGACGTAGCGGGTCGGGATGCAGGGTGCTTTGTGACGTAGCGGGTCGGGATAAGGGGTGCTTTGTGACGTAGCGGGGTGGCATGCGGGGTGCTTTGTGATGTGGCGGGTTGGGATGCGGGGTGCTTTGTGACGTAGCATCGGGATGCAGGGTGACTTTGTGGGTCGGGATGCAGGGTGACCTAGCGGGTCGGGATGTAGGATGACATAGCGGGTTGGGATGCGGGGTGCTTTGTGACATAGTGGGTCGGGATGCAGCCCCAGAATATCTGCAATGTGTTGGTTAGGGTTTGTTCTGGGCCCAGTTTCCTGCTATTGCTGAAAGAAACTGGATTCAGGGAAACGAGTGATTGTAAATTTCCCTCTCCCTGTCTCTCCGTGTGAACGAGAGACTCCCCTGTGATTGACTGGCCTTCCATCCAGGTCCTAGTAGACTTCAGATTTTTGCATCTCTGATTGAATTTTTGGCTTTTGGGAGTCTCAGGCAGAGCACCTGTACCAGTTTGGCTTGGTACAAATAGGGGAGCTACACAGACCTTGCAGTGGCCCTGGGTGTCATATGGGTCTCTCCATGTGAAAATGTGTTTTCCAGCTTCCTGTTGACGACACAAAGTTGTTTTTGGGTCTTGATGACGCCTGTTTGTCTGAGTGGGCACGGTGGCGGTAGCACAGGTGCTAAGGTGCATGCTGAGGGTAGCCCAGGCTCCTGATCTGACCTGACATCTGGCCGAGGTGTCACCAATGACGGGTGTGGTCCGAGGACGTCAGCGAAATCCGATAGCGTCACATGTCCTGCCCCCATTAGAGTGCTGCAGAGTGATGGAAACCGTGACGACAGGGCTGAGTGTGCTGGGGGGGGGGACCTCACATGACTGCCGCTCTCAGCTTCTCAGCCTGTGTGGGAACACTCTGTCTGGAACACTCCGCACTGCGCAGGCGGGGGAGGGGCTCTGAGAGGACATGACTGAACAAAGTGCTTGTCTCGGTGACCTTGCTCCCAGCGCTGCCAACTCTACCGCTGCAGTATTCCAGCCCGGCTACCCACCACCTCTGCCCAGGGGGTGGCTTCCACACTGCCGCCCCCCGCCCTCCCGCTTATGGAACCCCCTCCTGGCCAGTACTGGGGTGGGTTCCCACAGCTTCTGTGCCAAGCCTCTCTTCTCTCAGCATCTCTGTCTGACACTGGGGCTCTCCGGAGATGTGGGGGGCTTAAGGGAAGCATGCCTCACCCTGTCTCCCTGACCCTGCTCCCAGGTAAATGCACTTCATTGTCTCTGCGTGTTAATTTATTGCTTCACAAATACAGAAATGAGAGCAATGTCAGATTATGAAGCATCCAACTTAAACTGGTGATTATTCAGGTAGTGTTTTCTTTGCTAATGTTTTTTAAATCAGTTTAAATCATCATCTTAGCTCTACTGGGTAATGGACAGTTAAAATGTGGCCTGATGTTGGCTTGGCAGTACGGTCTATGGCCTTGTTTGGTTGCCATGGAGATGGGAGTATCAGTGACCCACAGGAAGTGACTCCTACCTGCGTCTGTCTGTATCATTTGCTGCATGGGCTTTAGGTCCTATGAATGAGGGTGACCTTCAGTGGCCCTGATCACGACCTCATCTATCAGGCTGAGCTAGGTCTCTGCTCATTCATCCAGACCCCCACCCCATGCCATCCTTGAAAATAATGCCCCCCACCCCATGTACGGCAGGAGGTGACAGGTGACACAGATGTACAGCGGTAATAAATAACTGATGATGACGATGATGTTTACGGAAACTATAGTAATTATAGTTATAGTGCCAGGCATATAGTAATTCTTTTGCTTGTCGGGGGGGCTTTGCTTAAGTGTTGTGGAACACGTGTGACATGCAAGGAAACAAGGCTGACAGTTCATGACAAATGATTTTCAAGGGGCTTGGACTCGTGGCAGTGGGACACGCATGCACGCACACACATGCGCAGACGCAAGCTGTCTCGCGAGACTCGTGTCCCAGGCTGCGGGCTGAGTCACGACTCCCAGCACCACCTTGACTGCAGCGTTAGTCATCTGTGTGTTCCCGGCACATGGCAGAATACAGCGGGCTGACCCCAACCCTGCCCACCCGCCAGCTCTGCATGCACACGTACGCACATGCTGCTCATCATCAAAGTGGGCGCAGGGGGTGAGAGACTGCCTCGCTACAGGAGGCTGATATATCAGTCAGACAGGCCTCGCTCTTACTCCTTGCTGAGCCCATGGCATCTTGCTCTGCAGTAAGCCTGCATGCATGCTGTCTGCATTTGTACATCTCGTGCCATCCTCTTCTGCACCCTTTCACCTCACTGTGGGCTACCACCCATTGCGGCAGTGACAACGCATAACTTGTTTATTGCCCATCCCCCCACCCACTAAATTTTTTTTCTGAGAAATTAACTCCCTTGCAGCCATTTCCCCACTGATGTCTTTTTATCTTCTCATGCACCTAAAAAACTTTGAGGGGAAGGTTCCTTTTATGTCAGTCAATGTCTAGAGACAAAGGTGACAATAGGCTGGACAGCATTGGGTCTTTGATGACTGAAGACCCACAGAAGAAAATCCAGAGTCGTGTGTTTTCGATGACAGACCTTGTTAAAATACCTCTTTTGCTGCTGTGAAAGCCAGTGGATTGTTAGATTCCTGTCCCACAGGTCCCAGTTACCCCATTGGGTGAGGAGCCTTGTCTCATTGGTGTGATGTGCTGCTGTTTATTAGACCCCAACTGTGTATTAAGACTGCGGTGATTGGTGACTCATAACAGCTCATGATAGGCTAAGGAAGAAGCCGCAGTCCCGCTGGTGGCATCTGTAGGCCTTCGACTCATGGATGTGGGGTGGGTTCGGGCATTTACAAGGAGGCGGATTGCATCCCGAGCTGCGAGCCTTGGCCTTATCTAGCTGGGATATCTCAGCTGGCGTCCTTCTGAAATGTGGTGGCATACATGAATAGCCTCATTGAGGAAGTTGTAGAAGGAGTCTGGGTGGGAGGGAGGGACGGAGGGAGGGCATGAGATCATCACTTTGGGAGTGGAGGAGTGGGGCTGTTGGGGGGGGGGGGGGTAGGAGATCAGGGTAATCTGCCAGGCTCCATCTGCATTTAGTCCCTAAAGGTGATGATACTCAAGGTAACTGTTCGAGCAATGTTGCCAGGTAATTGCCAACCAGGTGAGAGAAAGGGCAACTCTTCAGGATCTGGATGATCACAAAATGTTGCCCAGTGCCAATTAACGTTGTTGCCCAGTATCAATGGGAAAGCGCCTGAGCAACACAGGTCAATAACATTGCTCTAAAAGTTGCCCTGTGTATCATCACCATAATTATTGTTATTGGGGCAGCAGATAGCATAGTGTTGTTCAGGGCTGCTTATTGAAAGGATAGGCGAATCAGAGGTCACTTTGGATGAAAGCGTCAGCTCAGTAGGCAAAGAGGCACACAGTTTCGAGATTACGGACCTGCTGTTCTATAAGCTCATTCAGAACCCCTAGGATGGACCATAGATGGCACCATCCCTGGTGTTTGGTGTCACCTCACCCCATGCAATGGATACCTAGCAGCCTTGTGGAAGCCTGCCTGCATGCCTTCTGTGATGTCATGTCTTTACTTATACATGGATGTGTTCTTGAAGCCTGGATGAAGTATCACTGCAAGTTCCTTCAGGGCATTTCCTAGGTGTGGTTATGCCAGTACTATGCAGGCTTTTTAAATCTTCACTGACCAGTTGTACTGGGCTGTGGTATAGTGCTGAAATTTCTGCGGAGTGTTGTTTGTTTTGGGACTCTAGTGGATTTTGGCACCATGGGACTCTAGTCCTGTGACTGAATATATCAGCATCGCGACCCCTTGCCCTATAGCGGCTCAGCCTGACCGGGTTTGATGGCAGGTATGTAGGGAGTCTCGGGGAGATGACGCAAACCCTGCCAGGAACTCCCATGAAAGAAAACGTCTTGTCATCTATCTCCCCGTTAGGTTTCATTTGCATCAGCTTCCTTTGTGAAAGCGTTCCTTTTGTGTGGAAAAAATAGCTTGTTGTCTCAGGCTTCCCCAAACTGCTAATCTGCAGCTGTAGACCAGCAAAGAGCTGGTCCAGCTTACTGGTCAGCTGCAGCACACAAACATGATAGCTGATAGTGACCCATTAAACTGGGTAGTTGCCGCTCGTTGGCCAGCAGAGAGATGCAAGCATGATATCTGGCAGTTCTGTCTAGCATAGGCAGCCAAACATGATAGCTGATGCTCATTGGCTTGCAGAGGCAGCCACACGTGATAGCTGATACTCACTGGTTAGCAGAGGCCGCCAAACGTGATAGCTGATGCTCACTGGCTAGCAGACGCAGCCAAACATGATAGCCGGTATGAAGAGCAGTACACAAACATCATGGCTTATAGACAACAGCAGAAACAGCATACCATGATAGCAGACGCTTACAGGCTAGCAGATGCATACAAATTTATAAGCAGTTACACCCAGATATGCTAAGTTGTGCTTGTCAGTTTGCAAAAAGACAGACCTGTGTTGGGTTCTAAACACCTGGGCAGGAAATCCTGGAACCTTGGCCTCCTTCTCTGCCCGACCGTCCTGTTCGGTGGCCTGGCATGGACTCCAGCTACAGTCTTTCTGCAGACCATAGTCACAGACAGTGCCCAGCTGCATGTGGGGCTGCACATCAGACACATCTCAGCAAAAACATCTCTCCATCCCCACCCTTCTTCCCATAAGGGTTGGTGTTCCCAGAAGCGAGGTCCTGCGTTGGGTCAGTGATTTGATGAAATATTCAAAGCTGCCAGTCTCGTTTAGTGTGTGCGGTAGTGTGTGCAGTGCTTACCTGCACCACAGGTATTAATCTCACAGGTGGCGCTGTGGATATGGCTGCCTGATGGTGGGTGCCCCCTTTCTGTTTTCTCAGAGACGCATGCAGACCCACCCTTGTGCAGGTCAGGTTAGGTGTGCGTCCTTGCGGGGCTCCGGCGTCAGGTCTGGGTGGATGGCACCAGCCCGACGCTGCAGACGCCGCTTATGCCTGCTGCAGAAATATTGTATCATTAAAACAAGTGTGCCATTCTGAAATCGGGGAATGCTGTGGTTTAGGGGGGGCGCCCGCCCCCCCCCCCCCAAGGGGGGGGCGGGGGGGGGGGGGGGGGGGGGGGGGGGGGGGGGGGGGGGGGGGGGGGCGCGGGGGGCGGGGGGGGGGCGGGG
>JAODKC010000064.1:3569542-3580257 GCA_026777985.1 Mormyrops attenuatus | reverse complement strand
CCCCTGGTGCCGTCACAGGCCCATCCACGAGCCATCTGCAGATCCGCCCAGCAACAGCCAAAGCATTACATTAAATCCTTGTTTGGGCTGATTAACAAATGGCTTCATTTTTTTCCCCTCTCAAAATGAGAAAGAAGATCGGAAAGAGGATTCACCCCCCAGACTGACGGGCTGTGCGGCTGTTTGAGGCCAGAGAGCAGTTTAAGTTTGCTGTGCGGCTGTTTGGCCTGAACAGTGACTTTCCTGCCCCAGCTACGCTTCTGCACTAATCCGAAGGTCTGCATAGATGGGGCGTTGTGGTTAAAGAGTGGTTCCCATAGTACTCTTGGGAAGAGTGAGATTTCTGAGGTAGGAGTTTAGCAACAGGAATGAGGCGGGCAAAGAAAGTTCAGTGTCTCCGTGCGAACGAGCAGGCAGACGCCCTCCGCCGGCTGGCTCCCGGCTCGAGGCCGTGTCCCCACCGATATGTTACGCCCACACGCAAATGGAGGGGGGTCGCCGCGCGGCGGGACCCACCAGATCGCTCCTGCTGTTTGGCCTCTGCGCGTCACGACTAGGAGGGCCACCGCAAAACTTTTCTCATCCTGGTGTCTTCATTTCTTCATTTTGTTTCTTTTTTACTGGTGCACGGAGGCAGAGACTGATTCTGTGTTTCTACGGGGTCCGTCCCTCCCCAGCGGGCCCGTCCCTGGCCCCCAAGACTGGAAGCTGACTTCCGCTGTTGGTGAAGTTAATCCCCCCTCCTGCCCAGACCCCCTTGTCCTGGATGGAGACCCACTTCCGCACCCCGCTGCCTCCACCGCAGTGTTTTAAGGCGCGGCTTTGGTGGAAAGCCGGCGTGCCTCGGAATGCACCGAATGTTGGTAAATAATGCCGACCTTCTGTGTCGCGCCATGGGATCGCCGTGATGTCATGATTTCGTCGTTTTTATTCTTTCTTCTGCCCCTAACGGGATTCAGATTTGAGCAATTAGCAGCGAGCACGGCTCGCCTTCCTCCGGTGACAGCCCTCGTCCCTCTGCTCGCTTTTTTTTTTTTTTTTTGCCTTCACCGTTCTCTCCCTTCCTCTGTTCCTTGGTGTTGAAGGCGGCAGCCTCGGTTCAGCTGCACCCTCCTACCCACGGATCGGCATACCGGCAAAGACCTCCGTCTCCTCAAATTAACATGAGCAGGTGTTTTTCTCTGATGTGTTAATTAAGAAAAGCTGGTGTCATTATGCTTTAAGTGGCTGTTACAAATAGAACATGTTGTTTATTTTCTATTCCAAAAAAAAAAAAAATGAGAAGGATCAGAGCTGTCAGGGTGGCTCGAGCGATGGGTATAGGAATGGCGATTATAAAGAATTATAAACATGATGTCATAATTTCAGGCTTATCGAGGCGCATTCCAGAGTGTCAGTCTCAATTTGGAGTGGTACGGGACAGGGAGAGACTCCCATATTTGTGATGACGCTGTCAGGGCTTACGCGAATCCGGATACCCGTCCTTCCGAGCACAATTAAGTGAAATGCTGGCAAAGATCTGATATCTGATATTGGTCACATGGGTGACAAAGTCATATTAACGAGAATCAGAAATAAACGGATGGACCGATAAAGTGAGGACAATAACGGCTTTAGATCTGGTTTCCCGTCTGCCGTCTGAAAGGCACAGCATACTCGTGCTGCTTAGATCAAGAACAGCGGCTGGAACAGGCCTCACCCCACCAAAGCCTGCTGTTAGGATGACAGTTGGTCAGCCCCAGGGCATGCTGGGACGGTGGCTGGGTTCGGTCGACTGTGCCTGTGTAACTTCCAAGCGGCGCGCTAAGCTAACCTCGCAGGCTGACAGGTGGCCCCCCCACTGCACCGCGTCATTAGTCAGTACCTGCGGCGTGATGCCGCGGCTCGTACCCACACGCACCTCCCGGCTGGAGTCGGCAAATTCCTGCCACAGGTACTCCCGGATCCCCCAATCCCAGGTCAGCGAAGGCCTTGAACCGGCTGCTCCCTGTCAGAGCCGCTGTTCTCGCCGGTATTAACCATTTGCTTCTGGCAGCCGCGACGGTACCAAGGTGGTTCCGGGCTCAGGGCAGCTGCAGCTTAGTGAAGGTCCAGTCAAATGGAGACACACAGGAATGAATCCCGATGTGTGCAGTTACTTCATTACTGCCATTTTGCTAGTTTCATGTGGATACTGAGCAGCGGAGGCACTGTCAGCATTGCAGAGCTTTTATGTCATGCCGTGTTCATGAAGAGCAGAGATGAGGCTGAAAATGTAATTATATAAAACTGCACTTGTGCATGTCATAGCCCTTTTTGCACTGTGGTGGTGTCGATTTATTCTACTGTATGTATTTTTGAATATGGTTTACGTATTTTTCCTTTATAATTTTACTTTACATTACAGCAAAATTAAGATTTCCTGAAAGCTAGTTTAAACTAAATCTTGTTTGATATGTCTTAGCTAATGAATTTAAATTAAAAAGGTGAATGGTTTTGTATTAAGAGGTGGGTCATAATTCTTAGCTTTTTGTCAGTGTAATAAGAAATGCTGTGGTTTTATTTTTTTTAATGAAAGGTTATTATTGTGCACGGGGGGGGGCCGTGTCATGGTGTTTCTGAGCTGGACCATTTGACACCGAGCCACCATTCGATCCCTCGTGGAGCGTGTATCTTCTTAGCTAAAAAAAAGGCATTGAGTGGCATGTCCGTGTGTGTGTGTGTGTGTGTCTGTGTGTGTGTGTGTGTGTCTGTGTGTGTGTGTACATGCACGCGTCAATCTGTCTGTTTGTCTGTCCATCTGTGGGTCATGTATATGTTACATCGTGGGGGCCAAATGTCCCCATAATGTGATTAAAAACCTGTTAACTTTACCGTGTGGGAACGTTTTTTCGGCTTTGCAAAAATCTGTGAATGCAATCAAAAAACTAAAAATCAAAAGTCTTGAATTTTTGTTTGCTTACTTATGGTTAAGGTTAGGGCTGGGTAGGGGTTAAGGTTATGGTTAAGGTTAGGGCTGGGTAGGGGTTAAGGTTATGGTTAAGGTTAGGGCTGGGTAGGGGTTAAGGATTGTCATTGTTGGGATTAGGGTTATGACCATAGAAATGAATGGTAAGTTCCCATGAAGATATGAATACAAAAGTGTGTGTGTGTGTTTCGGTCTGTCTGTCTGTCTGTGTCTGTGCGTGTGTGTATGTGTGTGTGTGTGTGTTTCGGTCTGTCTGTCTGTCTGTGTCTGTGCGTGTGTGTATATGTGCGTGTGTGTGTTTCGGTCTGTCTGTCTGTCTGTGTCTGTGCGTGTGTGTATATGTGCGTGTGTGTGTGAGGCGTGCCAGTGCAGTACCCATCTGCAGGCTGTCGGCCATGTAACCGGAGAAGCGCCGGGCCACCTGAGAGAGGAGGCTAACGTTTCCTTATAATAATGAGAAGGGCCCCGCGGCCCACAGAGGTGTCTCACGATGGTGCCATCATCATAACGGACGCTTTTAATTATCCAGGAGCCGTTACGAGCAGCGTAGCGTCGTGCCGCAAGCCCAGCCCAGCCAACGGCAAGCCATCGCTCCCTTTAATGACTTGTCATGTTTTGGGGGAGGGGGGCGCTGGTGGGCGGGTGCACGGGGACTGCCCCCCCCGACGCCTGTCGGTGGCACGCGGCTGCTTTTCACACCCCCCCCCCCCCAGCCGACACCCCTGTAATCCTGCTGTTGATTATTTAATAGTGCAGTCTGGAGCACCAGAAGTTTCCTATGGTAATTCGACACGACCAGCTGTTCAGCAGATGTTGTTTTGCGCTATTTCAGCCTGCAAGGGTTAAGTGAGTTGCTGTCCTTATAATTCATATCTGACCTTTCCCTGCTATGCGTCCATTTTTCGTTTTTGTCTCACAGTAGTAAGATCCTTTAAAAATGAAGGGCAGTTGGTAAATAAATATCTGAAACATTTTTATGTTCAAACATGACAGAGATGGCATCATAGCTGACGGGATAGGGTCTCATCACTCTTTAGATTTGAGGTGATTCCAGTTATTGCCAGAGTCCGGCTGTTTGTTTGATGCCTCCTTCGTTTCTGGAATGTTCTCCTTCAGATCCTGAGCTCTCGGACATTCTTTCCCCTTCCGTGCCGTTTGTTCTCTGGGTCCATGGTTACACATTCAGAGTCTCTCTCCGTGTCTCTGTCTCTCTCCGCAGGAGAATACATTAAGAATTGGAGACCTCGGTACTTCCTGTTGAAAACGGACGGCTCCTTCATTGGATACAAGGAGAAGCCGCAGGATGCTGACCTTCCGTACCCTCTCAACAACTTCTCTGTGGCCAGTGAGTCCTGACCGGCGGCTCTTTAAGTCAGATTCGTGGTTCGGTCGTCGTCTTACACCACTGTGACATTCCCCACAGCAGGAGGTATTCATTTTATTGTTGAGCTTAGTGAAGACAGCAGTTATTCTGACATTGAAATTGACACTAGGCTGCTGGTACTAATTATATTTATACTGTTCCACTTGTGTTTTGACACAGCTGTACTGTGTTATTCTGCTATTTTTACTTCACTTGCACAGCCTGCTCTGCATTACGCTATTAAACTGAAATTTTATTTACATTTGTTTCCCCGTAAAGTTCATTGGTTTCATTTGATCTTTTTTATGCGCACATATATATTTTTTTTTACTTTTAGTAAATGGGTACATTTTAATTTAAGCCCTTTAAAACCGTCTCATGGTGCTTTTTTTTTTTTTTGCAAGATCCGTCAGACTTTGACATCTGTTAGTCTGAAATAGGATTTGAAAGATGCCGCCCATCAGGTGGACGGCGGTAGCGTGGCGCTGACTTGCCTTCAGGACCCGATTCCAAAATAACCGCGACCTCCTCGTGGTTTTTTAATTTTACCGTGGTTTCATTTCCGATATGCCCTCATGCCATGAAATATTCTAGAAGAGTGCTGAATTATGCACATGCAAATTCCAAACAACTTATTTTAAAGTGTCTGAGTAATTTAGTTCATTTTTAATGTGTTCGTACGGCTGCGTTTTTAATTCGCATGAATCTCGCATGAGCCTTGTATTCCTCTGCGCGATAGCGGAGAGGCTAATGCTGTGCGGAGCTCCTAGGGGTCCTAGACTCGCTTCCCCGTACATGGAAACGCAGTGATGGCTCTCTGGCAGCGGCCCGTGTTCCTAGAAGGACCCCTGCGTGTCAGAGAGGCGGCAGCGTGGGGGGCGCAGGGGAAGCAACGTGCCGGGGGGCTGCATCCGCGGCCTTCTGTGCAGCCGCTCCAGCAGCGGTCCATCCGTCAGCCGGCGTGGCCAGCTTTTAATCTGAGGCCCGCGGGAGGGCGGACGCCCCCACAGCTGTGGCCAAGAGGCTGCCCGGGACAGGTGGTGCCCCCCCCCGAAAGGCCCGTGGCTGGGGGGGTGACACCTCCTCACTGACAAAGGGTCTCCACCTCTAGGCCGTGCCCCCGCAGTCTCTGGATGCAAGGGGAGGGGCTACAGTCCATGTCCGGCTCCAACTGTGGGGATGCGTATGCGCACTTGGATGCAGTTGCCGTTCCCCACTTCTCCCGGGGAATCCGCAGGCGGGATCTTATGGATGCATGTTAGGCTCCCTGATTTGCATCTCCAGCCTTGTTGTAATCATAGCTGGATGAGAGAGACAGTATAAGTAACAAGAGGGTCAAAGTGAGAAATGTCAGACATTGTTTCCTACTTAGCCAGAGGGTGAGCCACGTGCTATGGGGGTGATTTTTTAATTTTTTATTTGCAGGCAGCCTTCTCCCTATTGTCAGTTACCCATGTCGTTTATTATGATATGTTCTCAGCGGCCAATCCGAGCCGAACCCGGTTGTGGTTAATGTGGCTTCCAGCAGGAGAAGGAAGCTCAAGTGTTTGGCTCGCAGAGATTCAGATTCGCATCACCGTCTGTAAGCGAGGAAGCAGGCAGGGATGTGCTTAAGGCCTCTAAAAATTGCAGGAGAAGGTGGTGCCCACTGTCACCATCTGCTTAGGGACGTTCAGGTGACATGAGAGGAAGCGGCGACAGATCGCAGCCAGCAACGGAGATGAAGGTATTCAGATGTGCTGCTGCGTCCCAGTGCTTGGGTTCGACCGGTGATTAGCGGTCGCGCGGATAAACCCAGCCTGTTGGTGACCTGATGGGACTCTGGAACTTTGTGCAGGAGGCGCCTGGATGAGAAGCACTTGTGTTTCCGTGCAGATAATGGTATTAAAACCCCTTTAAACACACCCGCTCTTTTCCTGGGAGCTTCCTTTGTGTTTGGCCTGTTAATCGCTGCGTCGCGCTTGTGAACTCAGAGCTACGGCCGTTACCCACATCTTCGCAAGTGCCGCCATAACAACCACTCTTTTTTTATTTCTGCGTCTTGGTCTCAGCCTGGAGATGGGGGTGCGCTCGTGACCGCCGCCCTGCTGTCAATAACTTGACTGCCTATCTTTAGGCTGCCCCGCGGTCCCGTCGCTCGGCCGCGGGCCCCCGTCACAGAGCGGTGTGCCGCACAGTCCCGCCGATGTCCTGAAGGGGTGATACCAGCGTCTGCTGCAGACACGTCCTCATGCCGCCCGCTGCTGATGCGTCTGCTTCTCGCTGGCCTGGATCCGCCGGCAGACGAAGGCGCTTCGCAGGCCCCCGGGAAATGTCCCGCTTTCTTGGACTGGGGGGTGGAGGAGGCAGGCGGGTCACAGGTGGAGTCTGCCTGCCTGTTACTGTATTTACTGCCTCCCCCAGACTAGTCCAAGTAGGTGCCTCGTCCGTTGCGATCTAACGCAAGCCTGCTATTTAAGCTGCACCAGGTCGCGAACTGGCACTTGTGGATTTTTACCTGATATCGTCCCTGAAGTCCACTAGGGTGTGTCCCAGTCAGAGCCCTAAGCATTGGATTAGGACGGGCAACATGTTTGGAATTCTGTGGTCGCAAGCTGAAGTCTGAGAGCAAACGGGCTGTGCAGAGAGGATGGTGTGTTTCTGTGGTGCTCTGAAGGGCCGCTGCCCAGCAGAGGCGCTGGGGGGAGCGTGGCAGTGATGGGGCCCAGAATATATGGAGAACAGAAGGTGTCCTGAGTAGACATGTGGACCACGCTGTATGAACAATCCTCTCTCTCTCTGCCGCTCTCGTTTTCTCTCTTGCCCTCCCTCCATCCCTCGCTCCCTCCCTCCTTCCCTCCCTCAGAGTGCCAGCTGATGAAGACTGAACGACCAAAGCCCAACACATTCATCATTAGATGTCTACAATGGACCACGGTCATTGAGAGGACCTTCCATGTGGACACGCCGGAGGAAAGGTAGGCCGCCGCCCATGACCTTGGCTGTGACCCCCGTGACGACCCCACCGCTCCAGGCTCGCCACACCCTCCCCATAATGTCTGACATTAGAGCCCATTTGGCTCTGTAACCACGGCTGTCTGACTGCGGCCGCATCGCCATCATCAGGGCTGAAAGGAATAACGCAGCTTGCGGGCCACAGCTTAGTGACACTCCTGCGACGGCTAGGCGCAGCAGGCCCCCGTGCCCTTCGGAAAGTTCCGGGCTGCTCCATTCTCCGTCACACGGCTGCTTTTGTACTCAACATAAATAAATACCCAAACATCCCCGAAATAACATCAGGGGCCATCCAAATGGAAGCGGTCTAGGGCGTGGATTGTCCCCCCCATGCAGCCCGACAGAATGTCCTGGCAGCAGGCCTGCGGCCGGACCCAAGTCCCCCCCGTCCGTTAGGATGTTTGATGTATGGCGCCGACACGAAAAAAACAAACGAGGTGATTAGTGGCCGCTGCGGCTGATGGTGGCCTGGTGGAGCTGCCTTTCCAGTGGCAGGGGCATAAATTATCCAGCTGTTCGGTCTTCAGGAGACGGGCCGAGGATGGGCAGTGGCGTGCCGGGGGGGGGGAGGGTTCTGCAGATCAGTGGATAAAATGGGGATCCTGCTGGAAATGCGTGCCTGAAAATGCCTGGGAATGCCGCATGTCATGTCATTTACATGCAGGTCGGATATTCTGTTATTGGGTGATGCTACAAAGCACCCCCATGTCGACACAGCACCCGTTAGCACAGACGACAGGCAGTCGAAATGCCTCCGTGAGCGGCAGCCATTACCATGTGCTGCCGTTTAAGGAGGTCACTGGAGATAGACCAAAAAAGTGGGATCCGACCCTGTAATAGAGTCGAAGCAATCAGCACTGTGAGAGCGAATGACCCCTATGACCTTGCTGGATCCTTGCTAATAGTCACTGCATGCGTGTAACCATCAGGCCTACACCGAATGAATGTGTGACTGTGGCTCCCTCTCATTAGGGTGCCCTGCATTCTGAAAACGGCACAGGCAGTGTGATTAAAATACTTATACGAGATGATGTGCAGATGAGAACTGCAGACATAGGTCACAGCAGCGGGTTAAAAGGGTTCATTCCTGATGGGCAGGTTAATCTGAGCTCGTCCAATGATGATTAGCATAGGTACCGCCTCCCAAACGGAGGGAGTCGCAGGGTGAGGCGTGGGAACGAGCCCCCTGCCTTGGGACAGGCTGTTCTGCCAGGACCGGGTCACACGTCCCGTGTCCCATGTCGCAGGGACGAGTGGACAGATGCTATCCAGATGGTGGCTGACAAACTCCAAAGACAAGAGGAGGAGAGGATCCAGTGCAGCCCCACGTCACAGATCGACAACATCGGTGAGGAGGAGATGGACACCTCAACCAGCCACCATAAACGGAAGGTGAGGCCCAGGAAGTGGGGAGGGAGCGACGAACACCTGCTGCGTCGAAGCATTTTGGGATGATCATCCATGGCTGACACCTTATCAAACATCCATGTCAGCTTGGTTAATTGTTGTAGTTCCTGTAAGAATTCAGTGCAGGTCTGTTTGCAGGCCAAAAGTGATTTTATACTGGGTCAAACATTGTCTTTGTTTTGCTTTGCTTTAGTCTGCCATTTTTATGATTTTGAGGATTTCTCATGAGATATATTTATATCAGGACATTTATGATTGTATATTTGTCTTCCAGACAATGAATGACTTTGACTACTTAAAGTTACTGGGTAAGGGCACCTTTGGGAAGGTCATTCTGGTGCGGGAGAAGGCCAGCGGCAAATATTATGCAATGAAGATCCTCAAGAAAGAAGTCATTATTGCAAAGGTCGGTGTCAGCACGTTCCCTTCAGCCTTCCCCATGCAACAGAGTCATCCATAATAAGAATGAACTTCATTAGCTATCATATGAAGCAAAATTAAGTTCTTTGTTTTCATAAGGCAAATTCTGGATGAGTCCATCTGTTTGCATTGTTTAGTTCTCAGAGATCTTCAGTCTGGGAGTTTCACAATTGGTGCCATCACGCTTGCCCTGCATGGTAACTCTGCAGTCATCTGAGGTTGAGTGAATGATGACGGGCCGGTAACAAAACCACCTGTTTTTCCTCCACCAGGATGAAGTGGCCCACACTCTCACAGAGAGCAGAGTATTAAAAAACACCAGACACCCTTTCTTAACTGTGAGTCTTTCTTTTATATGTACTGGAAGCATCTGAAATGCCACGCAGAAACGTACACGGAATGGGGGTGGGGATCAACGCGCCTTAACGCAAACATTTTGATTGTATGTACATGGTCCCCCCAGAGACTAATTATAATTCAGCGAATAAACTGTTATAAATGAACAGCTCAAATGTAGCTGTGCATCTGCTGTGAAGTCACCACAGAGAAGCCATTTTAGTGACACTCCAGATGCTGTTGTGAAATGCAAAGCGCACACACCAGGTTTAGCGAAACAATTAAGGCGTGCGCTTCAAGACACACCCCCCCCGCCACACTCTTTGAAAGCCACCGCCGATGCTCTCATGTAGAGTGGAACAGTGCTCCCTCCCATCCTGCCCGGCGCCCCCTCCCTTCCGGGGCAGCCGACGTGACGTCACGGCGCCTAACTCCCCCGCCCTCCTTGTCGTTTCAGTCTTTGAAGTATTCCTTCCAGACTAAGGACCGGTTGTGCTTCGTGATGGAGTACGTCAACGGTGGTGAGGTAAGCGGCCCCTGTCAGCCACAGCCCACACTGTGGAGGGTCCTCCAGTCTCGGTGTTAAATGCCATGAATACGGCAGGCCATGTGTGGCGTGGTGGTGCAGGACACGGACTTAGCATTATCGGGCGCCACTGCTGTTGTACCTTTGACAGGGTTTTGTACCTGAATTGCATTGGTAAATTAAGGGGGGGGGGGGTGCGGGAATGGGCTGCAGTCATTAAAGAAAAACCTCCCGGAAACAGCGTTAAGGAGACGTGCCGGTGCTTAATGAGTAGATTTATGGCGATCAGCTGAGTGTAGCTGCGCTCCCCGGTGAGTTCCTGTCTTCGCGCTGTCCTACTGTTCCTACGGTTCATGCCGCGGTGGGTTTATAATCAGAGAATTACTCATAAGCACCGGCGCACAGCAGCCCATTCATCACACCGGACGGTGACACGCCCACCGATGACGTCAGTATCCCTCCGGGCCGCTCTTCTCAGGGGGTGTTACTTTAAGTGCTGACAAGCGGCAGATTTATGGCGGCCAACCGCTTAGACCACCCCCACCAGCACTATGAGGGAGGGGGCGTGGCCTGATAAGTTTCGGGTCCTGGTATATAACCCCCATACCTGAACATCAGTGACCGCCTGCCCCCCCCCCCCCCCCCCCACCAACCGGCCCACCCGCCCCCCAGGGAGGAAATAAAAACCCGGGGGGGGGGCCCGGGCCGGGGGGGGCCAGTAA
>JAODKC010000064.1:3548482-3566674 GCA_026777985.1 Mormyrops attenuatus | reverse complement strand
AGCATATAGCCGTCCCTTTTCTGACCGCTGAGCGGGTGGCTGCCATATACAGAGTTGTCACAGGACCCCCGCGCACGGCCCCCCCCACCCGCCCCGCGGCCCCCGGGGGGGCGGGCCCCCCCCGGGCCCCCGCCCCCCCCCCCCCCGCCCCGGGGGCCGGGGGGGGGCCCGGGCGGGGGCGGGGGGGGGTCTCTGTGTCACGGCAGTGAGTATCGGGTCGCTTCCAATCTGCAATGTGACAAATGTAGTTTTTTTTTGGGGGGGGGGGGGTTCCCTTTTTTTTTTCTTTTTCTTTTTTCTTGCGAGCCACACGGGTCCGGCGCAGCACTCTGCGTGATCGGGAAGTTCGTTAAACATATTTCCCTGTACTCCACCATTGTTCTGCGCTGCAGTTCCGGTCCATTTTGGACAGGTTTTGGGTGTTGCGGTGTTTGCGCTGACTTTGGGTGCTGTGGTTATTTTAAACAATGGCCGCCGTTCAGATTTTCTCTTTTTTTTTCTCCTTTTTTTCCGTTTTCTCCTGCAGCCGCTCGCGGATTCGCGGGAAGGTGTCTACGTCCATACGCCGTTTCAGTGGGAATCTCGGCGATCGGCAACAGAGCATGAATATTCAAGCACGATGAATATTCACAAGTAAAATCATAATTAATGGTAAAATTTATATATTAAAAACACATTACTGGTGTCATGATAGTAATTCTGCCTTGCTGTCTAGAGGTGAGGAATCTCATTCTCCGGATTGTTTCCTGAACTTCCGGACAGTCTGTAGGAGTGCTGTGATGCTGACGGCTTCTGCCATACGACGTCCGTGTGCTGAGCGCCGTTTTCCTCTCCTGTCTTTCGCTGGCGTGTAGCAGCTTTGGCACAGCTCCTTGTCATTAAAGATTAACCCTCCCTGTATACTGCAGAGGGTTACGCAGGAGTCAGAAGGCCAGGGTGTGTGCGTTTATGTGTGTGTGCGTGCGCATTTATGTGTGTGTCTATGCGCGTGTGTGTGTGTGCACACGGGTGTGTGTGTGTGTGTGTGTGTGTGTGTGTGTGTGTGTGTGTGTGTGTGAAAGAGAGAGCTGGCTGTTTTCTCAGGCCTGCTGGGGCGCGGGGCTGGTGGAGCCACAGGCCCTCTCTCTCCTCCTCCAGCCCCAGCCGGCCCTGCCAAGGGCCCCAGTCCTGGGAGCAGCAGCCCTGCCACATGGCCGCCCGAGCGGGGCCTGTTCCTCCCCTCTGGGCTCCCCGCTCCGCCTGTGGCTCTGAGATGGGTTTGGGGGGTGGGGCGGGGGGCTGGCTCCGTGTGCGTTAATCGCGTCCCCTGCCTGCACCCGAGCTGCTCCTGCGAGTCCGACAGCAAGCCGGCCTCTCCCGGGCCCCCAGCACTCGCGTCCGTACGCGTGGGGCGCCCTCAGGGCCGAACGCTGCAGCTACATAGCTGCAAGGGAGCCACTCGAACCGGGAACCCGGCTTTGAAACATGTGGAATTTTATGAGCAGGGAGAATCTCCCATCTGGTACAGTCATGACTCACGCTGCCTATCGCCGCAGCCTCAGATCTATTTTCAATCCTGAAAGTGTCATGTTGCCCTCGCAGTGTTTAGCATTAGTAATCAATTGTCAATAAATTTTAGGCATTGTATAGAGCCCTGTGTTTCTACCCTGCCCAGTGTCCAGCAGGTTGTACAGCACCCTGCTTCTCTGCCCTCCCCGGTGGTGACTGGGACAGCTACCCAGAAAAGGGTGACCTGTGGACTCCAAAGTCTTCCATGGCCTGCGGCTGACAGGAAGCAGGGAATCGCTGGCCTCCAGGCTCGTCCCTGGGTATAGATTAGAGGCGAGTCATCGTTACTCGTCAAATTTGGAACATATGGTTACCTGGCGCTGGTTCAGCTGTGGCTGTCATTAAGCCGATGCATTAATTAGGGTTCCGCTTCAGAAGGCGCCCCTCTGCATCCAAACGGGGGATCCATCCCTCCACGCTTCTTTGTCCCATGACAGCTACCTCCTACCCCTTCCCCACCGCATCTTGGGACATTGAGTGAAGAGCGAGAGGGATTGCCTCCCTGATACCCCCACTGGTCCAGGGTGGGGTCTGTGAGCAAGAGGGCCTCGCATGTGAAGCGAGCATGAACATGGTGTCCACAGCGCCCCCTGGTTGTCAGCTTTGAAATGCTGCCATCTTTGTTTGGCATCATAGGCACCAACCACAAGCGTGGAAGCTACAGCTCAGTCCTGCATTGCATGGATGTGGGTGCACGACCTGCTCCCTGATCGTTACAGCCATGACTTCCTAATCGTTTGGCTCCGTCACTGAATTCCTCGATACCTCGTGTGAGATGAAGGAATGATCTAGGTTTTTCTCACGCTGGCAAACGATTTCATGGCATCTTGGCCGTCAGAATGTGATCGTTTGACTGGCGGTTGTCTCCTAGGTGCTGGAGGACAATGACTACGGCCGGGCGGTGGACTGGTGGGGCTTGGGTGTGGTCATGTACGAGATGATGTGCGGCCGGCTGCCCTTCTACAACCAGGACCACGAGAAGCTCTTCGAGCTCATCCTCATGGAGGACATCAAGTTCCCACGCACGCTGTCGGCCGACGCCAAGTCGCTGCTGTCCGGCCTGCTCATCAAGGACCCTAACAAAAGGTGCTGGATGTGGTCGCTTTGATGATGAAGATGGCCGCTTCGCGGGTGGCCAGTGGGCACACACCCATGCCAGGCAGAGATTACAGGCTCTGTCAGTCACTGCCTGGTTTAACCCAGTGGAAATGTTGATGAACTAACGGGTGGGTGGTGAGTTAAGCCTGTCCGTGATTGATGGGCAGCATAATCCATCCCATCCCGTTTTCAGCCTTGTCACTTAACATGGCTACCCAGAGCTCCCAAGCCAGTTAACATCTATGAAGCTAATTCCGTCACTGTGGATTATCTGTGTGCCAGTAATCTAATTCCCACTCAGAGTAATTATTATTCAGCTGCTCTGCTTTTATTATAGCCCGGTGTCGATTCTCTTTTCCGCAGACTCGGAGGAGGTCCAGACGACGCAAAGGAAATAATGCGCCATAGTTTCTTTTCTGGAATCGACTGGCAGGATGTCTACGATAAAAAGGTAGAGTGGGGGCTAGCCTCTCCTGGCCAGGGGGCGAGTCCGCGAAATGGCTCTGATGCCATGCTGGCAGATTGCAACTGTCACCCATGTGAATCGGGGACTTCTTGATGTCGTCCTTGACATTGTCATTTCCGTCTCTTGCAGCTGCTTCCTCCCTTTAAGCCTCAGGTGTCATCGGAGACAGATACCAGGTATTTCGACGAAGAGTTCACGGCACAGACGATTACAATAACTCCACCAGAAAAATGTAAGTCTCCATCCTTCACCTTTCATACTTGCACCCGACCTATGAGTGCAGGGATGACTTCAATGTGAATATGTATCACCTAGTGATAGAGCAACAGTCCCTGTGACTGCCTTCATGGGAAAAGCTGCATGTTGACTTACCTGCGCCGTCAGCAAGCTGCTGTAGATGCGTTTCCATGCCAATCTTGTGTGATGTCATTGTCAGGGTCCATAACCAGGGGCTCTGCTGAGTGTCGGCCTTGTGTGCTTTGCAGCCTCTTGGTTTAGGCCTCCCGCCCAGTAATCTGTATCATCTCTCCCCCCAACCGCAGTTGACGAAGATGGGATGGACTGCATGGACAATGAGCGACGGCCCCACTTCCCCCAGTTCTCCTACTCCGCCAGTGGGCGGGAATAATCCCCCCCCCCTCCCCGCACGGCCAGTACTGCGTCATCATCGTTTTAGGCTAGCACTGGAAAACATTAGCTCGTCAACATGACCAACCAGCCTGACCCCCTTTCCCAGTTCGCCTCGTTCTCTCTTAGGGTCCTTATTTATTGCGTACATGGAGAGGACCATTCCACCTTTTTCTGTTTTTTTTTTTTCTTTAATTTTATGGGAACTTGGGATTTTGCACGTAGGGTCAGGCCTCTCCAAGTCCGGCCCAGGTTACAGAGCCCTTCACATTCAGCGACAGTTGACTGGATGGGCCAGACTGTTTTGTTTGTCACGTTAGTTTGTATTTCTCTTTTTTTTTTTTTCTTTTGTTGTTCCTTGCGTTTGCATTAGACTGAGAGCCGTTCACATTCCTCATGGTGAACTGTAACAAAATGTTTTCATTTCCACCGCTCAGATGGGTGGTATGGGGGCGTGGCTATCGCATGGCTTATGACTCAGAGGGAGCCCTTTCGCTCACATTGCTATGGTGTCCCGGTGGTGTGGGGGCGTGGCTATCGCATGGCCTATGACTCACTGGGAGCCCTTTCGCTCACATTGCTGCGGTGTCCCGGTGGTGTGGGGGCGTGGCAGGGGGCAGGGTTATCGCATGGCCTATGACCCACATGGAGCCCTTTCGCTCACATTACTGTGGAGTCCTGGTGGTGTGGGGGCGTGGCGGGGGGGGAGAGTTATCGCATGGCCTATGACCCACATGGAGCACTTTCGCTCCCATTGTTGTGGAATCCCAGTGGTGTGGGGGTGTGGCAGGGGGCGGAGTTATCGCATGGCCTGTGACTCACATGGAGCCCTTTCGCTCCCATTGCTGCGGTGTTCCAGTGGTGTGGGAGAGCACCATCTGCAAGCGGGAGCTCCCCAGGTCAGAATCCAAACTGCCGTAAAAGTGATCGCACCGGCCAACCTACAGGACTCGGGTCCACTCTGGCCAGGGGAATCTGCAGGTACTGCTGATACTTTGGACAGAAGCATTTCCCGCAGCGCTCATGGATAAGGCAGATGGGCAGCTCACTTCCTGTTCCACGGCTGTAACCGACCTCAGGCTTTATAATTAGCGTCGTCTTTGCAGGTACACGTTAAACTCGAGGTTATTCTGGTGGCCCAATCGCTGTATTAACGGATCGATACGTAGGATGGAGGGTAGGGTGTGTAATGCAGAATTGTGTGTCAGCATGACCGTGAGACCTGGAGGGTATTTCCAGAAGGATACAGAAATCACAGCAATGTGGGCTGAAGAGACCCTGGGAAACGGAAGGCATGCTGCACCAGCTGATGGCTTCAGTGGGGTTTCTGAGTGACAGGGGGAGCCTGTTAGCTTTGGTACGTGTCCTCATTGGGCCAGGGGGGAGACCCGCTTTCTGTTGACTGCAAATGCCGTTATTTTTATATAAATATAAATAATTGGGCTGATGGCAGATATTTTTCCCTCCCTTTGTTGATGTAAATATGCAGTATGCTTTTTGACATATCACTGCTAGAGAACAGTTTTGTGTTATTGTGTTAATAGCTGGCTGACAAAAACAAAATGAAATGTAACTTTTGGGGCTTTGTTTACTGTTCATGATGCTACTTCCTGTATGTGCTGGAGGGGCTGCTGACCTCGGGGTGGGATCATAGAGGGGTCTGGGTTCCTGCACCCCCTTCAGACTGCTTAAATGTGCAATCACAGGAAGTTCGAGCATTTCATAACTGACCAGTCAACCCAGAGGAAGCACTGTTAATATTGTTCAAAGTGGGATGATATTGTTTTTTTGCACCACAATGATGGCTTCAAATTGTGTTTTATTTATTTGTTCTAACTGAATTGTTGCTGTTATTAGGGGAATTTTTTTTTGTTTTGGGTTAAAGGCACCTCCAAATGGCTTAAGAATGTAGTTTCGGCGCATCGCTAAGGTTTAATGTATTTTTTTTTCTTTTTTAGTTACATTTTCTTACCAAACTGTTACAGCAAAAGCCCTGCTGAAGACTGGCTTCAGTCCTCTTGTCGCTCTGGTTTTTATTTTATTTAAATGTATGCATGTAAGGGTCTCACGTTAAGTACGGTTTCGTCACCACAATGCCGTCAGAACACGGCAGATTCCCCCCCACCGGCAAAAGGGCTGTGTGAGATGGAAATGCTGCTTCTGTCCTGTGGCACCTGCTAATCCCCCCTCCCCGGGTCTTATTCCATGTTCATTTTTATATGCACATGTATAGGAGCACCGAAGAAACTTGTTTAAATGAACATGTGCTATTCAGATGAGTCTGAAATTGCTGTATAATGAGCGGGACTGTTCCCACCACCTCCTACTGGGAGACGTGGAGGGCCGCAGTGAAGCGGGACTTCCAGGGGCCATGTGACAGTACCTGCTGGAAGGATTGGGCAGTGAATCTGGGGGTCATTTATACACCGGTTACACCAGTGGGTGAACTGCAATACTGTCGATGGGCAGGATTTTCTGACTGACTCACAAATTCATCATTACTTAGAAGTTGCTACTTACAGACAGCAGGGATGCTGTGCTGAGATCTGCTAATGCTATAAGGAATTTTTTTGTTCACAGAAATATATATGAGGGTCCATGAGAAGGAGAGTTCTGGTCTTGGATCAGGAAATAACATTAAGTCTTACAATATAAGCACTGAATGCTGGATTTGTTTATGGCTATGAGATGACCAGCTAACTGGACAGCACTGGGGCAGTCTGGTGCCAGGTAGAGATGGGAATATTATCCCTTTGGTGGGTTTGTATGAGTGATGGGGGGCAAAATCATTGTCCAATCAGAAAGTAGAATGCTGTGTGGGTGGTTGGGGTGGGGTGGGGTGAGTCTGGTCTGTGTTTCGAGGGGCTGGTGGCAGCTGGGACACTTATCGAGATCCTGGTTAGGTGTTTCATCTCAAAGCGCCTTCCTGCGATATCCATGCAGTCATCTGCCACTGGGACGATTTGAGGGCAGTAACGTTTTGTTGGGAGCGGTCCACTCATGTTGCACTGTTTAAAATGGTATTCCCACATTCTGTGCTGATCAGTGCTGTCTGGATTTGGAAGGGGAAGTTACCGGTCAGCACCACAGGTCTGTCAGTATTCTTCCATGGGACACACCACTGTGTTAACTGTCCACGTAATTCTAATTCCTTACATACAGCTAATGCCATTGAACAGTACCAGCTACTTAATCCATAGCACAGCGGACAGACGTGTGTGTGAAGAGACGGGCAGCGTCTGTGCCGAGTCTCGTAGCCGTCAGCGGCTCCGGAGGCCACCCGGCGAGGAGTCTGACCCAGAATCCTCGTATTAAAAGGAGAGAGTGCAGGAGTTGCCTGAGGGCAGGATGGAGACAGCGCTTATGTGATACCATTGGTCCTTGTGGAGGAGGAATGGACCCTGTGACAGCAGAATGGCTGGATCCGGGAGAGAGAAAGAGAGGAGTGTGAAAGTGGAGGTCCTGATGACTGAGATTAAGATATCAGACTCACATCTGGTGTGGAGTAGAGAGGGGAATGACAGACGGACACCAGTGATTCTGTGTGTGCCAAGAGGTGCTCGGGCTTCTGTTCTGTACGTAAGCAGGAATTTACCAGAAAGAGAGGGAACTGCAGGATTACACTGGCAAATGAGTGAAAATGGACACTGCTGTGTGTTAAGTGGCTGTCGGTATGGGATAGTCTTAAATCTTGTTGGATAGATCCATTAAAAAAGACCTTAATGTACAATCTTGTCATTTCATCTTCAGTCTTTATAGTTCATGTGCACTGAGAAGTGGCATTTTGTGCTGAAGAACTGGTTGATTTTTGTTGTGATTATTATGTTGATTGTATTTCGATTTAAACTGAAGGATTGGAGAGAACATGTCGCCCAGAAATGGTGGATTTTCCTGTATAGCGACTGAATGTCACTCGAGGCTTATTTGAAGGCGAATCAAGATAGAGCTGTTGGGGGTGGGAAGAGTTGTCCCCAGATTCATGCCATTCAGAATAAGCTATCGTGGTCCACAGACAGATGGAGAAGGTGGATGCTGACGAGCTCCAGCCCCACCAGTCTGTAGGCTCGCCTGCTTCAGCCTCCACTTAAACCGTCTTTGCTTTGATTGAGCTCGACTGAATTAAAGGCTCGATTTTAAATCGCATGCAGCCAAGTGCATTCACTGAGTTCTCGCCTTAATTCTTCAGCTGCGTTAAACCTGATTAGTTAATTGTCATTAAAGGCACAGGTGCAGCTCTGATTAGAATATGCAGCCTTTGATTCTTTGTGAAACTTAAACCATCATATTATTTATAGACTGCTTAAGTGCTGCCACTATTAACTAAGTAATCATTGATTAAAATACTGAACACTGCTTCATTCAAAGGGGCAACAATGTGCATGTAATTAGCATCTCATTTCACTGTTAATAAAGCTTGACTTTGTGGGTAATCTGAGGAGACACTGAGTCTCGATCTTCGCTTTGGCCCGGTGTGTGGCCCGTTCGGTCGACACCTTGATCAAAGCCGGAAGGTTAATCGAAGCAGCCAGTGGCTTGAGGAGGTGGCTGGAGCGAAGGAGCCGGGTGATGATGTCCCCTGGGGGATCTGTGGCAGCACTGCAGAATGAAAGGATAGGGAAATATGACAGAAACGGGTGATGGAAGAAGGAGGATGTGCAAGTCGGCCGATGACGGTGGAGGAGATGACAGATGGACTGGTGTTTTTGAATGGCGAAGGAGGCCAATGCTGCCTTTCTGAAGTGCACATAGAGACTGTATCACTACTGTGGGGGTGGGGGGGGATGACTTGAAGAACCAGAAAGCCGACAGCTGCCACACAGATATTGGCATCCCTGCGATACTCTTCAACTTCTCAGACATTCAAACTGGAGGATTTTACATGGGCCAGAACAGCCAGGATTCTGTTACCGTGGTCTGAACCAAAGCATGGTGATGTGGGTATGTCCTCACAGGAAGGAGAGGGGCATGGGCAGGGCCAAGCTAAGGGTCATAGACACATGTGGTAGTCACAACAGTTGCTAGAGGAGTCTGTTATAAATTAATAAAGTGCAGGTTGAACAACATTGCGTGACGAATGCTTGCTACAGCTTGGCATGACAATATTTTCTGTGATAAATGGTTACTTCCACTGCCTGCTTCTGTACTGTGATCTCAAACTGCCCACAGAGTTGCTGAAGGGAGATCCACCCTGTCCCACCCTCGGGGGGCAGCGATTACTGCAGCAGCTGCCTCCGGTCAGACTCTCCTCCATTCACTTACAGTCTTCCAGAGTGCTTTGGGGTGCAGGTGGCACACAGCTCCACTAGATTAGAGTGTTTGGTTTTATTTTTTTTAATCCTCCTCCTGATGTAAAATCACTATTTATTTTACTTCCTGGAGGGGTTAAATGTACAAAAATAGACTCATACTGCTGATGTTTTGTTTCAATATTGTTTTTTGTTGTTATTTATTAATGAATTCCTTGTTGCATATTCCCATCCAGGGTATATCAGTCTGTTTCCTTTGGAATCCAGCATTTTGGGCTGTTACTGAACCTGAAAAGGTGGTTGGGGGAAAACCCTTATTTAGTTTGTGTGAACTGTCTGTTCAGTTTTTATCTTTTTTACACCCCTGAAAAGCTGTTTTACCATTAAGGTAGGACACACAAAGACACAGATGCTAGGTCTGTACAGGATCTTGCTCATTCTGATTGGAACCAATGTCCTCTCTGTAAACGACACCTGTGACTGCGTTGACGTGGTTCCGCTTGGTCTAATGATGTTGAAAGCTCCCCGGTCACCTGTCTTGATACAGATGTGTTCAGTTTGGCTCCAGTGAGTTATCACAGGGATGACTATCAATGGGCGTGATGTCGCATGTGAAGGATGACAGACGTTACGGTGTATTACTACTGAAACGGACGGTCGCTCGACAAAACACACGTACAAAAAAGAAAAAGGTTGACGTTTTCCATTCCACAGTTTAAAAGAAAAGACCCAGTGGGTCTTGAGTAGCACTTTCATTCCTACTGCTCTTTTTATACGTTTGCCTGAGAAAATGTCACTGCTTAAGAAGTTTGATCAAAAATGGGAAAAAGTGACTAAAAGCACAGAAGCCCCCCCCATGTTTTTAATTATGACAGTTAATATTATTTGTATAAATGTAATATTTCTTTGTGTGAAGTGCAGATGACCAGGTGTGTGGATGAGCTCTGGGCAGGAGATTCGCTCTGTGACACTGGCGGGGTCGCCCCCGCCCATGAGCCTGTGTGATGCCCTCTGCTGCCCAAAGAGCAGGTCTGAGTCCTGCGGTCATTCAGACGCGAGTGTCAGACACACTGGGCAACAAGGCGGAGGCAGAGTTATGGGGAAGGCCCCACTCTTCCTCGACTCGACCCCCCCGCCAGTGTCAATCTTTCTACAGTTACTATCACAACCACTCAACTCACAGGTTCATGAGATTAAATTAATAACTATAATAGTCATGGAAATAGTCTGACAGGGTCCACAGCTACCCAGGAGTCCCAGCAGTATTCAGGTCGGCTTCCCGTTTTAACCCTCCGATCAAATGGCTCTCATACCGTGGGATGGCCCCTCCCAAAGGAAATGTGTAGAAGAGCTGGGCTGTGGCCATGCCCCCCCCCCCCCCCCCCGGGGTGGAGCCTGGGGGCTGCTGTGCCTGGGGGCTAGGGCCGTACACCCTTCATCATCTGGCCGAGCACCAATGTGGATTCTATCCTTACTAACTGCAGGGTCTATACAATATATACATATATAAATATATATATAAATAAATAAAATATATATATTTATATATTTTACACCTCAACGTACACTCTTTGCTGCTACTGTTTGTACTGTCTACAACAGATTTTCTTGTTATCTTGCTCCTGGTCGTGTATTTTGAACGAGCATGAATTGTAAAGTATTTATTTAAAGAAAAAAAATTACAAATCAAAAAAGACAAAAAAGAAACCGACTTGTAATTATTAATTTTACGTCCACGTAGCTTTAGAGTTTGTGACATTTCTTGACCTTGCTAGCTGTCGATGGATCCATGTTAAGATCTAGTCATGTGGTTCAGGATTTTAAGCAGAAGGGACTAAAGAGAAAAAAATTGAATTACTGTCAGTCATATTTAAAGGATAAAATGTTATTTCCTTTAACAGGACCCACAAGGATGTGAAAATAATCTGCAGGAAACTGTTTTTTTGTACACTGTACATCCTTAGTATTTTTACATGTAAATGTATATGATAGGGGTGCACATTACCTTCCTTCTTACAGACAGCTTAAATAAAGCATTATGTCAATCTGCTTCAGCCCTGTGTCTGTGTGCCGCTGTCTTCTGTGACCCAGTTGAACGCACATGACGGACAGCCGCTACCATTCAGAAGTGTTTGTCTATGTATGGAACATATTAGGGGTGTGTCTCTCCCACTCAGACAATATAGCAACATCTACATACATGGTCTATGATATGATTTAGATTGGTGAAAGACACTATTTTGTTACCGCCTGAGAGTTACGGTAACAAAGCAATCATAAGATCTTAGGGGGAAAAACAGTAACATGATGCAACGAGTCTATTGATTTGTATTGATTAGCTTTTCAGTTGGTTTCCTTCTAAATTTTAGCCGGACTGCGGGTGTTAAACTGATGCAGCTGTATCAGGGATATTTGGACCAGATTTCCGATTTGAAACTGTTTTTCATTGCAGCCCATATATTATAAGCATATATAATATATACACATAGAAAAATGCTATGTAAAAATATCCATATTCATCTTTACTGTATTAGTCATTTTAATGTAATTAAAACAAAACTACAAAATGGCAGCGGTTTCTGTCTCCCCTTATAAATGTACGTGTGGGCGGCCTTCACCTCTCTCTCACAGGCGTGCACACATACACACTCGCCGCTCCCTGAACACAGCAAGTGCCTGAGCGTTTCCCCAGTCCTATCGCCCTAGAGCTGAGAGGGTCACCATCTTCTATGCTGCACAGCCCGGGCCGCTCCACGCCCTGTCGCGCCCCCTGCCTTTTCCGTAAATCAATGGGCTTGATCCTGCCACTCACAGGGGTTTTGCTGCCACCCCCGATTAGGGGCCACGGGGGGGAGGTAGGCCGCCGCTTCCATCAGGTGGGAGGTCTTGCAGCTGCAGGTGCCTGGAACGCAGGAGGGTGACAGTAAGGATAGCGGTCGGCACGTACGCATGACACCTGCTATTGGGTTCTAGGAACGGGCCCCCAGGGGTCGGGGGGGTGCAGACCGTGCCCAGGCACCGTAAATAAGAGTGACCTCCTGCCACGGGTCGGATGCAGTCCCCCCCGCGTCCTGCGGGCTAACCGCTAGGATGGTGTTTGGAGGCACGCTCGCCAGGGACGAAAACGGGAGGCATCCCGCCCCCTCACGTCCATCCCTGCTGGAGCCCAGGATGCTGTCAGCACTCAGTTGCTAAGCTCTCAGGATTTCTGCACCTTAACCGCTGGCAGCTTATGTGCTCATCTGAGCCTATTCAGCTGGGTGTTCTGCTGCAGCGGAGCATGCTGGGTAACCTGCCTGGTGTACAGGGGTGTTGCGACGTGAGCTGGAAGCCTTCTGCCTGTGGGCCCGCATTCGGCGCTGTGGTGCCCGGCGCCCGCCGGCCCGCTTACCCGCACACGCAGGTTCCGCATCTCCTCGCTCAGTGCCTGTCGCTCCTGCATTAGCTGGTTCTGCCTGTTGAGCAGCTCCAGCACTTGCTGAGCGCTGGCCTGACTGTGCTGGTCCAGCTGCTGCAGCCTGCAGAGGGAACACGGCGGTAAGCGTGTCACTCGGCTCGTGGCGCGGCGCCTCTGCGGGCTCTCAGCATGCACCAGGAGCCGTTTAACCTGCTCTGCTAAGGCTGCGCCTTCTCAATAAACAATGAATGGCGACACCATGTTTTTTGCTCCTGAAAAGCTGCCTGGACGGCGTACGCAGCCAGCGCTGAAAAATATGAGTAAAAGGCGGCCAGAAAATACCAGGGTATGGCAATTCCTGGGGCCACAATAGCTCAAGAAATGCTTTTCAGAGGGTTCCATACTTTGCAGGTATTTGTTATTATTCATGGTTTCTGAACAGAGCGTGTTTTACATCTTAGCACGTCTATAATCTGACAGACTACACCGCTGTCCCTAGTCACATGACAGAGGGTTTGGCCAATGGCAGAACGGGGGCTGGGGAGCCTTCAGCGCTGGCGGCTCCTAGTGAGGGGAGGCCTCTAGCTGTTGCTGAGAGGAAGGACAGATGCCCTGATCCCACTCGCTGGGGCCGTGCCGTCTGTGTGCTGGGAAGGTGCCCCCCCCCCCACAAGAGCTGCAGCGCCTGGGCCAGCTTGTCCTCGGTTACGGCCCGCTGCGCCACGAGCTGGAGCTGCCCCCCCCCCCACACCGAGCCTGGCACCTCAGCGCCAGCGTAGCGCTCCAGCCTGCGTCAGTCAGTCAGCTGACCACCCCCCCACAAACACGCACCACCTGGCAGGGCGCGGGTACAGAGCGCCTCGAGCGCGACGACCTGATCTGACTCGAGTGGCTTTCCTCATGCCCGTCTTCCCGCTCTCCAGGACTGCTTCCCCATTTGAAGCCTCGGCAATGAATGCAGGAAATCTCACAGAATTCCGGACCTTATCTGATCTATTAAGTATGGTGACATTCCAGAGGATCTGTAAATACATCCTAAAGCCGCCCATAATTAAATCTATTACCCGTTTTCCCCGCGATCCGTCTGTCGTCTCGCTCGGGTTTTCGTGATGCTTTTAGCAGTGGAGTGGTGTTAAAATGTGCACTATTTCATACTGCCACACAACATGACAGTAAACAGAATATTCATTCACACCAGATTTTATCGCACCGTGAACGTCTGCAAGCTCATGGACTAAGGGACTCAGCGCCAGTGCCGCTTATTCCCTAGCAACTGTACGGCAGGCCGTCGGCAAGGGGAAGCGCGCACTTTGGTTAAGCGCATTACAGCCGCGGACGTTTGGTGACACAGCTCTCTGGGCCGTGAAGGCTGGCCAATCTATCGCCAGAGCTGACCTTAATCTGCACCGGCGGTCACGGGAAACCAGGCGTCACGAGGGCCACGTGCCCACCTGGCAGGCGAAGGGGGGGGTGGGGGTTGAATCTCAAGGAAGGTCCTGGAATAAAGGGACGAGCTGCTCTGAAGCAGCGCTCGCAACGGGGGTCTGATTAAATCAGAGCCCCGTCCAGCAGTCGAAACAGCAAATCCAATAACTGCGCTACATTTGCTGGCACACAACTTAATTAGGTTTTTAATACAGCTTAGCGGACGGGCTCTGGCTCTGGCCCCCGGCCCGTGCCCCCACCCCCGGCCCACCCCACCCCGTGCCGGGGCTGGCCGGCTGGCTGGCCGCTGCGCGCCGCTGTGGGAAGGGGGCGGATGGCGTCCCGCTCCACCTCCGCTCCCCCACCGGCCCTGGTGAAAGGACACCATCTGGCCGCTCGCGGGCTAACCGAAAGGCGGCAGGGCCACACAGGAACATGGCTCTGCTCGCTGGAAAGCCGGCCTCCTTATTCAGCATCAGTAAACGGCTCTTGCGTGGCCGCTGCCCACCGTTGCCGCTTTCAGCCATGCTGTGAGCGCTCACACCTGTACCTGTTCTTCAGGCGTGGTGGCATGGTCTGTGCTAAGCTCTTCTAAACCATCTCAGCAGCACTGAAGCTTCCAGATGTTCCAGGAACAGTTGATGCCAACGGTGGCATTTGCCCGCATTTAGACTGGGGATGGTCTTTCTGATACTCGTCCTGTCCAAGATTTATGCATTTGAACCCCACCTCCTATGGTTTCTTAACGGTTGGGGGGGGGGGGGCTGCCTCAGATGAACAAAACCCTTCGCTGTTACACAGTGAGGGCCGGTCACTGAACTCCCCCAATCACGTATGTCGGCAGGAATGCGGCCTCCCAACGCAGGCCCATCAGGACGGGGAGGAGCACACGGCCACCATGCCGCCAGTCCACCCCGCCAGCCAGGTATTTCTTAATTCCGCCGCCGTGCTTCTTAATTGCAATTAAAAGATAAACAAACACACAAACAGGCCTACATGTGCTATAGCCCAGAGCTCCTGTACAAGGTGGCAGCTGACACCGTCTGTTTACAGGAGGGACAGCGTGGTTTGTATTGCTAAGAGAGAAGCCAGACTGCTGTGGGCAGCCTACGGCTAGCAGCGCGCTTCCAGGAGAACGCCGCAGCCGCTCCCCCCGGACGGCACGCTCGTTTACCCCGCACCCGCTCACCTGGGAGGCAGGTGTTTGGCAATGGGCTGTGATGGAGGGGGGATGGGGGCTGCCGGGAATTCTTCAGGCACCACTGCAGACACCACGCTCTTAGACCCCGGCACGTGGTAGCTATGGCGGCGCCAGAAGAGAACACACTGTACATGCTAAAGGCCCTCATGACCTTTGACCTCCCAAAGTTTCCCCCAAGAAGGCAGAAACTGGAGGCTGCTACTCATCACCAGATTGGGAGACTGAGAAACTTCTGCTGGCTGATCTGAAAACAGACAGACTCATTAGTGCCAAATCAACACTATATACTGGCAGGCTGTGCCAACAGACAGGACAGGAGAGAATCCAGGCCTCGGAAATGCGAGCGGCAGCAGGACACGCGGCAGCCGTGTCCTGACCAGGTGGCCAGCCCGAGGCACACTCGCTGGGCCGGCAACACACACCCTCGGACTCGAACCCGTGATGCTGTTGCTCCCGTGGGTTACGATGCGCGAGTGAGAGTTTGTGTACAGATTTCTCTGTCGTATCCCTACAAAACAAACCTAATCTTGTGCCAAATGTTTCGCCTGATATCCATTTTAATCCTTTTTCTGAGGTTTGTTGGGACTGTTAGCGGCGTGAGGCGGAATGGACAGACAGGCGACAATGCCACTCACCACCCTTAAACTGGCACATCACCAGGAATGAAGCTCGGGAGCAGGAAACAAGGGAGACTTTTTTTGTTTTGAATTGGGAGGGTGGGGGCACGGCCTGCAGGGTACAGGGAAAGGGGCAGAAAGTACGGCTGGCTCAGCTTGCCGGGTTGAAACAGCAGCGCCAGGGGCATCGTGGGTGCAGATGCTCAGTGACACACCCTCCCTGCTCCCGCCTGGCACAGCTCCGTACTCTGCGAGGAGTTGGGGGGGGGTTCTGTCTAGGGGAGAGAGATCTCACGGCCCCCCAACCTGTTTGCAATAAAACGGAATATTGTTGCACGTCTTCCTTAGTCTCTGTTTTAATGTCCTGAAAATGCACACTTGTGGCCCAGCACCCGATTTCCAACTCCATCCCCAATCCAGAACGTGGAACTTCTCATCTTTACCCAAGATTTGTTTATCAAAACCTCTGAAGTTAAAAATAAAATAAAATAAAATAAAACAACTGTCGAGGGTTCCAAAGCCCTGAAATTGAGAGGGACTCTGTGTCATTCCCGCCAGCCCAGTGGAACCTAATGGCCAGTTCCTGGAACCTCCCAGCCCAGTTTCGGGGCCGTCCCGCCGAACGGGACGCGAGCCTAATCCTGCCGCACGGTGCCTGGCGGAGTGCGGTTCCGTCCCGCGTGCGTGTCCTGGCACCTCGTCACATCGGCTCCTTGGCACAGCATCTGGCCAGAAGGGGCTCACCGCAGTGGGGCAGAAAAGGCTGGGGTGGAGGGGTGGGCACTGCACTGCCCCTGAGACCCCATCGCTGCAACAGAACCCGCCACGTCCAGACGCTTCCTGTCCGCTGCACAGCAGCCAGGGTTGATGGGTTAGATCCCGTGGCCCGACGTGCAAACACGCTACCATGGCAGCGCGCCACAGCAGAAGAGCAGATCACTCTCAGTCCGTGACATCACACTCCGTACGGAGGACTGGGGGCCTGTCCAGCCCTATGGGCCCCATCCCTGCGCCTTATCCTGCAATAAATTCCCCAACTTTTCTGACTTATAGTGGCTGGGGACAATTCTGTACTGACAGCCACTAATCACACCAATCTTAAGCATCTTTAACATCCACTGCAGAGTGGCACTGACCCTCTCTCTTGGCCTGCAGCATGACTGAATGCTAATCTGTCACTCGTTTTGGGGGGGGATCAGTCAGAGCCTCAGGGACACCAAGGACTTACTCTTCCCATTTTGTTAAGCATCTGGCCTGGCTCGCCCCTGATGCACTCTAGGGGGCGACGCTGCAGAGCAGTGCCACAGCATCGGCTCTTTGGTCAGACAGAGCAGCCATATTACCTTGTAGTGGATTGGGTTTAACAGCACACAGGAAATGTACGAAAGATTTACGAAGGCTTACAAGTCAGGAGTAAACAAACACGTAAAAAAAAAATAAAAAATTTTAAATTTAAAAAAAATAAGCTGAGAGCGAGAGCTGCCTGCGCGAGGCGGCCGAGAGAAAATCCACCTTTTGTTTCCCGCTAGCAAGACGCGCTGCCAGCAACGGAACCGTCGGCGCACTGGGAGGCGCTCTGCGGCACGCGGCCCTGTGTGAGCTGTGTGGCTTTAGAGCTGCTTGGAGCCAGCGCTCCACGGGGCCCATGGCAGCGGGCGGCTGCTCCATCGCCCCTGGCGACATGGTCCAGCTGGAGACTGCTGCCAGAGTGCTGGGTGAGTGGCGCCCCCTGGCTGTGGAGAGGTGCCACTGCGCCAATCCCACGGAGTGACGGATCCGAGTGTACAATATTAACGCCCGCCTACAAGGCAAACAAATGGACCGCTGCTTTGACGTGTGTTCAACATGGATTTCAGCCTCAAAGTTAGTTAGTAACACTGCTATCTGTCCATCTTCCACCTGCTTATGCTAGGCAGGGACGGGGGGGAAGCTGGAGCCTCTCCCAGGCATAGGGCACAAAGCAGGGGGATGCCCTGGACGCGCTGCCAGGCCGCAAGGCGCATACATACATAGACTCACACTCTACAGGAACTTCAGAGACGCCAGTCAGCCTGACTGGGGACTGTGGGAGGAAACCGGTGAGATACGGGAGGACGTGCAGGCTCGCACACACACACGGCATGGGGATGGGATCTGAATCCACGGACTCCGGCGGGCTGAGGCAACAGTGCTGCCCACTGGGCCACCCTCTTCATCATCATCATCATCGCCATCATGAACCGAGATGAACACCCCAAAGAGAAGAGACACAAACTGACAAACTGGAGGCTGGCTACACGCAGCCCGTGACCGATATGCCAGATAATCTTGGATTCGTTGTTAAGCACTGAAATAAACACAATTTTAAGGTTCTTACTCAAGGTCCATATTTTCATCCAAGCCTAATGCAGACCAGTTAATGATGAATTACTGGCGAAAATAAACCACAGCCATCATAGTCACGGTACGTGTACACACACACACACACACACACACACCCTCCTCCCACTCCCCTCTGCCAACTTCATTTGCAAATGAAAAGTTTTGTGGAGCGTCTTTGAGCTTTTGGGGGGTGCCAGAGCGGCGTG
>JAODKC010000064.1:3507080-3525422 GCA_026777985.1 Mormyrops attenuatus | reverse complement strand
CACACACACACACACACACACACACACACACACACACACACACACACACACACACACACACACACACACACACACGTCTGATCACAGCTGAAATTTTCAGCAGCAAAACATGCCTTTTTATCAATTTGTGATCCCATCATTTTGTTTCTCGCATGTATGGAAAGCTAACTGGCTAACTTTGTCACCGAGATCAGTGGTTCAGAGACAAACTGTACTGGGACACTGAAGGATGGAGCACAACATCTATATGCTTGTAAAAGGCTACAAGCCAAACAGGGGTTTGAGAAATACATCAATAACACATGAGCGTACAGGGTGAGCGTGCGCTAAGGCAAAGCAGTGATATTTACTATCGCAGCGCAGTATGCATTTAGAGCATTTCCTGAACTAACGTCAAATATTTCTTACCTAAAAGTTGATATTTAACCTCAGAGTTAATTGCAAGTTTATCTTAAATGACTCATTCCTTCTATTTCACGTAATGTCACTTGTAGCATTTAAACATCACAGATGAAGAGACTGATGTATATATAAAATTATGTACATTGTTAAATATATTATTACAAGACTATTTCAGTTACAGGATGCATACAGTTTCTACGTTTGTACATTCGCGGGTATTGCAATACTATAATAGTAACAGAAGTTACTATGAAATATCATAATTAAAATCCATCCAATCACCCACCCCTTCCAGTAGCTTATCAAGAACTTGGTCAATGGGGGGGTTAGCAGTGTACAGGCGCCTACCCCAGGCCAGAAACCCCCTTGGACTGGTATCTTAGCAAACTAGTAAATTAGAAAATTAGCTCTGGCTGAGTGATGTGACAGCACTCTCTTCCGTTTCACCAAGCTTCAGAAAAAAAATCTCTTGAGGAAATACAGTTGCCCCTCGGTATCCATGAGGGATTGTCACCAGGACCCCCTGCAGGTACCAAGATCCATGGACGCGCAAGCCCCTTATATGAAATCCCATAGGTATTTGCATATAACATGTGCACATCCTCTTACATAAAACTTAAATAATCCCTGGATTACTTATAATACCCAAGTCAATGTAAACAATACCGTATAACGACAAGAAACAATTGAGTTCAGCACAGATGCAGGCTACAGCAGTTTGCCTACACGTCGCTTCATTCGCATGGATTCAGCATAGTGCTCGATGCGCAGCATTAGAGTCTTTTTTTTTTTAATTTTTTTTAAATATTCTGAATTTTTTTTCCCACCAAATATTTTTGATCCGAGGTTGGTTGAATCCGCGGAAGCATAACCGTGGATACGGAGGGCCGACTAGTTCTTTTACCAAAAAAAATGATTAAATAACTATAAAATCTCACCACTAGGTGGCAGCAACACAAAATAAAAAACTTTTACTAACTTGTTAGCCAACAGAGTTGGGTCAAGTTATTCGTTTTTTTCCTTTGTATCAGACACTTTTACCCGGAGCGACTTGTAATAAAGTGAATAAATTTGAAATATAAATAAATTTGTATTCTCCCTAGGATGTGAACCCGCAACTTTATTGCTGTTCATACGGATCGAGTCGCTGACAGCTGCCCAGCACTGCTCAGAAGGTGGAGACAGACCTTCCATGCCAGCTCTTCCTTCTCCTTGCGGACTTCCTTGCGTACCCCCTCCCTAGCCAGGGTGAGCCTCTCCTGCTCGGCCAGCAGCTCTCTCTCCAGACGCTCCCGCTGCCTGGCCAGCTCACCACGCACCTGCTCACATTGCACCTGGGCCTGGGGGCAGACACACATGTTCACACTGCACCTGGGGGCAGACACACATGCTCACATGTACTACACCACACTGCGTCAACTCCTACACACGCTCACTGCCAGCCAAGCCCCTGAGTGCTCAGCATCTCAGCTTTCTAAACACCTTATCATTTTCTGGAAAAAACACACAGAGAAAACTAATATTGATTCTGAAATTGTTCCATGGTCTTGGAAGAACTTGCTTCCAGGAGAGGAGTTGTATATCTGGATCAAAAATTATGCAGAAGGGCCAGTAAAGGTTTTGTACAAACATGCTTGCTACTGAAGAGCTCCCAGGAACAACAAACCAAAACATTTGTGCATTTACAGTACATCTACAGCCTGGGTTGGACTGTGGAATCGGAATGGACCCGACAGACAGGAGTCTCACCCTGGCTTTCTCCAAGCTGGCCTCCTCTGCCATCTCCACAGCCTGCTTCACCTGCTGGTAGGCACTGCGTTCCCGCTGCTGCATCTCACTGTGTGTCGCTCGCAGGGAGGACAGCGCCCCCAGCAGCTCATCCCGCTCCCTGAAGGGGGGATATGAGCAATGCTCTCTCTAAGACCACAAATGAGACTATACACCCCAACATCTACCAACTGGCTCCAGTCAAAGTGCATGCTCTCTGATCAGGTAATTACACTGAGCTTTTAACCCATGTGAAGTGAGAGTTACAATTAACTGAATCCGAGTACAGAGAAGGGAAATTGTTTGAAACAGCATGACATGTGGAAAGTCCAAATTGAATTTGCATTTGCTAACTTCAATAAATCTATCATCAAAGCTTTGTATTCAATGACCGATCCCACAAATTGAAGTTCAAATTCTATAACTAACTATGACACATCTTCTTGTGTGTTTGCTAATATTAGCCGTAGAAGAAACATTGAAGTTTCTGTTCTGAGCACTGAACTGCAGTTATATCTGAAAATGCCATGGCTTGCTTAGCGGAAGCTCTAGGTCATTAAACATTTCTATGGCTATTTCTATTCTCTTTTTTTAAGCTATTTCTGTCCATATTTACAGATAAAATGATAACTGGTATCAGACAGTGCCTGTTGATGACAGAAGGCGAATGGAATCAGCTCTCAGAAGAGGCCTTGCTGAAGCCCATCAAAAGCTGTAAAAACACAAAGAGCAGGCGGAGAGCAGACAGCTAAGCCCCGCAGGGAAACTCACTTGGTGAGTCTCTCGACAGCCTGGGCATGGACGCTGCCATGTGCCTCCTGCTGGGCACACTGCAAGCACAGGCCGCCAACCCGCGGGCCACCGCCAGCCGAGGACGCTGCCTCCTGCCTCCGGAAACGACCTTTCACCTCCTCTGTCTCCTTCTGAGAGGTCGTCAGCTCCCTCCTGGGACGGGGCAGGGTGGCACCAAAGCCACTTTAACACCATGACAATCTCCTGCAGTACACGCATGCATGTGCGTGCTCATGCACACACACGCACACACAGGTTGCTTCCACACCAGTCCTTAGTGTTGCATTTAAAATATAACTGCACAAGGCAAAACACCACAATAATTTCAAAACGCTAAATCCAGTTATCCTTTTATATAAACCTTGTGCCTTTTTTCCAAGAAAAAAAATGAAAAATGTCACTTAGAAAGACGCCCAGGGCAACATCAGCAGAGATGAGTGTCTTGATGCCCAGGGCAACATCAGCAGAGATGAGGGAACACGTACCTTAGCGACAGCACCTGTGTCTCCAAAGCCTGCGTCTGTGCCTGATACAGCAGCTTAAGCTGTGCCTAGCGGGTACAGCACAGCCAGTGATGACAGTGGACATGTTTCTGACATTCACAACACACGTGTAGAATGCGAACTCCCTGTGAGCAACGCTAAGTATCCAGCCAAGGCTATTTGTGACTGTGCGTTTACTCAATGATACAGCATTCATTTATTATACTATTATCCATCCATATTTATATGTTTATATCAGGTACTTAATGGTGTATAAGTTTATGTTCTTTTGTCGCATGTGTTGGTAGAGAGCAGTGGTTCTCAAAGTCGGTCCTCGGGCCCCACTGCCCTGCTTGTTTTCCTGCTATCCCTGCCCCACACACAAGTCCCAGCTGTTTCAGCTTTTGATTGACTGGACACACCTGATCCAGGTAAATCAGCAGTGTGTAGGGCAGGGATAGCTGGAAAACAAGCAGGGCAGTCGGGCCTGAGGACCGAGTTTGAGAACCATTGGTATAGAGCAAACTGCAATTAGCAAATGACTTTTGTCTCTTTTGTTGATGTATATTTTTTCTTATCTTTGCTTAATCTATTGCATTTTTGCCAATATCATGATTTTGGATAACAGCAAGAATTAAGAGAGAATAAAGTAAGATTATGCAAGAAATATGTGGAAAGCGCATCTTCAAAACAACTGGGATGAAAAGGGAGGTAAAAAAAAAAAAAGGTTTGAGGGCGTCAAGGACAGATGGGCTCATATCACAAACCAGTTCATTCTGCCATTTGTTAGTATCCAGTTGCTGGGCCACTGCTGCAGCAGCATGCACTCCGCACTGAGCCCTGTCTGCTTTGGGAGTACTGCCCATTGGTTCCAGACCATCCGTCTGCAGCAGAGAGAGTGCCGTCAGGCCTTCCCAGCAAACCCATTCTGAGCATGTCTCCCTCTGCCCAACTTTTGCTGGGTGTTTGAGGTAGCACATGGCAGTGGCACGTGACAGCAAATCACCGTGGCATCCAGGATGGTGTAGTCCTTCAGCGTGTCCTCCACCGCCTTGGACTTCAGCTCAGTGTGCAGTTTCTCATTCTCCAAGACAACCACCCTGATCCTCTGCTTCATCCCCACAAGCTCCTCCTGAAAACAAACAAACAAAGAGAGACAGACACAATGGCATGCCTGCTTTGAATGGGACTTCCCAGAGGGTCTCAGTTTAATGTGAATAATAAATTTAACCCCCCTCTCTCCAAAAGAAAAGACTTATATACCAGAATCTTTTGTTTTACAAGGGTCTGATATCAGGAGTTACTACTTTTCATCACAATAGCATGAATTCTACAAATACACACATACAATTACACAACAATGGCAATACACTGGCTAGCAGAAGCTATGTCTAAGGCCTGTCACCTGGCATCCTCACATTTTATACATCACTGTCTAACATCTCATTAGCTGAAAGTAACAGATGCTCAGTGGCACTCCCTCCACATTCAGACCTTGCAGAACTTGACTTCGGCCTCCAGGTGCCGGATGTACTCGGACTGGTTGTGGAGGATGGGTACCAGAGCCTGAACAGCGGGTACGCTGGCGTCATCGGAGGACTTCTGCTGACCGGAGGAAGGGAAACAGGAAGTTATGAAAGACTGATCACCGCTGCAGCTGGTGACATGAAGTACAGTTATCAATAATTTAGAAGAAACAGTGAGATCAGAACACAAACTGACACAAAAACTAATTTTACAATACAAACCTTCCAATACAAATCTGAACAGAAATACAGAGGGCCAAGGTTCTCTGTGCATAGTGTATAAAACAATTCTTCAGCCAAAATGGCACATCGACAGGTGAATTTCCCCTTTAAAATAACAGGTGAACTTCCCCTTTAAAATAACAGGTAAACTTCCCCTTTAAATATCCCCTTTCAGTTTTCATCAGACATGTGCTTGTACAAACCAGTGTACTGGTGTGGGCTCAGTACCTCAGAGATGGGCTTCTCCTTCGCTGTGCTGTGCAGGTTTGCTTCTTTCTCCTGCTTTAACAGTAGTGATCTCAGCTGATTGACTGTAACAAACAGAGAGGCTTGTATTTATATTCAATGGGCATGAACAGAAAACCTTCAGTACACCCCGACAGTTACCTTCATCTGCTTCGCTATCCAAAGGGTAGCCAAGTTGCTTGACTTAAGAGTGTACTCTTTCTTAGCCAATAGAAAAATACCAGAAGATTTTTGCTTTAAAAATTACTGGAAATTTCCAGAACGGCAATAAGAATGATTCCTTTATTCTGTCAGGAGCACATAACAGAATACGGAGGCAGTTCACAGTAGCCGTGACTGGGGACCTGCATCACTATGCTGCAGCTGGTGCCAGGAGTCTTCTCCCACAATGCTGTCGGTCTGCTGGCCGCCCCCCGCATCCATACTTTCTGCTTCAGAGCTGGGATCCCCGAGGACGTCAGTCAGCTGCAGGATGCTGCGGTTAGCCCTTTCTGAAAATCAGAGATGATGGAGAGCACGTGCTGAGCCATAAACGCACATTCAACAGCTGGTTAGGCATGCTAACTTTACCCGTTTAGTAGTTGTTCCCATAAAGTACTTCTGACTAAACGACTTCAAGACCCATAAATTATTACTGATTGAAACTGCATGTGAAATACCCTCCGAGGAAATTACAGCTGAAACCAGTGTACTGTAGAACTTAATCAATGGTATACACTGGTGGTTACCCACCAACACATCAGCTGGTACGGTATAGCTAGCAGCGAACCCAAGCCAACACACTAAGTAAATTGACCACGGCATTAATTTTAACATAGTAACGGAAGGGGGCTTTGCAGTCACTAAAGGCCACACGAAACACCGGAATTAGACTGGAACCTTAAAATGATTCATTCGCATTCGCTTTCCAAGTTATGTTATCTGGCTAATTATTCATACATCTTATTATCAATATGGAAACTTGCTAGCTAAACATACTACTACTAACAATTAGAAGCTTACAGAGACGTGTCGTGGGACTTTCTTTCCCAAAATAATGCAAATGTAATATTTATATGTCAAAATTATTAATGACCTGCTGTTAAGTTAATAAAATGACTGACACCTAAACAGTAACGACAGTAAGAAATATCACACAGACAACATGACATGTGCTAGCTAGTCCAACTAATATTCACTTCAGTCTGACGGTTTTCAAATTCCACCTTTTAAACAGTTTGCATGTATGCGCGTGTATGTATGTTTTACAAGTGACTCTGAGTCTATCGAAAGGAGAATTGTTACCTTTAGTAACAATATTCTGTTCTGTTCGGTTCTACCTACCTCTCAGCTTTTTCTGATATTCTTCAAATTCTTCCTCGTCCGAGTCCGACAGCGACTTCATTGAATACCACAGGGCTCTACTGGTAAAGATGCAAAAGAAAGTTTGAAAACAATTTTTAAATTTCAATATTCTCGTTACGAGAAGTAAACTTCCAGACGCGTAATGTTCAGAGTAACATAAATTTAAACCGTAGAGCCGGAAAGCCGACAAATGAGTTTTAAAGCATACACACCGGTTAGTATTGAGGGAGTATGGAAAATGTAGTTGTTGTGTGAATATTCAAGCCATGTTTCTGACGGCAACGGAAACCCCAAAAAACTACAAGACCCACAATTCAATTAGTTGCTAAGACGATGTGGCGAGGACGTACCCACCGCCTCTCAGCTGTTGCCAGGACCTCCATACCAAAGCGCGCGTCCGGTATTGAGTCAGTCGATAACAAAGTGGTCCCGCCGCTTCCTGTGAAATAGACATCGATTATTGGGTTAAATAACAAAGTATCTTGCAAATTTCTCCACTTCTCTTACCAGTAGGCTAATGCTCATGTCAATCACGGTTTTATGGCCACGCCCACCGGATCGAGTTGGAACTGTGGACGTTTATTGCATTATGCGGCTTGCTCTCCAGCGCCGCTATGTGCAAGGAATAATGTTATTGCCGAGCAACCGATATCGATAGCAGACCAACGAACACAAGGATTGGGCTGGGCTCTGGACGGCATTGTATAGCTACAGAGCTACGTTGGATACAAATAACAGAATTTCTGGCTTGCTGCACAGACAGCATAATAACTAGGAAAAAGGGGTAAGTGAAAATTATTTTTTCCGGATCGGACGTTTATTGCCACCTGGACTTAATATGGCTGGACAATAAATATAAGGAATATACTCACATAATTCTATGAGTGATGCAGAGGTTCGCATTAACGGTTTCCAGTTTTCCACCATCTATCCTCGGCCGGCCCTATCAAATGGCCATTTTACCAGATCTGCGCAACAATACGTCGTTTGTTGTCCTATATTACTGATTATTTTTGTGCGATTTTTTTCAGCAATTTCTTCATCTGAGTCTGTTGTGAAAACCAGATTTGATACCGTATTTTTCACTAGATGTAAACAATGGTGTGCCTCCATAATGTAGACCCCGGTACTGCTATAGTCATATTACCCTTTGTACAGTCAATTCTTGGTCGTCATTAATTTATATCAGAAAAAGAGAAATTTAACAGTCGCGTTAAAATTTATATATTTTTGGCAATGCACCAAAATACTATGAAATCTTAACCTTAACAGTAATAGTATTTTTTTATTATTATTGTTATTTGTTATATATAAAAAATGAAGCTGCTATTAATTGTGCAATTAATGATGTCTATACGACGTAATGAGCTTTTTATTGGAAGTGGCAGCAGTGAAAAGCGGGCTAGAGTCGGGCGCCCATGCGTGCGGCGAGTGTCGAAAATCAACGGATTTTTTTCAGTAGTTTCGGCAGGAAAAAAAATGAAATATTGCATGCTTGGCCATTTAAAGCATTCTGCCTGAATAGACGTAGGTTTTTGTTTTGATGAGCAGCCGTATGTCGCTTTGAAAGCGTCCGTTGCTCCGCTTGATGCTTTGGGATTTTGGGTGTAAATGCATGGTGAATAATTGTGCCATTAGAGCGTTTTCCTACTCAATCTGCGGATATTATTGCCCGGGAAGCCGGCGCCCCTCCGCTCAGCCTTCAAGGAGACCCGCTCCTAGCTACTAAACGAAACCACGAGTTGTGGGGGAATTTCCTATACTCTCACAATTCAGAAATATTTTAATACCATCTTTCAGATTTGCGCTATGATTAAAAAAAACCCTTATTAACAACCCTTATAAAACGACGCCAGAAATTCTGTCAGAATTTTCACTTAGGCTAAACGTTATTTTGGGAGTCTGAAAACGGTGTTCAGGTTTTGCCCTAACATCTGAAATCACAGTAGCATTATTTTCCCTGATCTGCCTACTGTGATATATTCCTTATTGTCTTAAACGGTTAGCCCTGTCAGACATCCTTCGAATAATATCCCAGCCATTTAGGGTGTATTATTATTTAATCAGCTAGATGTAAGACGCTCGGTGTAAGTTAGATTAATGGCACAATATGGGTCAGTGTGACATGTAATATAATTAAAACGTGTTCCGTCGTAGGTGTGTGCAGCCAAATCATTCGCAGAGAGGCGTTATATCCCGTGCCCACGTGCTTCGCCATGCTGCACAGTAAATTTGCGAAAGCTGAAAGTTGGGAACTGGCCCGCTGGTAAGCAGCTCAAATGGATGTTTGCTCTTATGGGACTGGTGCCTGGTGCTGGTAGTGCTGGTGGTGGGGAGCCGCCTCCTCCTCCTCTGGGAGCTGGTGCGCGCCTCTTCCTGTCCGTGTGCGACCACGTCTGGGGAATCCCCTGGGGTCAAGCTGGCACAACCAAGCCAGACCAAATACTCACCCCTGAACATGTATTTGAAGTCCCACCGGAAAACAGGTAATCAAGCACTCTGATGCACTCTAGTTGCTATGGATGACAAGTGATAATGTCAAAGAGTGTATGTGTGCTTTGATTCGTTGATAGTGGGTTTAGATCAGATGTTTATGCAGAAGTGGCTGTCAGATTGACAGTTTCCTGCGGTGAGGTTGTTTTCAGATGTGGTGATTGGCATGTTTGCTTGGAAGGTTCACCACAGGCACAGATAAGGGGGTCGTTTATGAATTTTGAGTAGGCTTTGGTGAGGTTTCTGGAAATGGTCATTAAGCATGGACATCATCCAAGGCAGAAGAGGTCCAAACTTCTCAAGATCTGTGCTGATCAGCGAGACACATTTAGCTTTGAAGAACCTGGAAAACTGATGCCGGTGTATGAATAGTCAGATAGGCGAAGCAGCAAGGCATTCTGGGAATTGTGAGGATGTTGTTTTTTTCTAGACTTTTGGGTGTTTTGTTAATCAGAAGTGGGTTACTGCTGGGGAACACTGGAAGGAAACCAGTCTCAAATCACTGTGCATGTAACAAGGGTGGTTGAAACATCAACTTGCTTTGCGTCTTGTCCCTGTAATGGATTCCCTTTCATTAAACACAGATATATTGTCTACCATGTGCAGAACCCAAAACTGCATAGCATGTATGTTCATGTACTTTAGATGTGAACTAATTTTGTTCATCATGAATGTGTGAATGGAGCTGTTAAAATGTGCAGACCACTCTCTGATATGTGATCCTGTTTGTGCGTTCCACCAAGAAACCGCATGGCTGGCAACTCTGCATATATACAGGCTCAGTTTTTTCATCTTTGCTGTTCTTCAGCTTAGATTACAGAGCCCTCATAAAACATGCTTCAGATGGAGACACCAGCGGGGGCGTCAGGACTTTTCCCAAAAGCTGCCATGTCGGAACGCCCATGATCCAAATATGTTGTGTCATCTGTTGTAGGGCATGTCATTAGGCTTCGGTAATATTGCTGTCGGCTGCATGTCTTTCGGGGGCAGTAGTGGCTTAATGGTTAAGGACGCGCACTTGTCATTGAAAGATTGCAGGTTTGAATCCCAGACCAGCAAGGCAGCACTGAGGTACCTTAGCAAGGTACCACCCTCAAGCACTGCTCCCCGGGTGCTGAATTAGCTGCCCCCTGCTATGTCATGATGTCACATATGGGTGAAATGCAGAGGACACATTTTGTCGTTGTGCTCTGTGTGCTGTGGTGTGTCAACAAGGACCACTGATCGCCTAATTCTAAATTCGGGGTTTAATCTGCTTGAACATTTCATCATATTCTCTTAGCCTTGCCGTGGTGTATTTCAATGTTCTTACAGCTGAGGTTTGAATATCTTTAAAAACGCCCAAAGACCAAGATTAATTATACTGCCTAGAACCTATGTTCACCCTCCTGTTGTGTGGATAGATGTGGATAGGTGAAGCGTAATTTATTTATGGTTCATCTCCCTGAGATTTGTACAGCTTGACTATTGACAGAAAGCTTAAAAACAGCGAGCCGTCAGCAATAGACGTGTATCCCCACGAGGCGTTAAGCGTGTCACACTGTTAACGCTGTTGATCGCATCATCATTTTGATAGTGGCTGTCAGGCACGAGTTCGGAAGTATGTCCACTTCAGAGACGTCCACCGGCATCGCAGTATGTCTTGCATTCAGCTACTGTGACAGCTCAGCGTGGGCATTTTTGGCCGGCAGTTACAGCCTGATTTCTCCAGTAACCTCGGTTCCTCTGAAATGACCTACATTGGTCATGTTAGATCTATCTACGTTGCAGCAATCTCTGAATGCTAAGAATACTGAAGCTGCAGGAAAAAGGATGGGTGGGACTAACTGTGTTGAGTTTAGCTTGATGGGCCGAATGGCCTCCTCTCGTTTGTAAATTTCTTATGTTCTTATGTTCTACCAATCTCTGGTTTAGTTTCCCATTGCTTATCTTTTTAATGATTCCTTTTTGGAACATACTGGGCAATCACTGACTACTCTACGGTTAGTCATGCCCATTGTGTTTCAAGGCCCATTTTCCTGTTGTTTAATTGATGTAAAGTCCTGATTCATGAACAGCCACAACTTAAGGTTAAAACACGTGGCTTAAAGCATGGTGTGCTTAGGTCAGCATTCCCCCTGCTGGCTTTGAGCTGGCTCCCCCTTTATAATCGGAAAATCACTGGAGTGGCAGTGAAATGTTTCAGCTTCACCTGAGTATTATCAGGAACTGTGGTGCTATTGGAGGACCCGCAGGTAGCCTCCTGTTAGCGTCCATGTTCAGCCTGGAATTGATTACCCTCGAACACCCAGGAGTCCTGAGCTATGAGATTTTGTCGGCTTCTGTCCATTTATAACTTGACTGCATGCTAAGTGGATTTTCCATTTTCCCCAAACCCTCAGAAGACTCCTGCTGGTTCTATTGCAGGCTTTTGGCTGAGCTCGGCTGCTTTTATTGGGTTAAGTGTGTTTCATTTGTTGCATTGTTAGATTTCACATCGCCACAATAATTGATTATATCTCAGAGCTCGATAGCATTTCTGAATAGACACCACCATAAAAGCTTTCTGCTGGATTTAAATATTAGTCTTATTTGTTATATTATTTATTATTTATTACTGTATAAGACACAATGCTTTCTAAAGACATTTTTTGCATAATTTTGAAATTGGGGATTTATGTGATTTATAGCAGTCTCTGAATGAATATCTTTTTTGAACTTGACACTGGTGTGATTATAAGATATTATTATCATGCTGATAATATAAGATTTCATTACAATATTCATTGCAATATCAGTGCTTGCTTATCTGTATTGCAACTGCTCTAAACTGGAATATGTGTATATGGGAGTCTGCTTGCAGGGGAGTCTGGTGCTCTGGGGAGCTGGCTGGCCTGAAAGGATCGGTCTGAATCTCAGCTGGGTGACAGGGCTTGTGGGAGGAACACTGCCGCATTCAGGCGTCAGGAAGCCCGCTGGGTGAATAATGGAGGAGGCGAGCAGTGCCGATCCCGGTGGCGTTTCACGCCTTCCTGTTCTCAGGAGCCGTCCGCGTCGAGGGGGAATTCCAGAATCTGGCTCTGCCGCTGCTGACTGAGAGCGACCAGCAAAGAGAGACTTGCTTGAGATGCTGCAGAAATGAAACTCCTCAGTGATTCCAGGAACCATGGAGTCATTGACATAATGGTCACTGTCTGATTCGCTTAGCTGCCCTGTGCTGTTGTGCATTAGTGAATGAATGTCTCTCTTAATCAGTCCCTAGATGCTTAGAAAATGCTCCTTGAAGTGATTATACTAAAGTTAAGTAAAGACTGTTTAATCAGTATAGAGTAGTGGAATAATACATTTTTTAGCGGCTTTTGTGGAAATGAAGCGAACAAAATGCCATTAAGTCTGGAGTTAAGCAGTTGGATTTTGCTGGATTTTGATTTCCTCAGACCATCCTCCCTGTGACAGGTGTGAGAGGTCAGCTGCGCCGAGTTTGCTTTTAATTGCTTGCCATCCTGTTTGCAAAACATAAATTACGTGATAGCTGGTCTACGGCGCTTTCATGTGGATCCCTGTCATACTCCATCAGCTTTTCTGTTTTTTCTTTTAAGAAATGATTCGACACCAATAGAATCTTTTTATTTTCTCCATAACAACTTTGACCTCCGATTTAGAGGCGCTAAATTTATCCCATTATCGCATGATGTTTTTTTTTTACACGTCTTTCGACAGCCTCAAAATGACTGGAAATGGCAACTATAATGTTTGAAGATTGATGCTACCCTGCACATATCATCTGAATGTACATGTATTGCTGTTTTGATATGACTGATAACAGATCTGGCCTATCAATAATTGATGTGCATATTATGTCTTTAATTGGCGAGTTTAGGTAATGCATACGTTACTGTTACCCGTGGGTGATGCTTCATTGAATTGCGTCGGCGACGCATTTTCAGGGTCTAACCCAGGGTGCGTTTTTTTTTTTTAACATGCTCCTCTCGTTTTGACGGAGACCATATGGTGCTCTTTCCAACCTCAGTCTTTTGCCATTTGCCTTGTTTCCCTGCTGGTTCCCCAAAAGGTTCCACTGAACTGAAATGCGAGGGAGGTCTACTGACCTTGCAGAAGGCACTTATGCCGTGTCGACTCCTTGCCGGCTGCATGTCTGTAGTGTGCTATTTGCCTTTGTGCACTTGTAGGTCGCTTTGGACAAAAGAATGAAGCAGATGTAAATGTATTTCTGATCTTTTAGTTATGACATCAATGCAGATTTTCCAACGGTTTACAGCAAGTTCAAAACGATGTTAACTAGGAAGCAGACATCATAAGCATTCATATAATGCTGTCTCTGCTTTCCTTTGTTATTGTTATCCAGCTAATCAGAAAGCACGGCGTGTGACCGCTATAGATTTCTTTCTGACCATGAAAGAAGACATTATCGCTGCCCCTTTCATATACCAAATCTAGGCATTGAAATAACGTTACCACAAGTTTCCCATTTCTGTTGTTTTTTTTTTATTATTTTTCATTAAAAAAAATCTGTGATTGATAGCTGGCTTTTTCCATCTTCTGACATATTTTAAAGCTCCGTTGAATAAGAGTAAATGACAGAACGAGATTTGCATGCTTTGACTGCACGCTGAAAGTATTAAAATGCAGGTCTCCAGATTCAGATTGTCTACTAGCAGCAGTGGGACTCCTTACTGAAATTTTTAGGAGCACCAGGACAAAATTGAGACAAACCACTTAAATCGACATGCAACACAACACATTCATATTTATCTTCACTGTATGCTTTGGTAATAATCTTACAATTATAGAAATAACAATGTAGTGTTTTATTTTAATGATTTACAGACGCTCTACTTACGAACGTTCAACTTACGAACTTTCAGACATACGAATGAAGAGGACTGTAAGTCCAAATTATGTTCACTGAGCTCCTGTTTCCTGTCCGCATCATCAATTTTTTTTTCTGCGCTCCAGTTCCTCCTAGTACGACTTCTGGCCGCCACTCCCGCCGCGCAGCAGTGTAGCGTGCGTACTTCCAGCATCCTAGTTCTTTGTACTTGCGTACACCCTTAAAATGATGTTGAATAACGACTTACGAACATTTCAAGTTACGAAGGGCCGTTCGAAACTTCTCGTTCGTAAGTAGAGGAGCGTCTGGGACACCCCAAGGTACAAATAACATTTGCAAAATGATCACAATATCCAACTAAATGGTCACAGTCTTGATCCCTGAAATGCTGAAATGTATAGTAATGTGACCCTAGCAGTTTAAAATGTTGCAAGAAGGCTGTGGTTTGAATTTGGCATGTTTGTAGCATTGCTGAAATGAGCCAGCCAAATGTTTTGAAATTTTCCGGGCTGAAGGAGTGTTTTCAGAGTATGGGAATTATATTCTTTGGAAAATAGTTGTCAGGTGGTTTAATTATGTTTTTTGTTTTACTTTCCACAGTGGTATTGACATTTTTTTTCATTCCCATTTTTGTTGTTGTGCATATCAGAAAATTGTTGCCAGAGTTTAACAAAAAGCTTAAAAAACTTTATATGCCATATTTATTTGCAATTTAAGACACTTCATTTTATTTAAACAGCCCAAAACTACTCTCTTATTGCAGATGAATTAAGATTTTGACAATGGGGTCATTGTGTTGGCCAGACACAAGCGTTGACTTCAGAAATCTTCTGAAGATCTTGCAAAAGGATGTGTGTGTCCTTGGTTTCCTCCTCAGTTTTCCTGGCTGACCTCATGTAGCCTGCCAGTAGCAGGGCTTACTGAAGGGATGCTTACTCCAGGCTGTCAGAAACCCTGTTATTTCAGAGCCTCGCTGTTCTGAGATGTTACGAAAATACCCACGATTGTCATAGAACCTCATACATGGAGACCTCTCGGAAGCACTGGACTGAGCCGCCATTAAGCTCAGGCTTGCTGTATTGATTTTGTGTTTTTTTTTTTCAGTAGATAGGACAGTAATGGACAATGGATTTGATCAATGTCTGGATGAAAAAGACAGGAAAATCGGTCATGCTGGTACAAATGTAAAACCTGATCCTAAAGAAGTGAGTCTTCTCCATCCTGCTTTTACCTGTAATCATTCTTTGCAGTTCTACAGTATAGGGCCAAACCGCTACAGTTCTCTGTAAATAAGAAAAGCTTAAAACAATCATGGGCTGGGATATTATATGAAGCCCAGACGCCTGATATTGTCGTAATAATAAGCCGCTCCGCAGAGCGACACTTTGTGCATAACGGGACAAATGGAGCAGCTAGATAAGGTGTCTGAGCGGTTTGTTGGCTTGCAAGCTAACCGTCATACACACTACTGATATTTCATCTCCCAGACAAGTAGGGGATTTCAGTGGGGGGAGCAGCGATTACCCTTCACCAAATGAGAAATTATGTGCAATTTCGTCCTTGTTTTGGAAAGGATTAGGGGACTTTCCTGTTTTTCAGCTTTGTCTAAGGCTTGTATTTTCTGCAGCAGTGATGCCGTGGAGTTATCGTGGCCCTGTGCAACCTCAGGCTCTCTCACTTCTGATTGCATTGTGTCCACGGCAGTGCTGCACTGATGCTGGTTGCATGTAGAAAGTTCTGGATGGAGCGGTCAGTTTCTTTAAGCATTTTGGAAACGCCAGCAGCTGTCTGGAAGGCTTGACAGATTTCGAACAGCTAGTCATTTTTATTTTCTGCGTCGTGTGACCCCCCTCCTCCTGTTCCAGATATCCCATAATATGCTTGACAGAGGCTGCGTCAGGGGCTGTGATGAGGTAATGTAAAGGAGGCGAGTGCTTAACAGCTGTTGCATCATCTGGGAGGCTTTCCATGCTGATGGGGCCTCTCTCTGCCACACATGGAGAAGCCATTACTGCCACGCTGAGGGACTGGCTTCCAAGGAACACCCATGTCTCCTCCCAGGAACATCCAGCATCAGACCAGGGGAGGGAGGGAGGAGGGGAAAGAGTCTAATTGGTCAAGATCCTTTGCCTTGTGTCCTCTTACAGGAAGGCAAGGTATTTGACCTACATGTTTTGTTGAATGACCTTATCGCCTTCCTTGCGGGGTCCTCTATCTGGGGCACAGATTCTGGCACACTGTCTGACTTATTAAATATAGAGAGATGCCCCCCTTGGTCACCTCTATACTTAAGTGTACTGGCTTGCCAGATGCACTTCCCTAATTGACAAGTAAGTGTTTGTTGCAAGTAGACTTGATCTGAAACAAAGCTATACCCAAAAAGACATGATTTTCCGAAAAATGCTCCTCCCCTTAGAAATCAGTTGAACAAAGTTTTGTCACATACACAGTTATACTCATACAATGTGCAGTGAAATTCCTGGCTCCGCAGCGTCAGCACTGTGAAACATTTGACAACAAACAATAATCATTAATATCCATGGTGTGCAAATGGCAGTAAAGCGGTAAGTGGTTATGCAAAGAGTCTAACAAATGAATAACTATTACCATGTGTAAGTCGCACATTTCCTGATGTTCGGGGCTCTTGAAAGTGTTGTTAGACAAGACTTTGGCAGGCCTGCTTCCACTGCAATGCACAGATTCCCCAACCGATGTAGCTATAATCTGCTGCTAAGAAAAGTACTTAGGCTCCAAGGAAGTGTGCGGCACGGACCTGAGGCGTCGGGGTGTCGTAAATGCTGTCATGGAAGGTGTCGGCTGATATCTGTCTCCTCCTGACTCGTCACGGACCTTCCATCAGCCTCTAATAGCTACATGGCCATTGGTAAGGAGCCAGGCTCGAATTGTGATGTACTCATTCCCGCTCACAATGGAAAACAACTGTCCTTAGGTGTGGATTTTTAAAATGCTTTAGATTATTCTCTGTCTAAATAACGTAAACTACCAAAGGTACAATGCTGAACATGTTTCTCTGTATTTCTTCCAATATATATTTGGACTAAATTGTCTGACCAAAGAAAATTAGTAGTTCAGGTATAATTTTCGTCATTACTTAAGTGGCCAAACACAATGCCTGTATTAGCCAGTATGTGTGTGTTCTCTGCACACAGGATGTTTGTGTTCTTACAGAAAATCCTCATTTCAGCAGTTTCTTCCACCTGAGCATAATGGAATATTGATTTTAGATTTTTTTTTCTTTCCTTTAATTGAAAGCTGCCCTGCAAAGCTTCTAAAATGACAGTGACTGTGGGTTTGCCCTTCAGGAGATCAGCAGTGTGGCTTTTGGGGGGGGGGGAAGGGAATCAGATGCAGGTTGGTCTTGAAGTCAGAGGCAGATCCTGCGTTTGCGTTTCGCAAGCCTGAGAAATGGAAACAGTTTCTCGCTGTGCAAAATTATCTGTTTGTGTAGCAACTCACCTTTAAAACTGATATTTCTGACTGTTATCGCAAGACTTATTCACATGTGCCTTTATAGCTATACAAACAAGAATGTTTTGGGTTGTATCATAATGGATAGCAAAGTATATGTGGATGTAAGATGGGACAGTTTGAGGTTAATGGGCCTGTCAAGTGTATGTGTGTGGGGATGACCCTCTCTGTCACACAGAATTATGGCTAAAATTAAACTAGCAGGCTGCTAGTCAGCTGGGAGGACTGTGTCACATGACCTGCACAAGGATTTCTGTGCTGGTGGGGTTGTGCTTGGAATGAGCCACCTAGGCTTGAGAAGATGGTGCTGTAAGTGTCTGCTGAGAAAAGAGGCCTGGTGGTAACCCCAGCTCGGTGCTGTAAGTGTTGGGGGTAGATTGGGGTCATGGTGTCGCTACAAATGTATCTCCTCAGTTTATAGGTCAGGCCTGGTCTGCTCCCTGCCTTCCCCCTCACACCAAGCAGCTGTAAGCAGAAACAGCTGAGCTGACCTCCTTTTCCAGGGAACGGGAGGGAATCCGAGCCGTCTCTCCGCTCGCGTCACTTCCTGTAGCATCTGGAACTGATCACTGGACAGGAAGAGCTGCAGCTTAATGAGCATCTGGGCTGTAAATGAGAGAGGATGTCTTCTGATGCCACTGCCTTCCTCTCCCCCTCCTCCCCGCAATCCCCCCCCCCCCCCCAGGGGGCCGGAGCGGCCCCCCGCGGGGCCCCGCCCCCCCCCCCCCACAAAGAGCCAGACGGGGGG